>CP099852.1:269954-340899 GCA_030062745.1 Capitulum mitella | reverse complement strand
TGACGCAGCAGTGCTGCTCATGGCGATCAATGGAGCATTTCAGATCCCGTCTGAAAATTGGTCAGTTCCTGAGAAAGTGCCCCCACCAGGAGCAAAACTGCGCCGTTATGGTGTTTCCCGCCTGTCATTATTTTCGGCGGCAGAAATAGCATTGCGAGAACGACAATCGTTTAACGGCTGGCAGTGTTCAGGGATTCAACGGGCCATTCTGGGATGGCAGTAGGTTTGAGGATTTGTACAGGGTAAAATTGCGGATTTTGGTGAGATGAGATTGTGTACTGCGAATTTCGGAATTGCGGCAGCATGCCAAATAGTGCATATGTTTATACTTCGCACGGACATAAGATCCATGTTACGGCTAAATGCGTCAATGCATAGAAAACCCTCAAATGCCAAACTTTTTTCCGGCCCTTGGCCATGTAAAGGGATGCGACAGTTCTAATGTCCGCCGTACATCAGCCCTGGTTGGTGCAACCAGCAGAGTTCCTTCGCTTATTTCCTTGTGCTCGGTTCACTGGCGCAGCCAAGGGGTGGATCCGTTGGGCCCGCCCCCCCCCCCCCCCGCCCAACAGGCCTGCATTTTTTGTGAAAATCATTGCACATCGCCTTTCCGGCAGGCGGTTCTCGTGCGATTTCAGTTCACCCTGAGCTCCCCCCCCGTAAGAAAATCCCGGCTGCGCCTCTGGTCCACAACACCCGCCGTCTGACTTGCACCGAAATTAGTTGAATTCTGCAGAGGTCCGGCTCGCGCCACGTGGCACGTGCCGTACGCCATGGGTCGCTTCGAAACCACCACAATCTGTCCGTCGGGTCAGCCCACCCGAACTTGGACGACAGGCGCAGCGAACGGGGCCCGGGGGGCCCGGGTGCCCCCTTAGGCCCCATTTTTTGTCAAAACCATTGCACATCGTCTCCCCAGCAGGCGGTCTTTGCATAATTTCAGTTCACACTGAGCTCCGGGCTCCCCCGTAAGAAAATCCTGACTGCGCCACTTGCTCGGTTGCAGTCCGATGGCTGACCATGAGACATGTGACGTCATCACCGGGCGAAAGACGATGACTTGCGTACCCTAAGACTGCACAGTGTATGTACGTACACTATGGCGGAACATCCTGATGCGATGGTGTACGGTATCCAACGAATGTTGCGAATACATACCCGATCTGACGGTATCGTATCCATCCGTCCCCACGCTCCACTCCACGTGTGTGCAATACAGGACAGATACAGGACGTGCATATTCAGAGGCACGGATTACCCGCTGTCCCCTTCCTACGTCACTGTGGGAGCGTTTGTTGCGCTCTGTCCTCTTTCCACGTCATTGAGCGTTTTCAATATTGACAGGGCCAGATACATTTTTGCTTAGCGTCTATGCAATACATGCAGTACCTCTGAACTAATGCTGAAATTATGTGAAGCTGGTAGGGTCGACACCAATTTGGTGGGGCTGATCGTAAAGCAGATAGTCCTTTGGAGCCTGCAACACATGGCTTCCCAGTTTTTCTTTTCACTGATTTCTAGGCCTAAAACTTCGATTGTGCAGGGAGTATCCAGCAGCGGCGCACCCAGGACGTTCCTAACGGGGAGGGGGCGGTTAGCCACCCGGCAGGGGGTCCTCTCCACTTCGGAGGGCCCCTCGTTCGGCACACGCGTTGCGTTCGCTTCGCAAAATGTACATGCATTTATATATATGCATGCATTTATATGTATATATATACATATATATATATATGTGTGTGTGTGTGTGTGTAACGGCAAAAAAACGCCTATCACCAAGCTGAGAAATTGAAAAAAACTTTTCGTTGTCAACGGCATTTATGGGCACTAGTTTTAGTTCGCTGCAGGAGTTTGCGCGCTTGCTCCGCTGCACGCTGGTGCAATACGGGCTGCAATGCTGCACGTGGCCGGTGACATTGGTCTCATGTTGCTCCGCTCGTGCCACAAACTCCGTCTCTGTTCGCATCAGCCTCTGTTGGTGTTCCGCCCAGCGTTCATGTCGGTCAGCTGCCCTCCTCGCTGCCGTTGTTGTTTCCGAGGTAAAACATCCAAAATGGTGTTGAAAAGAAAATCCATTCGGCAGCCGAAACATCCACGTGGGCTGCCGACCGCCATACTAAACATAATGACACTGCACAGTACACTTTGGAATGTAGTACACCGCTGTGTCGCCCCTCAGCCATCTTCTCATCCTCTTCACGCTGATACTTGATGGCGCGTGGACTATTAGATACACGAATTGGCGGTTGCGCTAAAAATTAGCACAAATCAAGTCAATCAAGGCAAATCGGCTCCGCTCGGAAAACACAGTCAGGGTCGCGTCACAGTCACAGTCACAGTCACACAGTGTGACGGTCGCGTCACAACTGGCTCGAAGGAGCCCACGCCAATGCAGCTGCATCACCATGGCTTCGGCCGGGCAGCGGCCGTGGTGATGTGCTTAAAGGCACATCGCGTTCCAAAAGAAGTAGCATTTTTATTAGGTCTTCTGTTAAAACGCCTTTGAAGTTAGCCGGTCTTCAGCCGGGAGCTCACTTGCAATGCTCCACGTCACTTGGCCGTTTGAGTGCAGCGATTGGGGTGACAGTCCAAGTTATGGGAATTTTGCAAATTCGTTTCACCTGCCACGTTCTCATGATACACCGTACCGAATTGGGTACGCGATACCGCACGCCCTTCGGCCTATGCCAAAGCATCCGAAAATTTCAGCCTGCAGTTCGTTGTAGTTTGGCCTGGGCGCGTCACTGTTATCCCTAACGGACACACGAACACATTCACGGACAACGTTTGTTTAGTATACTGTCGAATATGGCAGCCTTTAAAGCGGGTTCACGGTGTTTGTAGACCGGCGGTGGCCTCCTTCACAGCGTAGCACAGGTGCTTTATAGGCCAGCTATGGTCCTCGTTGCAGGTCAGGAAGGACCCTTTCCTGCAGAGAGAACAAAGTAACTCACATAACCGTGCCGTTTACTGGCCAGCGGAAGTAGGACAGTGGCCATGTACTGCCGGGTGGAGGACACTTTACTGGACGTCATGGGCCCTTCCGCAGGCCGGCAGCTGCAAGTGTTCCTCTACAGGCGAGCAAGCGCCCCTTTAGAGGCTAGTATTTGGGCACTCTTCAAGGGGTCACCTCTAAAGTAGGGCACTTCGAAAAAATTTCGAAAACTCAATTTAAGTTTCGGCTCAGTGTGTTCCCGTTGTAAGATCCAATTTCAAAACGACTTTGCCTTGTGTTTTTTTTTTCATTTAGGCGCTTCTTTATTCCCAGTACCACACATCTACTGCTGTTCTGTTTAGTGTCCTCTTGTAGTGTCCCATTGCATGGCGTTTCGCAGACAGCCGATATATGTCAATGACAGATTTCGCCAGGTACATTTGTGTGGCGCTCTACATAACCCAGCACAACTCAGAAGGTTGCCAGCACGTGTTTCTTTGTAGTGAGGCTTGGCATGGTCTCCCTGTGCTTGAGTCTAGCCCTGACGTAGCCGTCCCAGACCTGCCCGCACACCGCCGCGCCCGCCTCCGTGACGACCTTCACACATCGCTCGGTAGACTGGGCGTGGCCAGACGAACCTCTTGATGTCAGCCTTGGACATGGGGCGAGTGAACACTGCACAGTGTTTGCAACACAGAACAGTGAAGACTCGTCCACCTGCCCTAGTTTCCGGGTGATGAGGTCGGCGAGACTGGTGCTGAGAGGTTGATCTTGGGCGTGATCCTTGGTCTGAAACTCGTGTCACCGAATTCATTGTCTCCTCGCAACTGTCTCCTCGCAGCTTTATGATTTCATCAACAGCAAACTTGTGATCTTCGGACTCAGTGCTAGCGACGAGGGAGAGGAGAATGTATTCAGGAAGGCTCTATCACGCCCCAGTCCTGATGTAGAAAATGCCTGTATCCCTCATCCTCTTAGGCTTTGTCTTCATGATCCTGAGCCGGGTGAAAATGTGATAAGGGGCATCCTCGGTGTAGCGCTTGACCTTGACGTCAAAGTAGTGCCTTGAGCAGAACTTCACCAGCATCTCCGGCACCTTCAGGTTGTCGTTAGTCAGTCCATGCTTCCTGGTCCACGTGAAGATGATTCTCTAACCTGAAGTAGGCCACCTGGCGTGACAATGGTTGCACACAACATGTTTTGAAGTTCCTCTTGGAGGTGGCCCGAGTCGGCTGCCTGGATCAGTTCGAAGCAGGTCTTCTCGTCGGTACTCATCCGTTCAGCACCTCCCGGGGATCAAGATCATGTCCTCACCTCCCGGTATTCCCCTGAAGTTGAGACCATACCCCATCTCATTAACCCTGGAAAGCGGAGAGTAGACTGAACCCATGAACCCCTTCTCAGAACCCTTGGGTCCATTTATGATGCTGATACGATGGCGAAGAGGAATTTTATTGGTATGCATGCTGCATATTCCCCAGCACAACTTCCTGTCAAGAAACTTCTCCAAATGGGTATGAGTAGACCTGAGTAGATCATTCCAGCCAGTGTTCCGGTTAGCATCGTCACCTTCCAGGATTTGCATTGAGTCCAAGGAGTCATAGTGCTTCAGAACATTTCTCAAGGTCTGGGCAACCTTCAGAGTTGGCTTCTCAGAATGAACTGCATCCCCAGGCACAAAGTGGAGAAGGTACCCGCCACTTTTCCTCACTGGCCGACACATGCTCCTCCTTTATCATTCTCATTCTGACCTGAACGGAGCTGCCTGCCGCCATTGCCCTGGTGTGAGGATTCTTGCGGCCATCATACCCATGCCATCAGTCTAGTGCCCCGTATGCTTCTCCTTGTCCTGTTCCTTGGTTCCAGTCATGACCGCCTTCCTTGCCCTCTTCAGCTTGCTGCGGTCTCAAGCAAGGTAGGACATCTTGGAGCCAGGTGTCCTGCTGCTACGAGATCTTTGAGAAACTCGCTAGCCACAACAGTTGCCGCAGCAGAGGAGGTGTCTCGCTTTAGACTGCCTCTGGCTGTTTCAACACGGATACGGTGTGATTTCTATGTCTTGGCCGGTCCAGGTATTTCACCACCGGACAGACCAAGTGGCATAGCCTCTGGTCCGTCCAGCAGCCTGCCCACCAGCGTGGTTGCCTTTTCCTACTCTCTTTTCAATCCCGAGTCAGGGGGAATGAACACCTCCTCTCTCCCCTCCTCCATCTCCCCTCCTTCCTCCAGGAACAGCTTTGCTTGTTCTTGCCACTCCTGCAGCCAATCCTCTTCCCCTGTTATCTCTTCCTCCTCTCCCGTTCAGCCTGAGCCTCGACTGCTTTCCTCTTGGCTGCTCCGTTCTAAAGTTTGGTCTCAGCTTTGTCGTCACTACCCGACCGGTCCCCTCTGTTGTTCATTTCGCTACAGAGCCAGCTGCATCCCATCCTCGACACTTTACCGACCTGGGGGCAGGAGCGCCGGATGTGAGCTTCGTCTGGCATTCCTCCTGGCCAGGGCGGCCAGCCTCGGGCTCCTGGCACTGCATGATGGTGTGGGGGCAGATGGTGATGTCCAGGAGCTGGTCAAGCAACTTCTTCACCTTCTTCCTCTTCGTCTCCGTCTTGTTTGTCCTCTCCCACGCCACATTCTCAACTCTTTCTCATGGCCTGAGCCTTGGTCACCAGATTCTTCTCCTGGTTGATCACAAGGTGACAGAACTTTGCATTGGGGTTGTGTTACTGGGCCTGGATTAGAGGCGTCAACTCCCCAGCAATGTCACCCTTCATAATGTCGTTTGTCAGAGACTTTTGATCGGTCGTCAGTTTCTCCTTCATGAGAATGCTTCTCCGAATCACTGTTCTCACAGCTGATAACTCACTCGGCTCAGACTCCTCCCCTTTACCAGCAAAATCACCCAGTTTGCTTTGTTTTCAAAATGTCTCCTAGTCTTGGACCCAGACCTGGACCCTGCTGGGTACGCCAACTGCAATACAGATCTCGAGATGAATAATGATCAGGATTAAATTACGGCCACAGCAGGTACATCAGGGTACATAAACTAACAGGTAGGTAGATGACAGAAAATATGAAATATTCTGGTCACAGCACCGGTCACAGTCACGACCTGGCTTAGCAGTTACGGCAAGGAATTTGTTGGTCACGGCAAGTTATGTCAGGGCACGGTATTAGTAGTCGCCACTCCCGGTAATTTCATTGACAATACAGGAAAGAGCGTCCCAAATATGCACAGACTGATATGCATACTGTGTATGCATAGGTACTTAATGAAATGCATATTGCGTATAGATATAATTTTCAAAATATTCCAGACAAAATTTTGGTGTGGAACCCTTCAGCTACACCTGGAATATCCTCCCCGTAAACAAGAGCGTTTATCTCATCATCGTCACATAACAATGCACCTAATATCGGATCTCCATCCTCCGCAGTCTTGACAATGATACTCTTGCGGGATTATTGGCTCACCAAGAGCAACCATGCTGAAACAGTTAGGTTTTCTTTAACCCAAAAGATTGTATCACTGTGAAACAAAAGTGCTATTTGAAGAGTAAAGGAAGCCTCAAATAAAAAAAAGTTCATTACAAAATTCGCTTCAAACTTATCTTTTATGGAACGAATTTTGCGAGGCGATGTTCAAAATCTCGCGTTGATATTTCACCCTATAATTAGACCTGCCGTAATATATATATATATATATATATATATATATATATATATATATATATCAACAAGATCTAAACGTTTCAGTCGTATACCATCTCCGCTCCTGAACACTTGAATGATATGACACACAGGCATACCGATGACACGATATCTATTCGATATCAGCGATGATTGTGATATCTATTTTGAGTCAGCCTCTTCAGCACGTCCGCTCGATGATCCTCCTTTCCGGGATGTCCTGCCTAAGCACGAGATGTCGTGCCGAAGCACGATTGCACTTCCTCAGACTGTCTGAGTCTGCGCGAACGATCGTCGGCACCCGTTCGCTGGTGCTCTCTTCCGTCTAGTGCGTCGCCGTATCAGTCGGCAGCTCATGGGACAAAAAGGCGCAGTACTGACAGACAAAATTCACCTACATCTGGAACAGCTGTTCAGCAGACGATTGACTTACGCCTGATACGACAAAAGACTTGGCTCAAGACCATAGGCGCGGCCAGGAAGGGCCGGGGGCAGGCCCCCTCGGACCCGCATTTTTCGTGAAAACCATTGCACATCGTCTTACCGGCAGGCGGTTTTCGTATGATTTCAGTTCACACTGAGTTCCGGGCTCCCTCCTTAAGAAAATCCTGGCTGCGCCCCTGCTCAAGACCCCGGACGCTTGGGCCCAAGAGGTTGACCTACTTTGACCACATCTGACGCAGTGTGGCCTTGTAGGTCAAAACCTGGAAACATCAAACTTGTACGCAAGAGAGTTCCTTACCCTGTTCATTCAGGGTTTATTTACCCTGTTAATTTGGAGTCTTTAAAGCGTTGGCTTTCGGGGTTGGCGTGTCATTTTCTGGAAGTGATTCGTGGAAGGGGCAGACCAAAAGCGCAACAACCATAACCTTCCCAAACGTGAGCTTCTTAACGGATTGAGCCTACTTTATTTTGTCCGAAGGCGTCTTTGTGATGAGTTATCAAATGACAAGCATATAAAGTCGTCACAGTAAAATGCCTTCGGTCAAATAAATTAAGATAAATCCGTTGAGAAGCTCACATCTGGGGAGAAGGTTATAGCTGTTGTGCCTTCGGCTACATATATACATGCATATATATATGTTTAAATCACAACTTACTTTTGAAAGATGGAGTCCAGAATCACTCATATATTAAAGCCCGTACTGGAAGGGGGCTACTTTTGTGTCCCTTTCCACTTGTTTTTTTTTTTTAATTTCTAAAACGGACGAGAGCTGAGCGCTGCTGCTTTGTGTCCCTTTTTTGTTCTTCTGTTTGACACAATTTATTATTCGTCGATTCGCGCATAGAAATCTCAAGTAGGTCGGACATTTTTGAAGTTTGAAGCATTTGAAGCCATGCAAGCATGAAGAAAATGACGATTGTCTCAGACAGTTGGATACTTTGTGAGAGGACAAGCGGTCTACGTCAGATTACCGTTTGGACATGATCAGCCGACATCATTCGAGAATAACTGGGAATGATGGATGCACTAAGACCAAAGCCAGGGTCACGGAGAATCAAGGTCATTAAAGTTCAAGGTCAGTCCGTTTGTGACCTGATCCAGACTTGTTTTCCAACATGTCGGTCTGTACGAAATATGCATTGGAAGAACCTAATAAAGACACGTTTGCGCACACCGATGCGCTGATATATATATATATATATATATATATATATATATATATATATATATATATATTAATAAATATTAATATAATATATTGTACATTATATTAATATATCATATATAACATATAATGTATATTATATATAATATATATTATAAGAAACAGCTGACATATATATATATATATATATATATATATATATATATATATATATATCATATTCCCGTTTTACAACAATCAAATAACGTAAGGTTTATTATAACGAAACGACTTATGTGTATATATATATATATATATATATCATATTCCCGTTTTACAACAATCAAATCACCTAAGAAGGTTTATTATAACGAAACAACTTTAGTGCAAACAGCTGACGTAGAACTTACTTGGTGTCAAAAACTTTATCCAAGGTCAATGACCTCGATTTACTTCATTTGACTTTGCAAAGGTTATTGCCAGGTCAACGTCGAGGTCAAGGTCATTGAAAGCTGAACGTGATTAGATGTACCAATGTTGGCTGTCTTCACTGAAAGTTTGCTAAATGACACGTTAAGAGCCCTCATTTACATTCCAGTTTTATCCGTATCCCGTGTTACTCAAAATTTTGTCTGCAAAGATAAAAAATGACTCTATAAGGTCAATGACTTGATACGACCTCGATCCAAGATTTTCACTCAAGATGTGAAATGAATGTAGATTGTATTCTACGTTTTAACGCTCCAACATGCGTCCTTTTCCCGTTTCGTCCGAAAAACCGTACGGCGATGTCTGTACTGGCCGAGAAAGTCTCCAAAGTTGACCTTTTCGACCTCCTTTGGCCTCGGAGATGTTGACTTAGGGCGTGAAAGTTACACACAATATAAACCTTTAAGAGCTCGCCCGGCCGTTAAAATTTAGTCTCTTTAGCTCCCTGCGTGGCAAAAATTCAATCGAAAAACATCTTCCTGCCTAAATAGTAAGCAAGACGTTTCTGTTGCATGCATATAGCAGACAGATTCTAGTATTAACTTTCGTTTATCGGTCAGCCTCGGAAAAGGCAAGAATCGCCAGTAAATGTTATTGTCTGCCATTACCCCTCCATTTTTCCGCCTGTTTTTTAGTGGCAAAATTTCGCACAACTATGATGACAAAACATTGCATTTCAGCCACTAAAGACGTACGTTTTGACGGTCCGTCTCTTCATCTATAAAACAGTGTCCTTTTTGCCGTCCAAGCTACACAAATAACTGCCCTATAAGCAAAAAAGCTTAGGATGTCGCCATTGCCTTCCTTTCCCCTATGTCTGTGCTATTACTCTTGTGCATGAAATTCATGATTATTGGGTCCATTCGGGCTGCCTTATGACGTACAAATGCGATTTAAGATTTGTTTTGTAACAAAAAAAAATGCTGATAAGGCCTGGAGGAACATTACTAAAGCTCAAATAAACAATGGTATAGGTACAGGCACAGCCAAGGGGGCCCCGAGGGACTCGGGCCCCTTTAGGCCCGCATTTTTTGTGAAAATCATTGCACATCGTCTTCCCGGCAGACGATTTTCGTTTGATTTTAGTTCATGCTGGGCTCCCCCTTAAGAATATCCTGGCTGCGCTCCTGGATATAGGCCTCTAGCACTACCAGACCCGTATAAAACGACGTCCCTGAAGATTATGCCCGTTTGACCACAAAATCTGCCACTATTTCTTTTCTCTATATTTTAGATCATTTTGTGTCGCATTCTATACTTTCTGCCCATGTCTTATCCATTGCGGCCGTTCCGTTCATAATTACTGCCTATTTCCTTTGTTAAAAAAAAGACAGCAGAAAACACGGAAAATATGGGGGCGACATCAGCTCTGTATGGGCCAAGATACACATGGATAGGGGCATGGCCCCTCCAAGAAATACAAATGGTCACTCCTGGTACTAGCGTTGGAGACAGTGCTGAACAGAGAAGAACGTAAAGAAAATAGTACTAAAAGGCAGCAGAGAAAAACGAGGATACGGTTGGAGGTAATTAAGGTTACGGACTGATGTACGTCGTCGGTCTGGCTGCGGCCTAACGGTACCAGCCCTGAGTGCGAGTCATCTTGCGAGTCATCTATCCCGTCTTTTTTGCTTTTGGTTGCTGCAAAACTGCTGTTGTTAGCTTTCTATCAGAGCGGCAGATGTATTAAGTGGTTTCATAAACTACTGCCTCAGGTGCTGAAAGTAGTGCCTAAACTGATAAGACACACTGTCGGGCATACAACGAGCGAGACCTACTTCACGAACCCTACAAATACGTACGTATTTGTACGGTTTGAACCCTACAAATGTTTTTGTTACAAATGTACAAATACGTACCACCCTATACGTATGCCGTATAGGGTGGTTTGTGGCTCTTAGAACATACCGGCCAATAACCAACAAATAGAGCACATATTGCCCAAGTTCACAGGCATATACTTTGGCTTTAGTGGCGGCGCCACTGGGGCCAAGGGAGAAATGGGGGAAGAAGGAACAGTGGCCAAAGTCACGCCACAAGAGCTGATTGTTCCTCATGCCGCCAAGTACAGGCCAGGCTGAGATCCGGATTCTGGACACTGGGAAGGGAGTGGTGGTTTTCAGCACTGCCCAGCTGACTGCTGACTTTCTAGGAAATGCAGATACGAAGAGGCATCCCCTAGAATTTGTTGCAAGGTCGCGCCATTTTCCCGGGATCCGTGGATCGCGGTCTGCATTTCAGATCAACAACCGATCAACTGAGATCGGGAGGAAGAAATCCGCCGACGACGGCAAAATCTGGATTATCGTCGCGCGGTTTTCAGTTTTCAGCTTCACTGTTCGAATCAGGGCTGGCGGCAGGTAGTCAAAATCAGTTTTTCCGATGGGTTTAAGCCGATTCAAACTGTGTAACCAAAATTAGGATTGGCGAGTGGGAAAGTAAAATAATAAAAAATGTCTGAAGATGGTTCCACGTTATTCATTTATATGTCATTAGGTACGTCTGTCTGCATTCAATTCCCTTTAACACAATCACTGTTCTGTTCATACATTTCAGTTCAACAAAAGAGTAGTACCTAAGTCAACACGCAATGCTGAAAAATACGGACAAACATGTTGTAGGTATCAACCAGATAGACTGACCACAGAAAAGTTAGCAAACATTTATCACAGCAGAAACAAAACATTTTTATTGGCATTTACATGTCTTCATTACCAATCTAACTCTCAACACATACATTATTTGAGAACACTTTAGCTTGAGACTATATATAATCCCAAACTAAAATGCTGACCTAAAACACACACACACACACACACACACACACAGATATATATATATATATATATATATATATATATGTATATATATATATATATATATATACCGAAAGGAACGGTATGCTCTGTCTTTAAGACTTTTGTGATGTATTTTTCAATTAGCCGAACATTTCTCTTTAGATCATTACATAGTTTTGAAATGAGGTGTACAAAATTATCCATATATTGATGTTTCAGGAACATCATCTTACGTCTTCGGATTAATCTGCTTTGCAGTGCAGTGCAGTATGTCTTTTTTAACATACGTGCGCAGAGACATCGTTCATGCGCAAAGCACTTTCTCAATGGAATTTACAGTTTGTCCCAATACATTGAAAGACAATTCATTTATCTATTCTGATTTCATGAAATTCAGTGATACAGGAAATGTCTCGACAGATACGATATCAGTGTTATCCGAGTATTTATAAAGCGCACTTTTAACAACTGTTCGGACTAGGCAAATCTTGACGTAAAAGTTAACTGAAAACGACGGAATCTAATCAGTAACGGTAGCCCAAACATGGACATTGAAAAAAACCTCGCCAACACCTGACAGTTTTTATAAAAAATGGAGTTTTAAAATAACATCAAAAGAGTCTTAGATTATTTTATAACCAGATGACATCGTTTTACAAACTGACGAAAAAGTTTTACGAGGCATCATAAAGAGGCATATTCGTCCTGAACATTGTGAAACCGAAACACCACAAATAATTCGTTACGAAAGTAAAACAGTGGCAGACCTTCTGAAGGAGAGCAACCTTTCTGACTTGGTCAATGTATTGTGCATCGGACTAGATCAAAAAGCACCAATGTATTGTATCAGTTCACTTGTCCACACGAAGACCGTTGGCCTCCTCCCGTACATTACATTGGTGTCACGATGACGACTTTATCTGGGCGACTGACCATGCGTTTACGAGATGGGGCACCCGTCCAACACATGTTAGATCATGACGAGCGACTTATTAGACAAGCTTCGACGGACAACACGACTAGACCAAAAAAAGTCATGACGACAGACACCTCGTCACCACCGAGGCTCCCTTCATGCATTCTTTGAAGTCTTACTTAGGGAAACAACTATCATATTGTGTAATGCCGCTTTGGAGGCCGGCTAACTTCAAATGTTAGGTACATTAGTAGCATATTTAAGCACTGTGACCAGTGGTCCATTTCGAAAATGCATTGCATAATAACGATCGTGCCGTGCATGTGTACTGGAAAAAATTGCCCCACACTGCAAAGTAGATTATTCTGAAGATGAAAAATGATTTTTCTGAAATATTAATATGTGAGTAGTAATATACACCTTGTTTGAAAACTAAGTTATTAAGTAGAGAGAGAGATGTCCAACTAACTGAAAGATACGACAGAAAAGTTGTAAAAACGGAACATGCCGTTCTTTTCGACAAAACTTGTCTGAAACAAAACCTTCTCCCAGCTTACAGCAATATATATATATATATATATATATATATATATATATATATATATATTAGTGTTCTTGGACAGTATGTTGCCATTCAAGCATGTTTGTTATGTACAAGGGTATACGTGAGCTTAATTACCGTCTTATGAGTTGTTTGTTCATTCGTTCGTAACATCTCTTCTGTTGGTTTAGATTGTTCAAAAATGAATTCGCCAATCTGACGCATATGAAAATACGTAATAGTAGGTTCTCTATCACTTTGTTTTAACCCTCTCGGGACGAGAAAGGGGGGGGGGGTGGGCGCTCCTGCCAACCATTTTTTCCGGCACCACGACAATACGGCGCACAACAGTGCCATGGCATTTTTCATAGCTGAAGGTACATTCATTGTCGATGTTGAAAAAGTGGCCCAGGTCATCTTGGGTCATCGAGCAATGACATCATTACTAAAAGCTTCCAGAGCGATTTTGCGTGAAATGTCCTTTTTAATTATTTTAGGAGGAAAATATGCATAAACGGCAAATGACGAACATACAATCGGTTCAGAATGGTAGTCCACATCCGGAAAAGGTAACATTAGATAGGTCAATGACCTTTCCAGGGCCAAACGATGCAAAGAACCTAAGAAGACCTGTTTTACCTTCGAAGATCTCTTATACCATTTTTTGGCACTAAATACGGTAAACGAGGCAGTTTTAGGCCTACTTTACCTCCAAATGTGCAGTTTCGAACTCCGGGAAATCGTTTATTCGACAAACGAAGTAAACATAGTGTAACGACACCAAGAATAAAACTTGACTGGACCTAAAAGGTTACTGGTTGACCTAACGTGGTCGAACGGCATACCGTTGGGTTTCTAGCGAACATAGTTATCGATTGCTGACTAACCCGTGGCACTAGCGCAGTTAGGGGCCAAATGGCAAACAGGAAGGATACCATCACCACTCCTCCATGTCCGTGAAGTTAGCAACGAAAACGAAAACGAAATCAGCAGCTACAACATGTTTCAACGAAAACACGTTCCAAGGTCATATCGCATGCAGCAATTAGGAATCCGACGTCGGTTTTGGCCTAAAGTCAAAGTGTCAAAGGTGAAGGTCAAATGAGGCATCCTAAAGGTATGTATTTAGGTGAAACTTACGTGCCTTTTTACCAGCAGGTGGCGCCACCTATCACTAAGTGGTGCCAACCAGTAAACAGAACACATCAAAGTCTAGGTGGGTCATCCGCCAGCATTGACCTGAAGGTCAAAGGTCAAGGTCAAAACAAACGTTGAAAAATTATTTACGTTTCACGAGTAGGTGGCGCAACCAATGACTAAGCTATGCAAACCAATATATAGAGCACAAGAAATTCTAAGTGGGTCGTCCGACAAAATTCGCCTAAAAATCAAGGGTTAAGGCCCAAAACGAGTGGTAAAAATTTATCTACCTTTTCACGAGTAGGTGGCGCCACCTATTACTAAGTGATGTGCACCAATACATAGAGCATATAATACTCCACGTGGGTCTTCAGGCGAAATTGGCCTCAAGGTCAAAGGTCAAGGTCAAAACGAGTGCTGAAAATTTACGTATCTTGGACGAGTAGATGGCGCCACTTATCACTAGGTCCTACGCACCAGTAAATGCAGCACTTGACAGTCTATGCGGGTCATCCGCCGAAGTTGATCTCAAAGTCAAAGGTCAAGGTGAAAACGCAAGTTGAAAAACTACGTACTTTTTGCGAGAAGATGGGGTACTTATCATGACCTTGAACTTTGACCTTGACGTCATTTTTAACGGATAACCCATCAAGATTTTAATATGCTATATCTATTGTGGCCTATCACTTAGTTTTAACAAACCCCGACTACCCGTAGAAAACTACGTAAATTTCCAACGTTTGTTTTGACCTTGACCTTTGACCCTGAGATGAATTTCGACGGATGGCCCAGCTAGACTTTCATGTGTTCTATCTATTGGTGCGCATCACTTAATGTTAAGTGTCGCCATCTAATCGTGAAAAGGCACGTAAATATTTAGCACTCGTTTTGACTTTGACCTTTCACCTTGAGGTGAATTTTCGCGAATGATCCACCTAGGCTTTTATGCGTTTTGACCTTGAGGTCAATTTTCGCAGATGACCCACCGAGGCTTTTATGCGCCCATCTCTTAATCACCTGTGACGCCACCTACTCATAAAAAGTTTTTGAGAGCAGAAACTTTTTAACATGCGTTTTGACCTTGGTTCGTGACTTTGAGGTCAATTTCGACGGATAACCCACCTAGACTTTTATTTGCTCTATTTCTTGGTGCTGATCATAAGTGATAAGTAGCGTCATCAACTCGCAAAAAATACGTATATTTCAACGTTCGTTCTGACCCTCACCTTTGACCTTGTGTTGAGGCTCGGCGGATGACCCACCTAGAATTTCATGTGCTCTATCTATGGGGTCGCATCACGTAGTGATAAGTGGCGCCACCCACTCGCAAAAAAGTACATAAACTTGAACACTTGTTTTGACTTTGACCCATGATCTTGAGGTCAGTTTCGGCGGATGACTCATCTAGACTCTTATATGCTCCATTTTTGGTTTGCATCATTTAGTGATAAGTGGCAGCACCTCCTCGTACAACGTTACATAAATTTTTAGCACTCATTTTGACCTCGACCCGTCAGATGGAGGTCAGTTTCGTCGGTTGGCCCGCCTAGACTTTCATGTGCCCCATCTGTTGGTGTGCATCACAAAGTGATAGGTGGCAGCACCTACTCGCAAAAGGTACATAAATTTCCGACACTCATTTTGACCTTGGCCCGTGACCTTCAGGTCAGGTCCCTCAAATGACCCAAGTAGACTTTTTGTGCTCTACCTGTTGGTGTCAGTCACATAATAATAAGTGGTGCCACCTGCTCCCAAAAAAAAAAACAGGTAAATTTGCGAGATTTGTTTTGACTTTGACCTTTGACTTTGGGGCCAATTTCAGCGAATAACCCACCCTGAGATGAAGCTTAACCCTAATCCCGGCAGGGGGCTGAATCCGCCCCACGTCGGGTTTTTTGCTTGCCAATTCCAGGCTTTTTAACGCAGCTTCACGAAACTTGGTGATTTTTCCTAGCTATTCTTTCTACGTCCAGTGACAAAATTTCAGAATTCTGTTTTGCTCAGGGGCGGAGCCAGGCAACGTTTTCTTGGAGATACCTCAGGCCATTTTTGGTCATGTTCAGGGTAAAAGGAAAATGTTTGCCAAAAACAGAGTTTTTAAGATAGAACTTCAAACTTTATATGGATGATTAGCTAAATAGTTGGGCGATGTGCAGATGTAATTTTGTTCATCCGAGGTCACTTTACAAGATCAGGTCAAGGTCAAAAGTCAAAATTTGTTTCTTTTGCAATAATTTCGGCGCCATTTTTTCAAATGCCAAACCCGGAACATATATGACGTAGAATGATGCCCTCTACTTGCGCATCAAGTTTCAGCTTGATATCAGGTCGGGTCACGGAGCTATGACCTAAAATATCAGTGCGCGTACCCTTTATCGCAATAGCCATAAAATGAAATTTTTGAAATAGAGCGAATTCAAATGATTGAAAACGTTTAACAGATAATATCAAATGCACACGAGATCATTCCAAGCGACCCCAAGGTCACTGCAGGTCACTTAAGGTCAAAGGTCACAAGTTGATCTGAAGAACGTGTGACCATGACAGTTTCCCCTTTTTCATGTCCCTGGCACCGCCTATGCTAACATCATACAAACATTGTAATGCGATTTGTACTTCTGTAGCATAACACGACTAGCAGAAGCCAAAAAAAGTTTTTGCTGTTTTTCTGCATTGAGCTGCTAGAAAACTAATCCTCCTATTTTTGAAACCCTGTGAACGCCCATGAATTTTCCGAAAATTTCAGATTTGTGTACCCATGGTGAAAGCCCTATGCATAATCTCTCGATTCATGCCAGTTTCATTGAAATCAGTCAATAAACGACCGAGTTATAAGAAGTCCAAAAATACCCCTGATTTTCACATTTTTGCCCCCCCCCCGTACCCACACATTTCAAAATTTTCAAAAATTCTTTTTACAAAAATGTAGTTCACGTCATGGCAAATCGATTGCCGTTTGTTGCGATGAAATCGAACGAGTAGTTCTCGAGATCTCGGGGGGGGTCCGAATCCGTCCCCCCTGCTGGGAATCGACTATACCGTCTAGCCCTGCGGGAATAGGGTTAAAGAACCCAGACAAAACCAGAGGCAATTGTTATAGCAAGGTCGCAACGAGCGAGGTGCCTTGCTCAACTCCATTTAGGTCATAGAGAGGATAACACAGACCCATTGCCACTGACCAGATATATCTAAACAATGTCGAATTTGCGATCTTCGGTTTTCGTATGATTAGTTCTCACTGAGCTTCCCCCCTTAAAAACCCTAGTTACACCCCTGGACAACACAGCAGTATCACATGATCCCAAAGAACTGCGTCGCCAGACCCAGGCATGACTGGAGGCACATGGTGCTATCAAGCCACAGCGCTATACGCCTGTTCACGAGGGCTGAATTTACAGGCAGATTTAATCATACTTCCTAATCATGCTAAAAGTCACGGTTTCTTGATGTTGATGCCGATCGTCTAGCGTCCGTCTGAGTCAGAGACTACGCCTGGCTCAGGAGAAAAAGTAAGGGGGATAGTTGGGGTAATTTTGGGCATTCAGGGTCAGAATGTTCAAGTTCAAGAGCATGAAAGGAAGAATAAGCCAATTCAAGCTTGTATAAGTAAGGCAGGAGCACATAGGTGATTCAAGAGTACTACAAGGGACGTTCCAATTCAGGCGCGCTGTGATTGGCATGAGTTAATTTCCAGAGTGGCAATTCAGCCAGCAAGGAGACCTCCAATTCAAGAGGTCAGGGAGATGGTGAAAGGAATCTCCCGAGCCTCGCGGACTATCACTTCTCCACTAGACGTCACTCCATATCACGGCCGCACACCACCACTGACAACGGATTTCTGTGCAGGGGAAACGTCCAAACAGTTTGAGCGCTAGAAAGGAAAAGAAGGAAACGAGTTTACGCCATGGGTGTAGAGTGTGAGGGGGAAGGTCACGGGATAAAAGGAAGACGTATGTTTGGGACGGAACAGACGGTAAAAAGCCAATACAGGTAAGCGGAGTTATCATCACGTTGCTCTAAAAACGCCAGTGTCCACTTTAATGAATAGGATGATTCCAAAATCATAAACACCGGCCAAGGTCATGCAAGGTCGTCTTAGCACGCGTACTCTCACCGATCCATGTCATTGGTTCCTGCGAAGTACTGCTCTCAAATCACCAGACTTTACGCCGAGATAAGTTCTCCATGCCTTCAGGGTAATCCGCCTCAATGTCGTCTCTCCTCCCAGCCCAGTGAAGGACACGCGCCAGGGCAGACCGCGGCTTTATTAACGACCAGACGCCGCCCCCTCAGAACAGAGAAAGAACTCCGGCCACGGCGCTCTGGAAGCCGGCGTTGTAGTCGCAGGCGACCTCGTTCTTGACGTAGTCGTTGCGGTCGTCGGCGTAGTTGTCATTGCTGTCGGGCCCGCCGACCAGCGCGCCGTACAGCACCTGCGGGTTCGGGTCGTTCGTGTTCAGCTGGTCCCAGCCGCACGGCGCCGGCCTGTTCGGGCACGAGGCTCCCGCGTGGTGAGCCCGCTGCGGCGGGTTGTTGCCGAAGCCGACCACGTAGCTGCGCCCCGTGTCGCCCAGTATGTAGTTGAGCTGCTGTTCGGCCGTCTGGCGGTAGCTGTCCGGGCTGAGGCCGTTGTTGGCGGCCATCAGGCAGATGAAGGCCAAGTTGCCGGCGTGCCGCAGCGAGCCCCACATGTTGATGAAGACCAGGCCCTTGGGGGTGCGCGGCGCGCCGGAGACGACCCAGTCGCAGAACTGGCTGGCCAGCGAGCCGTACGTGCTGTCGCCGGTCAGCTGGTACATCAGCAGCTGCACGCCCACGTGCTTGCTGTCCCAGGAGAACTCGCCCGCCTTGCCGTTCAAGTCTTCGAACTCCTGGAAGAAGCCCTTGGCCTTGTCGAGGTACGTGTTGTCCTGGGTGGCGCGGTACAGCCAGGCGGCGGCCCAGGCCAGCTCGTCCCCGTAGCCGCTCGACCTGGCCGCCAAACAGACGGACGTGTCAGCTGCTGACCGTGCCGGGTCAGCAGACGGACGTGTCAACTGCTGACCTCGTCAGTTCAACAGACGGACGTGTCAGCCGCTGACCGTGCCGGGTTAACAGACGGACGTGTCAACTGCTGGCATTGTCCGTTCAATTGGCAGTCAGTTCAACACAGTCAGCAGCTGACACGTCAGCACGGGCTTGTCAGCCGCTGACTGTGTCAGCTGAAGTCAGCTGAACCGGACGTGTCAGCTACTCACTGTGTCAGTTCAACAGACGGACGTGTTAGCTATGGACCGTGTCGGGTCAGCAAGACGTGTCAGCTGATGATCGTGACAGGTCATTGCCTGCTCCCGTCGGCGTGCCTGATGCCCAAGGGCACCTCCAGCTTGCACGAAGCCGCGACGAATGTTTTAAGTATGATAATGAGATACGAATGAGAGATTTTTCAGAATCGTGAAAGTCGTTGTCAACAACCATAATATTCAATGGTTATCACATGCGACTTTCGGAGCTTTAAAACTTCTCACCTGAGCACAAACCAGAGAAGTAAATTTTGCGACGAGCACGAAATACGTTTGTGACGACATTCGCCGATAAGGCGGAATGACGTCATGACCGATACCACGGAATCGCTCCTGCGCAGTCAGCGGTGATCGTTCGGGTCAGCTGAACCCTCATCACAATTTAAAAACGACATAGTCGCAACGTGTGGTCTAGGCTGTAAGTGTGTTCAGTTTCCCAGTGTAGTCATTTCCCCTGC
Organism: Capitulum mitella; assembly: GCA_030062745.1. Classification (NCBI taxonomy): domain Eukaryota; kingdom Metazoa; phylum Arthropoda; class Thecostraca; order Pollicipedomorpha; family Pollicipedidae; genus Capitulum; species Capitulum mitella. The sequence goes on along the minus strand of CP099852.1, from coordinate 321,070 downwards.
TGACTCCAACTCAATGCCCTAAAGCGAATTTCGGCGACGTCCGCGGCGGACCCTGAAGTGGAGAGCCGCCGGCGGCTGGCTCCGGCTCACCCGTAGAAGCTGACGGCGTCGGTGATGCTGTTCTGGTACAGGGCGCGGTGCGCGTCGGCGAAGTCGAACAGCTGGCGGGCGTGGTCGAGCAGCTGGGCCGAGTAGGCGGCGTCCGAGTCTTTGAAGAGGATGGCGGCGGCGGCCATGGCGGCGGCCGTCTCGCCGGCCAGGTCCGAGCCCGGTGCGTCGGCCGAGATCTTGTACGCCGGCCGGTCCATGTTCATGTCCTCGGCGCGGCCCCAGACCGAGTGGTCAGCCTCGCCGTTACCCACCTGCGGACCGGGCCGGGGGGGGGGGGTAAGCGGCGGCGCGGCCCCAGACCGAGTGGTCAGCCTCGCCGTTACCCACCTGCGGACCGGGCCGGGGGGGGGGGGGTAAGCGTCGGCGCGAGGGAGGCTGCGTCGAAACGGGAATAGATATTGTATTTTTTTTCTTTGAAGCGCTGTGCTGAGGTAAGTTTTGAACATTCTCGAGCTGACTAGCAGTCGCCACGTAGGCCTTAAGCGTGCTATAGAGCATCAACATGTTCATGGTATTTTTCATGCTGACACATATTACAGACGCACGCAAGTGCTTGATTCACCCGGAGGTGAGACTGATGAGAAGGCGTCTTCCGGAAATTGAAGGAATTCTTTATTTTGCGTACGGCCGTAAACGTCTTATAAAAAAAAACAGCACAAAAAACAAAAAAAATATCAATGGTCGGTTGTGGAGCTGTTAGATGCTCGTAGCAACAGCAACATTCACTTGAAAAGAAAGGAGAAGGAACCAGAAAGGCGACCAGCTTGTAATGCTGCGAGTTATTCGGGCTTCCTGTCGGCGCGGCGAGCGGAGCATTATCGTCCGCGATTGCTCGCGACGGACGAGAGTGACCGCCATTTCTAGCCACGGACGCCGACCGATATCGCTGCCGGAGCCGCCAACGCACGCCGACAAACCCACCCTGTAACGCCAGCACCATCACCGACGCGACGCCCGCTGCCAACATCTCTCTCTCTCTCTCTCTCTCTCTCTCTCTCTCTCTCTCTCTCTCTCTATATATATATATATATATATATATATATATCGCACTCTCTCTCCCTCTCACCTGGCCGTAGAGGTCGGTGGACCCGGTGTGGCACTTGATGAAGTAGTCGGTAGACCAGCGCACGGCCGCCTTAACGTAGTCGCTCTGGCCGGCGCCGGCGTAGCCCTTGGCGAAGTCGATGGCGCCCCAGGCGAGCACGGTGGTCGCGCTCGCCATGGGGAAGTTGAACTTGACGTGGTCGCCGGCGTCGTAGTAGCCGCCGGTGAGGTCCTCGCCGTTCTGGCCGCGGTCGCCCATGGCCGAGTCGCCGCGCCACGGGATCCGGTTGTCCGGCGGCAGCTTGCCTGACCGCTGCGCCTCGTAGAAGAGCAGCGACTTGCCCAGCACCTCCTGGTAGTCGTAGGGCAGCGGCGGCGGCGGCTGGGTGGGTCCAGTCGGCGGCGGCACGGTCGGGCCTGTGGGCGGCACCGGCGGCGCCGTGGTCGGCCCGCCGCCCGGGCACAGCTGCTGCCCATTCAGGCGGACGCTTGTCACCTCGGCCTTGCTGCTGAAGTAAGCGTTGAAGGCCAGCGCCATCGTGGCGCCAGCCGGCTGGTTGCCGTTGCCGCCGTTGTTCGTCAGCGTGTAGACGATGTTGTCCGCGGTGGACGCTTCGGCCGCCCACGTCTCGAAGTTGGTCAGCGCCTTGTCGAACGTCAGCTCCACCGTCCAGCTAGAGACGGCGCTGGGGAAGGTGAGCATCGCGTTGGCGCTCATGCCGCTGTTCCAGACGGACGTCTCCTGGATGATGCCGCTGGAGACGCAGGCGCCCGAGGCGTGCGCCAGGCGCGGAGCCTGCACCAGCGCCGCCACCGCCAGCAGCAGCAGCCGGGCCGCCATTGTGATTCTGCCTCACGTCCGTCTGAGGACGGCTCTGGCCGCGCGAGGGCCGGCCGGCCGCCCTTTATACCGACCAGCCGCCGGCACCTGCGCCCGCTCTCACCGACATGGTGGCGCTGTTGTCGCGGGGACATCGTTTTGTCGGCTTCCTCTTAGGGTCCCGGGATATCGTACGCAGAAACACGCTGCGGCCTCCCGTTTTTGTTGTTGTTGTAGGCATCAGATGCGTAGCGGGAATATTTTGCGGTGTTTTTCTGGATATCCACATTTTGATTTCTTCCTCGGGAATATGACGAGACCTTTAGCTCGGTCTGGGCACAGGACCTTTTGAACATATGCCTGAAAACACGTCGGGGTTTGAACTGTCAGCGATTTCTTCCAGGTCATGTGAGTCACTGTCCGTATATGCCGTATATGCCAGACCCGCACCATATCGCCTACTTGCATTTGTCATTGTACCAGAGGGCCTCGAGCTCATTCCTTTATCATCCTAGCTAGTCTGGTTGAACGAAGCGAATCACCTACGCCAAGCCTGCCCGGGCTGGCTTTTGCGTTGCGTGCGTGGCAGCTGCGCCGCCTCACGTCTCCCGGCCTGTGGACGATTTGTTGAAGTCAGAGAAAACGTGAGGGTATCGTTGCTCGGATGATAAGCTCCCGTCACACGTGCGCTGCGAACTCGGAACGGTGACTCGTCGCATTCAGTGGTGTAGCCAGGGCAATTACAGGTGTTTCCCCTACTTTGACGTTAGCTTTTGGGAGCAGTGGTCAAGCCCACGTGAGTTGCCCGTTAGTAAAACCCACCTCCCAGAATCACCTGAAATCTCTATCTGAAATCCCGGATCATCTCCTTTAGGCGCGGCTTCGCCTCAGGACAAAGTGTTCCATGACTACAATGATGAAATTAACCCGGCTCCGACTGGGAGAGGGCGGTTGACCGCCCCCCCCCCATGAGGTTTTTCCAGGACTGGAAGAGAATGAACAAACGCAGCGCAACGATATTTTGTATGCCTCTTGCTTGATAATTTTTCCATCCTGTGTTAATGTTTTGACCTCAGGTCAAGTCAGGTGCCTGACCTAGGTCAGGCCAAGAAGACTTATGTTCAAAGAAGTTTTTCACCCTGTAACTTTTTTGGAAAACATGACATCGCAATAAAACTTTTGGGGATTAGAGATATTAACAGATACAACGAATCTGCTGTCTCAGATTTGAAGTGATGCAGATGCGGCGACGGCGGAAAAGGGGGGCAGGAGGGGCAGTCGCCACCCCAGCCGTCAGGATAGGGGGAGCAAAACTATGTTTTCGTCCCCCCCCAGAAATTCTGGTGACTGCACCAAGCAAAATCGTTAAAAATCAACCTAACGCTATTGAAGAAAACGTCATTGCGTGAGCATCGGTGACAGACGATAACAATCTCTGCGGAATTAAGTAAAAATCCGAAGTTTTTTCAGATATGGTAGTCATTACATTTGATGGTACTCAGCGCCTATGGATATAGAAGCGATACACAGTTTTTATCTATATATATCCCTTCTTTATCTATGCTCGGCTCCCATTACAAGACGCAACGATTCTGCGAGGATTTCAGGAGTAATCAGCACAAGTCTGCGCGGCAGCCTTTTGTGCCAAACGTGATGTCAATACGGAGAAATATAACTGTTTTTGTGGACATTAATACATGTGGGTAGGAACCGGGGGAAGGGCGGAGGGCGGGGCCATGGCCCCCACTTTTTGGAAATTTAGCGTTAGCGCTATGGGGAAAATTATATCATGTTTATTGTATGCTTCCCTTATGTGATTTTAGCACCACTCAGCTTGATGTATCTTGAGATTCTTTTTTTATATACCATGCGTAGTAGTATTGGACATAGAACTGATTTTTAGTCCCTTGGGCACCCTGGCAAGACGGTTGCGACCATTACATTGGCGTAGCCAAGGGGGTCAAAGGAACCATGTCCTTTCCCCCCACTGAAAGTCAAGCGGGGCCACCTGGCGGCCGAGCGGGCACCCTGGGCCGAAGGCCCCAGTTCTTTGCGTGAGGCGTGAGGTGTAAGGTGATAGCGTGAGGCATATGCTGGGCGTCGTGCACTGTCCGAAACAGACAAGTAAAGCAAAATATGAATATTTTAAGAATTAAAGAAGACTTGCGAGCCGAAAGCAAACGTTCTCCAAATATACAACAAGGCTTTGTGCTATGAAGAGGGGCCCGTGAACTGAATGGGCGTTTAGAGGCCCCTGCCCCTAGCCCCTGTAGGGGAGTTCACTGCTTGTCTGGGGAGGGCCCTCTGTCAACCCATAAAGGGCTCCTGTCGGCCTCTGAACGGACCTCCTTTTGGTCTGGAAGAAGGCTCCTGCCCCTGCCTCCAGAGGTCGACAGAGGCCCTTTGCAGACAGATAGGGTGCCCTCTACAGACAGGCAGTGACCCCCATGGCCAACAGGGGCCCCTAAACGATCATCCAGGAGTCCCTGCTTTCCAGTAAAGATGCCCTTGCCGACCTGTAAAGGGGCACCCGCCAGGTCGGCAGGAACGTCTTTACAGGTGAGCATGGGCCCCGTTTACATTCAATGAGGTACCTTCACAAAGCGACGGTAATTTGAACCACATGGGGCCCCACTGATTACGAGGGCCAGGCGCGGATCCAAAGGGGGAGCAACTGGGGTGATCGTCCCTTTCCCCTGAAGTCTGAGAAGGGGCCCCTCTCAGACTTAAAAGGAGTCCCGAAAGGATCCCGTATGAGCTTTACGGGGTCTCTATAAGAACCTGACGGGCTCTTGGTGCAGTCAGAGAGGCCTCCTGGAGGGCCAGGTGACCTCTGATGCTCATAGAGGGCCCCTGAAGCTCTCAAAGGGCCTCTGAGACCGCAACAGGGTCCCAACACGGCAGAGTATTCCCGAGACCGCCAGATGACTCATACGGCCCCTGAGACGGCTAAGATGAGGACTAAGTCCCTGGGGGGCCCCCGTGAGTGAAAAGCTGAAGGTTCTTGATGTAGTCAGAGGGCTTCCAGGAGGGTTAATGAGACCCTGACATGGCAAGATGGCCCCTAAGATAGAAAGATGGGTCCTTGAAACCCTCCGAGAGCCCCTGGGACCGCAAGGGGCCCCAACACGGCAAAGGGCTCATGAAACCGCTAACATTGCCAGAGAGGCACCTCAGACGGAAATAACTTTGGAGGGTGCTTAGCACGGCATAAGGAGACCCTGGCCAGCCAGAGGGGCCCCCTGAACGGGGATTCGTCAGTGACCTACTCAACCTCGAGAGGAGCCACAAATGGGCTACACTGGCCTTTTTGAAACCTGGGGGTTCTTGATGCTATCAAGGCCCCCCGGCAAGGTCAGGTGGTGTCTGAGACGGCAAGGTGACCCCTGAAACCGCCAAAAAGGTCGCAGGGCCTCTGCGAGACAATGACGATAAGAGGGTCTCTGAGATGGTATTTGGGTTTTATGGGGGCGCTGGACGGCCAGAGGGTCCTCGACTGTAATAGGCAGGCTCCTGGCACGGGCAAGGGCAAGATTCCCCTGAGACGGCCACTGAGGCCCCTGAAGTGCCAACAAAACGACTAGAGTTGTTACAGCCAGAGGGGCTCTAAAAGCCTGCCAGATATGCCTCACGTAACAGAGTGAGACCCCTGACACAGTCATGGCAATCATTGGAGATGTCCACAGGGTCTATGACACTACATAGGGGCCCTGAAATTGTCAAAAGGTCTCTTGTAACTGCCAGAGGGCCCTTGAGATGGCAAAAACGTTTCCCAGCGACGATAATAAAGGTACCCAGGGCCGCACGGGGTCCACTGAGACTGCTAGAGAGAGACCTTTGAGACTACAAATAGTCTTGCGATTAAAAAAATGCTACCTTAACCCTTGTCGCGTGACTGATGACGTCACAGGCCACATAAAACGCATGAGACGGCATCGGAAAAACTGACGTCGCTTTGTATATCATACTGGTCTTAAGCCTTCAAGAAACGAAACGTCACGATTTTCTGCATCAGCAGCATGCCAAAATATAAAAATGTCGGTGTAAGGTCAGCCTAGGTCAGGCGAAATAATGCTTTACTTCACATGCGAAAGATCGGTACTTACTCGCAGCCGTTTTGATCCACATGACAAAGAGGATGGAAGTGAAACCTATGGATGATCAGTTTCACATCACGTGTTTTTCATCCTGCCAAGGTCAGTCTAGGGCCTCCCCTTGGGTGCGCATCTGGGTAGTAATAAGGGTCTTATATTTGAAGTTTAGGTGTAACTGCATCCTTTCAGTTAGTCGAATTCAGAAGACACATCAAGCGCATTTTAATTCTGTTTTAAAGAAAAATGGATTTTAAATCCCATCGTTTGTGTGAAGTGAGTTTTTCAGACATCGAATGCTGTTGCTGTTTTTTTGCTTCCTTTCAACGTTTCTTTCCTTAAAATGTTTTTATCTTAGGCTGGCTGCTTTTTGTCTTCGCTTAGTGGAAATTTGGCCTGTTTCTGTTCCCCTCACCGGTCTGAACCTTATGTTTGCCCTACAGATGACAACGGAGTCCTGTAGTACTGTTTTTGCACCTCATGATTATCTTGTACGTTTTGCAAATGCTCTCGTCGTCTCCTCGCCAAAAATGATCCCACATTTTTGATCGCTTGCCCCTTTCTTGCCAACAGAAGTCAAGGCCTTACCCCTTATTATCCCAATAACGAGGCATTCTGCACAGCCCAATGGTACGTCTCCTTAGGAACTGCCTTTATATCGCAATAAAATTGTCATGAAAATGTCCATCTATCGGCGGATGGGCAGCGAAAAGTTGTGTCGCTCTGGTGCCGAGGCGAGGTAGCAACAGGGGCGTTCCCAGGATTTTCGTTTGGCGGCCCTGATCCGACCAATTTCATTCAAACTTCAGATTTAATTTCCCTTTATCATGCGGAGTGTTTTAAAACAAAGTTTTGATCTAAAAGCTCCTTATATTTTCTATAAAATGAAAGAGGCTTTCATCTCCGGTTTTTGTGTCGTATTGTCGATCATTATGGGGATGTGGGGACGCGGGGGTGCCTCTCCTTGGGTGCGCATCTGGGTGGTAATAAGACCCTTATATTAAAAGTTGACGTGTAATCTTCCTGAAAAATTAGCACCAGTCGGTGACTTCATCAAGGGTGTTTTTGGCACAAAACATAATTTTTATCGATAATTAGTGTGATTTTTATCGATAAACGATAAAGGAAATCAAAATATTTACCGATAGAGTTTATCGATAATCCCAGTCCTAGTTGTATACCCTTCTGGGGACCGGGTCCTATGTAAATCCAAATAATTCATGCATGAGCTTTTGCAAGTATTTTCAAAGAACGAATCATGTTCGCGCCACCGCCAGAAGACGCCAAACCATACATGCAGGGGTTCACTTATGACGTCATACCCCCATGACCTGACCTAGCATGGAAATGGTTTTGATATCAACGTATCAAAAATTGATTGCTCAGCATGCACTGAAACTTTGGCTAGGCTGGCTTAAGGGATTCAGAAGCTTTCACGAAAAATCGAGGGGAAGTCCTATTTGATACCCTCATGCGGTGCCGGGGTGAAACAAAACCAAACAGAACGGAGACATTAGTCTTGTATCGGTATCTGCGGCCTTTTATCTATTCGTCGGTATCTTTACCTGTACTTTATTAATCACAGCCATTGAGATCCAGGCCGTTTCTCGGTCTCATATACTCGGCTATGGGAAAACGTATATACGGCGTAAATGGCTTACACATTACCCAAAACCAAAAATGAGGCCAGGCTCGAGCTCTACTCGCCATGAGCTTTCCAACAGTCAGTTTATTTTTGTCGCGAGACCAATCGGCCGCGAGTTAGGAAGAGGGCGGTCAAACGCCCCCTCACCCCAGTCGGGTATACATGGCGCCGAGTACCAGGCGGGCGCCGGTTAAAACCAGGTCGCTAAAAAACATGCTTTGCCGAAAAGAATGCTATAAAACTACTACGATGACAGTGGAGATGGAAAGCGGTGAGGTTCTCTCTTCATCTGAATTCTGAGAGGTTCCTAAGTGAGCTAATGAGTCAAATTAGGCAACATCCGGATGAAAAGAAATGTGCTACAGCGCACGTTCGTATTTGATTGGTAAGGAGGAAAATGGAATGGGGTTGTCAACCGCGTGCTTCTCTGGGAACGTAGGTGAAAATTCTTACGTTCGACATGGTTTAGTAGGGCTTGGCGGAGAACTTCAAAATTTGCAAAAAAAGATCCGAAACGTTTTTTGCAACATTTTAAGCAGGAAAAATATCAAATATTGGCCAATCTGAGGCAATGCTACGCTTGGTTGCATGATAATGACCTAGCCTTTGATCACCAAACACCAGTCTTACGGAGAAACACAAGAGACAAGAAATTAGGGAAGAGTTCAAAAAGGCACCAGACTAGAGTCATCACGCCAGGCCTGAATTCACGCCGCTGATACCTTACACCGATAAGCAGAGAAGCCCTTGGACCGTGAGAAGGATCCGTTTATGTCTGCGTTCCGTGAGAATTTTCACATAGTACGCGGCTGCTGCGCCCTTCAAACCATAGCAGGCTGAGAGCGACGCCACTTGGCACACGTTCAGTTCAATTCGTAGTCAAGCGCCCTCTGTTCTGCCTCCAGACCCCGAGACTGCTCAGAGGGCAGGACAGGGCGCACACGCTCCACCCAGCGTCACAGCTCATCAGCCGCCGAGAAGCTGATGACGTTGCTGCTGCCCCTGCTGGCAGTCGGCCTGACCGTCGCCGCCGCTGCCCTGCGACTAGCAGGAAGTGCTGGGCAAGTCGCTGCTCTTCTACGAGGCGCAGCGGTCAGGCAAGCTGCCGCCGGACAACCGGATCCCGTGGCGCGGCGACTCGGCCATGGGCGGCCGCGGCCAGAACGGCGAGGACCTCACCGGCGGCTACTACGACGCCGGCGACCACGTCAAGTTCAACTTCCCCATGGCAAGCGCGACCACCGTGCTCGCCTGGGGCGCCATCGACTTCGCCGACGCTTACGCGGCGGCCAATCGAACGGCCTGCGTAGTCGACGCTGTCCGCTGGGGCACCGACTGCTTCATCAGGTGGTTCGTCCGGCCGGCCGCGCTGTGCGGCCAGGTGGGGCCACTCGGCCGGCCGCGCTGTGCGGCCAGGTGGGGCTTGGCCGGTCGGTGGGCGTGCACAATTTTTAATTTTATAAAAAATAACAAAAAACTCGTAAATTTCCGTTGGGCAAAATAAAGTGAGCGAAATCCGTCCAGAAACCCACGTTTGGGGGCAGGTTAGGTTGTCAGGCTCTCGGCTCCCCCCCAATAGATTACGGAAATCGACGCCCCTGAAATGGTGTCTTGACTCGAATGATTGCTTCAGCACCTACGGCTGCTGCAGTATTCCAGTTGTTGATACATGTGCTGAACTTGTTGTATCAGCTTTTAAATGCTGCTTGGGGCCTGGTTACCTTCCAAGGATGGCCTGCCATCCTTCAGGGACATCCATGAAGGAGGGTAAACTCGCAGCTAATTCTCAAAATCTATGTTATCAACCAAACAAGAATTACATTGAATTAATCGGTATAAACACAAATGATGCACTCTGCAAACACACGATAACTCCATATGCAATATTGGGAAAGTCCCGACCCCCGAAGTGCCATTACCCTCTTTAGCCCAATACCCAAAGGACCAAGGAAGCCATGGTACGAACTGTCCCGATGGGCGAGGTACAAACGCAAACACCGCCTGGTGGCCGTAACGCCGGGGCACAGACCTTGTCGCCTCCTGGCGGCTGCACAGGCGGCGGCTTGCACTGCCCCATAGCGGCGGCGCTCCGAGATTGCGCGCCGGCGGTGCGGGCTGGACGGAGCCGCTCACGGCACCGCGGCTTCATTATCCTTCACTTCAATATACCTACGTGGGATGACCGGCTTGGGCGGCCGACTTAAATCCCCTTTCTTCCGGTGGTGTGGCAGAACAGTTTGGGTTACATGCAATTGAAGTAACAACGCACATAATTTCTTTGGATTAATATTAGCACACAAAGACTTTCAGTATTCACTTTGCGCAGTTATTTAAAGTCCCAAATCGGTGTGCAGCGGCAGTGCCAGGAGCAGCCCCGCGCAGCCCTGAACTCGGACGATCTATCGTGGGATACGGCTTGCCACCGTCAACCAATAACCCACGGACAGGCCGGACAGGCCGGCTGGGAACAGGCCGGCTGGGCAGCTGCCGCACGACGTACGACCATTCGCCTGTCCTGTTCGCGAAGAAGCCAGATAGCTGAACGTTCCAAAATGCGGCTGTGTGGCTCGACCGTCCGGCGTGGGGAAGCAAGGCCGCGGCGCGGAACAGACCCCACGTTTGGACAATGACCCCGGTCATGATGAGGAATCACGTTAGTGCCTGCTCTGTGCGAAACAGTGCAGCTGCGCAATTTAGGTGATCGACGCCCGAGGCTGCCGCTGCAGACGGAGGGCAGCGCACGGGAGAGTCGCCTTAGATGCAGTGCTGGGGCTCGCGGATAGACGGGTGGAGCTACATGCCCGTCTCGCCCGTGGCGCAGGCCATCACGCTGCCGCGCCTGGCTCGATATCTGTCCTCGGTTGCTGAAATCGTGGGGGAGCTGTTGATTGACAGCAGCCAACCGGATCCCGCGGTAGATCGCCCGAGTTCAGATCTTTGCTGGGCTGCTTCCGGCACCGCCGCGACGTGCCGATTCGAAACGATAAATAATGCACAAAGCTGGTAATGAAAGTCTTTGTATGCGAATGTTAATCGAGCGATATTGTGTGCGTTTTTTATTTGAACTGCGAGTAACCCACACTGTTCTGCCACCTCACCGAAGAAAGGGGATTTAAGTCGGCCGCCCAAGCCGGTCATCCCACGTAGGTATATTGAAGTGAAGGATAATGAGGCCGCGGTGCCGTGAGCGGCTCCGTCCAGCCGGGAACGCCGGCGCGCAATCTCGGAGCGCCGTCTCGGAGCGCCGCCGCTAGAGGGCAGTGCAAGCCGCCGCCTGTGCAGCCGTCAGGAGGCGACGAGGTCTGTGCCCCGGCGTTACGGCCACCAGACGGTGTCTGCGTTTGTACCTCGCCGATCGGGGCAGTTCGTACCATGACTTCCTTGGGGTAATTCCTTTGGGTATTCTACTAAAGAGGACAATGGCACTTACGGGTGGGGACTTTCCCGATATTGCATGTAGGGTTTTCGTGTGTTTGTACAGTGCGTTATTTGTGTCTGTAGGGATTCATGAATGCAGTTTTTGTTTGGTTGATAATATAACTTTTGAGCATTAACTGTAAGTTTTCTCTCCTTCATGCGATCTGCCGAGGCTGCTCTACGGTGAACGCTAATCAGCCAACCGGGTTGGTCGTAACGACCACATGGCAAGAGGTGCAGTAGCGGAAGCCTTGTTGTGTCTGTTGAGAGAAGACCTCGCTCACTGGACCGAGTCATGAACGGGAAGCTGAGAGGTCTGGCGTCGCCGACTGGTGCGAGGCGCGGGTCGGTGGCGAGTGATAAACGCGTCTACAGGCCATGCCAGATGTTCGGTTGTATTTGTTCTGTTTCTTGTGACGAAATTCATCCCATTTATGGCCTCACTCATAATACCAATCTCCTTTTGTTTTGTTTGTGGTTCTACTGGGAGGAAATGGCTATATTCACACGTGGTGTGAAGTGGATGTTCGGATCGTGCAGGCGATCATAAGTGTGTTGCGTTAGTCATAACTGGTATGCTGATGAAATCTAAATTCTCTCGTATAAGTGGAAGATCCCTTTCCCTTTTGCGCTGGTACTGTATTCACCAACCTTACCAAGCCACGGTTGTTGAATTTCAGGATATTTCAACTTGTTCGGAGTGACTGTGAATAAGGAGGTCTGCGTTCTTTCTTCCGGCACACTGCTCCCTGCGGCAGCGGTGTCGTCCTGGGCTGGACATCAGACAGCAGCTCAGCAGCACCTCCTACCGCCGAGCCACCTGCTCTCCCAAAAACTGAAGATGTCGGGATGACCCCGCAAGGCTACCTGAGGCTCACGTACGATATGCATGGCTAGTTGGTAAGCGCATTTCTTTGGATGTTGTTTTTCTTATTCATTTTTTTCATACATTCCGGATGCATTAAGGAAAGTTGGAATTGCTTCCTGCGTTACGTTGAAGAAAGCACCACTGCTTTTTTAGATTGGTGTAGTCCTCGCCAAACGAGACGGTTGTTACTTCACATCAAATGAGGTTTTTCGCAGACCTCTGGCGCATTGCCACGAAATTGAACCTAGCTGACCTGACATCTTAACCGCATATTTTCCAAAGCAGCAACTACCAGGCTTCACTATGTCGCCGTGTTATGATACCATTTTTGAGAACCTCTTAGTCTTTCTTCTAGATCTCAGCCACATCTGACCGCCTTCTCCAGCGCCCCGGGTCTGGCGAGATGCGGGAAAAGCCGCTCCTGGGGACAAGGCAGGAACTGAATGTCTGCTGATGTTTCCGAGTGCCAAGCATCGACATCTGTTTCCTCATTGCGATTAAATGAGTTTGCATAAAGCTGTTCTGTGGACTCCGACACCTGACTGAACCAAAGACATTGTTTTGGCCAGCACGGCCAGCATCCCACCCACAGCTTACGAGAGAATGATTTCCCCATGCCATTTTTCTCTGCAGCTGTAGATCGTCACGGAGTAGCTTCATGCATCTTTGAGAGCTTATTACTACGTAGTTCCGCTTAAGACATATCTCAGTATTTTGCGAGTGGGCTGTTTTCGTTTTGACCCACCTGTCGACGGATCTGCCTTTATTGAGAGTAGTCCGCGGACCACTGTATGGAAGCTCATGACCTCTTCCCTTCCCCGAGGAAGCGACACGGCGCTCGCAACGGGTCTGCAATGAAAACCGGCTCATGGCACCGAGCCATCTACGTCCCATATCCCCAACTACACGCGCTGGACGGATTTGTACATTACAGAACGAGTTTAGTGGCCCTGGTTGTGTGAAACTTATGGTCAGTGTACTACGTTTACCTCTCTGCATTGCAAGATGCTGGCAAGACGCCCATTAAAACACACAGATACCCGTTTACTTGTAGAAGTGCGTTCAAGTTATCGTCATCGCCATTCTCCATGATGTATGCGTGCTCAGATAACGCAAGGCACCCTTGCGTAATGTGATCCGTATGCATGCCTCTGTGTACAAATTAGGCATCCCTGGTTATGAGAAACTTTTGGCCGATGTACATGTGTTTATTCGTCTCAGATGCCGCAGCAACATATGATCTCGTTTACTTTTCTAGTGTTGCATTTATTTCTTCGTCGTGGCCGTTGGCCATGATAAATGCGTGCTCAGATAAAGCAGAACGTCATTATGTAATGCTATGCAATGTAATTTAGTTCTTATGTGTGTCCTGTACAAATCTGGCAAACCTGATTGTGAGAAACGTGTCGCCGATGTACATTCGTTAATCCATTTCAGATGTTATAGCAAGGTATGATCCTGTTTCCTTTTGAAGGAATGCATTGAAGTCTTCGTCATCGGCATTCTCCGTGATATCCCAGATAAACCAGGGCATCCTTGTGTACTGTAATCAGCATGTATGTCCTTACGTGCAAATTTGGCAACCCTGGTTGTGAGAAACCTTTTTTCGATGTAGATTTGTTTCTCTGTCTCAGGTGCCACAGCAAGATATGATCTCGTTTTCTCGTAACAGTATATTTCAGTCTTCGTCATGGTCGTTCGCTCACATCAAGCAAGGCATCCTTATGTAATGCCATTCAAAGTAGTTCAATTCTTATGTATGTCCTGATGTACAAATTTGGTAGACCTGGTGCGAGAAACGTGTCGTTGGTGTACATGCGATACTGTGTCTCAGATGTCATACCTAGGTATGATCTCGTTTTTTTTTCGGAGCAGTGCCTTTAAGTCTTCGCCTTTAATTCCATTCGCGGTGAAACATATATGGGTCTTCAGAAAAGCGGGATATCCGTTGACAATGAACGAAAAATGACTATGTTTGTTTGCCCATTTCTCCCCATTGTTCTCGGCAACGGTTCCATGCGGCCCATTCGGTGGGCAACGGTTGAGGTCGTCCCTTCAAACTAAACTTCCAAGATGTCATGCAGCTTGAAGTGGGGAGTCGGGGAGTGACATCGTAATGAAAGAAAAGGGCGCAAACAGTACAGGAGAGTGCAGGCTGAAAAATTCCTCGGCCACTTAAAGACAAAGAATAAAATTATGGGTTTCTGGTATCCACGGGCCTACGCTGAAGGCAAACTCGGGAAGAGAAGTGATGAAGAAAGATAATGCAAATGCTAGTTTCGGACCGGGTCCTACTTTCCATCGCGTCCTACGTCGTGACGTCGCACTCGCTCGCTGTGGTTGTCAAGGCTGATGCAATGACTCTACAAACAGTAGGCAAAGAAGGTCTGAAGTGATCGCGGACGAACGGAATCAGGCCAGCAGACTGCGAATTTGCCGACGAGCAGAACAACCAACCCACAAAACAGGATGTCAGTGAAGTTAGCAACGAAAACGAAAATAAAGTCAGCAACAATGACACAGTTAGGCAAAAACATGTTCCAAGGTCATATAGCACACAGGCATTATGAATCCGAGGTCCGTTTTCATCTAAGGCCAAAAGGTCAAACGTAAAGCTCAAATAAGGCGTCCTAAAGGTATGTACTTAGGTAACACTAACGTACCTTTTTACGAGTAAATGGCGCCACCTATCACCAAGCGATGCTCACCAATAGATACAGCACATAAAAGTCTAGGTGGGTCACCCCCAAAAGTGACCTCAAGGCCAAAGGTCAAGGTCAGAACAAGTGCTGAAAATTTACGTGCCTTTTTGCCAGAAGGGGATGCCACCTACCATCACGTGATGGATATCAATCAATACAACGCAAGAAAATCTGGCTGGGTCATCCGCCAAATATAACCTTAAGGTCAAAAGTCAAGGTCAAAACAAGTGTAGATATACCACGTACCTTTTTCAGAGTATGTGGCGCCACCTACCACTAAGCCATGTAAACCCATACATAGAGCACATGAGAGTTTAGGTGGGTCATTCATCGAAATCAACCTCAAGGTCAAATGTCAAGCTCAAAACAAGTATTAAAAACTTATGTACCTTTTTATCAGTACACGACACCACTTATCAACAAGTGCCGCAAACCAATAGACAGGGCACATACGAGTCTAGGTGGGTCATCCGCTGAACTTGGCCTCAAGGTCAAAGGTCGAGGTCAAAGCGAATGTTCAAAATTGACGAGGCTTTTTGCCAGAACGGGGCGTCGCCTATCACAACTTGATGGACACCAACAGACACAATGCATAACAATCTAGTTGGGCCATCTGCCGAAACTGACTTCAAGGTCAAGGCCAAGGTCAAAACAAGTGCTCAAGATTCACGTACCTTTTTGCCAGAAGAGGGTATCACCTATCGCCACGTGATGGAAACCAATAGGTACAACGCATAAAAGCCTAGGGGATCATTCGCCAAAATGGACATCGAGGCCAAAGGTCAAGGTCAAAGCGAGTAATGAAAACTTATATACTTTCCAACGAGTAGATGACTCCATTGGTCACTACGTGATACAAACCAATAGATAAAGCCCATAAAAGTCTAGGTTGGTCATTAGGCGAAATTGACCTCAAGGTCAAAGATCAACGTCAAAACGAGCATCAAAAATTTCCGTACCTTTCTACGAGTAAGTCACGCCACATACCACTAAGTGATGACAACCAATAGATAAAGCACATAAAAGTCTAGGTGGGTCGTCCGCCGAAATTGACCTCAACATGTGAAACACAACAATGTGAAAACAAATATTGAACATCTATATACCTTTTTACGAATAGATGACGATATTTATCACTAACTGATGCAAACAAATAAATAGAGGACATAAAAGTCTAGGTGGGTCATCCGTCGAAGTTGCCCTCAAAGTCAAAGATTAAGGTCAAAACGGGTATTAGAAATTAACCTACCTTTTTGCGAGTAGGTGACGCCACCGACCATTAAGCGATGCGAACCAATAGATACAGTACATAAAAGTCTAGGTGGGTCATCCACAGAAATTAATCAATAAATTAATTAATTAAAAGAAATTACAGAAATCAAGATCAAAAGTCGAAGTCAAAACGAGTATTAAAAAGTTATATACCTTTTTGCGAGTAGGTGGCGCCACCTATCACTAAGTGGTGCGCACCAATAAATAGAGCACATGAAAGTCTAAGTGGGTCATCCGCCGAAATTAACCTCAATTTGGAACGTTAAGGTCAAAACGAGTATTGAAGAATTACGTGCCTTTTTAAAACTGCTATATAGAGCACACGAAAGTTTGGCTGGGTCATCCCGCGAAATTGATCTCAAGGTCAAATATCAAGGTGAAAACGAGTGTTGACAATTAACGTACCTTTTTCCAGAAAGGGGTGCATCTACCACCCCGTGATGGACACCAATAGACACAACGCATAAAAATCTAGGTGGGTCGTTCGCCGAAACTGATCTCAAGGTCAAAGGTCAAGGTCACAACGCGTGTTGAAAATTTACGTATCGTTCTGCCAGAAAAAGAGTATCACGTACCACCACGTCATGAAAACCAATAGATACAACGCATAAGAATCCAAGTGGGCCATCCGCCAAAACTGACATCAAGGTCAAATGTCAAGGCCAAAACAAATATTAAAAACTTATGTGACTTTTAACGAACAAATGACGCCACTTATCACTAAGTGCTGCAAACCAATAGACAGAACACAGAAAAGCCTAGGCGGGTTATCCTCCGAAACTGGTCAAAGGCCAAGGTCAAAACGAGTGTTGAAAGTTTACATACCTGTTTGTCAGAATGGGGTGTCACCTACCACAACGTGATGGACACCAATAGATACACCGCATAGAAATCTAGATAGGTTATCCGCCTAAACTGACTTAAAGGTCAAAGGTCAAGGCCAAAACAACTGTTGGAAATTTACGTATCTTTTGCAACAGGAGGGTGCTACTGACCATTACGTGATGTAAAACAATAAGTACAAAGCATAAAAATCTAGTCGCGTCATCTGCCGAATTGTCGTTAAGGTCACAGGTCAAGGTCGGAACGGGTAATACAAATTTGTATACCCTTTTACGAGTAGATAACGCTATTTATCACCAAGTGATGCAAACCAATAGACAGATTACAAAAAAAGTCTAAGTGGGTCATCCGTCGAAATTGACCTAAAGGTGAAAGATCAACGTCAAAACGAGTATTAGAAATTTCCGTACTTTTTACGCGCAGGTGGCACCACATACCACTTAGTGGTGACAACCAATAGATAGAGCACATTAAAATTTAGATGGGTATTTAACCAAAAATGTCATGGTCAAAGACCAAGTTCGAAACGAGTATCAAAAATTGACATACTTTTTTGCAAGCAGGTAGTGCCACCTATCACTAAGAGGTGCGCAATAGACAGAATACACAAATACAATAGACAGAACCAATAGACAGAACACACGAAGGTCTAGGTACGCCAACCGCCGAAATTGACCTCGGTATCAAAGGTCAAGGTCAAAACGAGCATTAAAGTTCACGTTCCTTTTTGGGAGAGGTGACGCTACCTATCACTAAGTGATGCAGACCAATAAATAAGCACATGAAGATGTAGGTGGGTCATTCGCCGAAAACTGGCCTCAAAGTCAAAGGTCAAGGTGAAAATGTGTAAAAAAGCGTGGCGGGTGGTCCCTCCGGCCTCGGACCTTACCACGACACCAAACAGCGCTTCGCATCGCCCAGCGCCTTCCACCCTCCACCGTGAGTCGTCGGCCGAACTCGTCACGGGGAGCCAAAAACACCGGTATCGCCGTTTCGCTCGCCTGCCACACGGTCGTTACGTGCGACCCGGTACACACATATGTGCTGCGCTCACCGCAGAGTAGTCCCGGCACCCCGCACTAGGAGAAAGATAACTGATCTCTTGGATCCCATATATTCACTAATTACAAGTTACGGCTACAGAATCGTACAGCCAATCCTAACATTCAACGTGACACATTCGATACAAACACACTCACAATCACAGCGCCTACATTTACGCAGGGGATACCCTAACCCCAGAATCTCGAGACCCTCTTTGGCCCGACACCCACATGACCTACCCCAAAGAAGCCACGGTGCGGAGTGCCCCGAAAGCCGGGCCTTCGCGGCCCTCACTGCGCGCGCAACGGGATGGGTCGTTCACCCCTTTGGCGCATGCGCCTAACCCGGCAGCAGCCTCCTAGGTACCTGATGCAGCGCCCACCGCCGTCTAGCGGCCATGCGCGGCTCCACCGCCAGGGTGCAACCCGACGGCCGAGACGACCACCTCCTGGCGGCGAGCGTTTGAATCAGGCACCCTTGGTGCTGGTCATGCGCAAAAGGTGGCGCCCGCTTCCCACCGCGTGGCCCGCACAATGCCGACTGCAGAGCGACCCCGAGCCGAGGTGGACGAAACATTTTACAAATGTTCACCTTGGTTATTTATGTACACCGGGTTTTTCAGCTGGATTTTATTTTTCATTTGTAAGCATTTTTGGCAAAATTTCAAGGAAATCGTAGAGATCCAGGTCAAATTATCGATTGTCGATTATCCATTATCCATTATTAAGAAATCGTACTATATTGGCCTAAGATTTTGGTTTCTGAATGCGTCAGAAACCAAAGGTACCACACTGAATCTCTAAGCACCATTGTATTTCGGCTTTTGAGAGCATTCGTTTGATATGCGACGCGACTTGATTCTGGGTGACCTTGACCCTTGACCCAGCCAGGTAATAATTCGGGATGTTTTTATTGACCTTGTTTATGAATGCCCACCGTGGTTTCCTCAGCCAGATTTTCCCTTTACTTAGTTAACATCTTTTGAGGAAATTTCGAGAAAATCGTACCTGTCGCTCCATTGACCCAAAATTTTGGATTCTCAATAGATCAAATATTCCACGTGATACACTGAATCTGAAAGCACCATTGTGTTTGGGCTTTGCAAATCTTTCGTTTGATATCCCACACAAATTGATTTTGGGTTATCTTGACCCCTGGGCCCAGCCAGGTTAAAATCGGAACCTTTTTATTGATCTTGTTTATCAGTGCCCATGGGGGTTTCTTCAGCCACATTTTCCCTTTTTTCATTACAGTCTTTTGACGAAATTTGGAAAAAACATAGGCGCCACACTGGATTTGAAAGCATCATTGTGTTTGAGCTCTCGAGAGCTTTCGTTTGATATGCGACACAAATTGATTCGGCGAGACCTTGACCCCTTCAGCTAGTCAGGTCAAGTTCGGGTCCTTTTTTATCTTGTTCATCAATGCCCACTAGGGGTTTCTTCAGCTAGATTTCTCCTTTCGTCTGTTAGCATCTTTTGACGGAATTTGAAGAAAATCGTAGGGGCCGCCCCACTGACCCAAAATTTGGATTTTCAATACATCGAAAACTTAAGATGCCACACGCAGCCTGAAAGCACCAATGTGGGTTTTAGAGAGCGTTTGTTTGGTGTGTCTTGGGACGTGTTGACTGTTTTGGGGTCTGAATGGGGTGAAGTTTTTCTAACGGATGGAAATGGTCGTTTATTGCTTACAGATTTGATTTCATATAGGTTTTGACTAAACTGATACTAGAAAGGAGTTTCTCGAATCAAGAGCTTTCATCTGATATGCGGTTTGATAGTTTGGATGATCCGTTTCACGCTCGCGGGTGTAGCCTGAGGACATATCTTTTGGAGTTTTATGAGGCGTAATATTGGATGCCCACTAAAAAGGTGATTATTTTCGGGATTAGCATTGCTTGTTGTACCAGTGTACCAAATTTCATCGAAATCCAAGGGACCGTCGATCCCTGCTGAATCTTTGCTGGGTCCCTGCTGAAAACCTGCTAACTAGAGTGTGGTAGCAAATTTAAGGCGCGAAATTTTGACCGCTTACAGAAATGGCGCATGTGATAAAAAGGAGTGGAGTGACATTTCGCGTGTATTACGAATGGCAGAAGACAGGCAGACAGTACGGCACAGGACAAGAGGCACCTCTTCGTGTAAACTGAGGTATCTTGCGTCTTAAGCTGGCTGGAGTGGTACTCGGAAGCGTCATTGCATGGCTGTAGGTTGGGAGTTCCCGGCCGCTAGATCTGGATCCGGTACGCGTGTGAATTGACGACCTGGGTACCGGACGGGTAGGCGTAATAGGTCCTAACTCAACAGATAATTTATAGATAAGTGGAACAGACATTACTGGCAAGAAAGTCGCAGAGTTGGTAGCTTATCAGGTTTCATGCTGAAGGACACTTGTTTTGGTTATTGAGTTGACGGTACCCGTACGGTCAGGCAGGCGCCAACTCACCCCAGTTGCTGATCACCTGCGACAGTGGCGCCACGGACGGTGGCCGGCAAACCAGTAGGTTTATAGACTCGCTACACTAACTTTTGTATTGTCCCCACCTTTCATTGACAGCTAGGAGCATTCACGGGGCGTAATATTGCGCCGTCGGCGCAACGCTGCGCCGAAGGCGCGGCGTAGGATACTAGAGGCCGCAGGCCGATGAAAGGGTGCGATCGGACTTTGCTCTGCCCATCAAAGAGGTCTAGGGTTGTGCGAAGCGCGGTATGTTATGTCTCAATAGGGACCGTATGCTGGGCAAGGTTCGCATTGCAAAAGGTTCGTGCGAAATTGGTTGGTAAGGAACAAGGCTCCCAGCGAAAGGCTGGTAACCTTAAGGTTGGTATTGGGGAAGGAACTGACCTAAAATAGTAATCTAGCGTAACTCAACCTTACCCAATGTAACCTCTGTTGGACCGAGCCAAGTCCAGTCGCACCCTTTATCTAGTATCCCACACCGCGCCTTCGACTCAAACTCGGACCCAACCTCTTCCGGTACGAATTTTGTCCGATACGACCCTTATGTTTACAAACCTTTGGCTACGAATCTTTTCTCATACGGAACCTTGATTTACGAACCTTGATCCGGTTACCATTCATGGGTCGCTTGAGATGGTGTATGGTCGCCCTATGCACGTAGCCAGGATTTTCCTCAGAGAAGGGTCAAATGTCAAATTTGCCACATACCCCTGGCGTGCGACGAAGTTTATAGGACAAAGTAGCAAATAACATATTTAACCTGCCCAAATACATGTTTGTTTTTACAACATATACATGTGATCATTATTACGTATTCGTGCGAAAACGCTAGATAGCTAGTGTAGACCGTTTGGCCGAGGGGGACCATGTGGCCATGCCCCCCCCCCCCGCTACGTCCCTGGGTCGCCCTGTTCCCTTTTTTACCCATCAATGGTGCGAGTTCAATACACTAGCGAGCAGGCCGTTCCATGTTTGTACCAGTCGCCGTTGGCGGCGCCACTGTGGCGGGTGACGCAAAATTAGGCCGAGTTGATGCCTGTCCGACCATTTCGGACAGTAACTGAACTGCCCCAAAACTACACAGAACTATCCAGAATTTCATGCCTTAGGGCTTGAAAAATTGTGCGTCATTTGTTACTGAATTCAAGTGCATTGTGGATATGCCAGTGATGCCAGTGGTGCAGTTTCTTTTGCAGAGTAGCATTCTTGGGGAGTTGGTTGAGAGATTGTCAAAGCATATTGGGATTTCTTAAGTAGAATTTGTAAAGAAAAATATTCTGATCTTTATTGGAAGTTCTTGGTTGATGGGTTTGAATGTTTCCATGTTTTGTGGAGTCATTTTTTAAATATTAATGAAAATGGTAATCCAGTTCAAATTGGAATTAATGCAGAAACTGAGTATTTGAAATGTGAACAAAATCATCCAAACCATTTTCCAAAACCTGCCAATCAAAGCCAGAAAAGCTGTAATATTCTCCAGAGGTGTGTTGATACCTGACAAAAAGGCTTAACATCAAGACTCAGCATCAGTGACAGATATCTTAACTAAAAGGGGTGCAGACTGTTTTTAGATTTGATTACAGTCAGTGCTACAAGTCCATTGCTAAATTTGATTGTTTAAAATGGCGTGCAACACCCCAATGTCTCAGTGTTTCTGCCAGCTACCTGTGGCTCAAATCAGTTTCTGATGTGCTGTTCATTGCAGTCCATTACATAAAATATCACCCATAACAGGCTCCCATAGATCATTTGATGTGTTCATATGTACAAACTATTTGAACTGATCAAAACTTGATCTACTTACCTCTTTATTACAAGGTGACCTTACTGATGGACTGAAGTGTTGTCTTGAACAGCACTGGTCTTTGGTTACCCTGTAATCCACTGAGGAACATTCTCTCTGCTGCATACACCCAGTCAGACAGCAGACCAGATGACAGACTGATACTTGATGAGACACAAGACATTATGCAAGGCTCCAGATGCCTGAGCCCAAGATTCTGTACACCCTAATTTGTAAACCAGCAACCCAGACTTAAAACCTGTATGATGTACAAGGACATACAGCCTTCTGTGTTTCTCTTGTGATTTGGTGGTCCATTTTTGAATATTGCTTAATGTGTACATTTGCTCTGGTACCATTTCTCATGTAAGTTATATATGTAATGATGTACTCCCAGGCTTGTGGTTGACTCTGAATCAATTCAGATTGAGTCTGCATTGATTCAACAATTTATCTTGCCAGGAATCAGAATTCAGTAAGTTGAAAACTGCAGTTAATCTAAACATGGACTGATTCACCTGTTAGTCCATGGAATTGCTAGTGAATCAGTTCACTATAAAAATTACAAAGCATGATCATGAAGATCATGAAGATACTTTGAAATCCAAGTATCTTCTTTACTCAGGTAATCATGAAATAACTCCAAACATTTCATTGCCTGATCATTACAAATCTTTTATTATGCTGTTCATATTTCTCCACTACTTTAATTAGCAAATGAAATGTTAAAGTTAATATACATGTTGTTGTCAACTCATTCAAAACTGAGTTGATGCACATGCACTTTTGACTCATAACTGAATTGATTCTCAGCTCTTTGAATCAAGTTGTGAATCAAATCAGTTCATGTAAATCATGCACAAGCCGGTCCGTTTCATTGTTTGTCATAGGGGCATTGCAAGTTGCTGTTGCACTGTTGCACACACCAATGTTATTGTTTACCATCCTTAGGGGTTTGGAAAACAGAATGGTAAATACATTTGACAAAGGACAAACACCTCCCAAAATAGTGCAATGAGCAACAATATGTAGAAGCTAACATAATATGAAAGTCTCACATCCTTACCAGTATTCATCATTTAGCTGCCTTTGATAGGTTGTACAACCCCCTCAGCCATTTCTAACTCTGATGCGATGGAGCAATGAAAGGGAAATGGGCATGTGGCCTGATCTGTTGGCTCCATGCTGATACATGGGATGAGCTGTTGAAATAATGCAGTGACTACCTGACAACCTGAAATCTGATCATGCTAATAGGTGCTGATTGCCACTGAATCCTATTGTATGAAACCTAAAGGACACTTTTGAGGGGACCAGAATGGTTTTTGACAGTGAATAAGGACTGAAATTATTGCAACTTTGGAAGTCATCCCTTCTGAATGCTCAATGAATGCTAAGTCACTAAATGGCCACAAAAGGTCCTTGACCTCGGTTCATGGTTTCGACGTGAAATGAACTTAATTCAAGTAAGGGCCAAAGTGCGAAGGTCGCCGACATCATGGATGAAATTCATGAGTGGTATTAAGACTGAGCATCATAAGATATTCGCGTTTTCTGTACATTGAAGGCCGTGGCCGTAGCAATATTGATCCGTGGTACTCCCTCGAAGAAGAACATATGCCAGTGAACTGTTAAAGTATTGACCTCACAGTTTCGGAGAATACGTAAAAATTTTGAGATTCAGCTATGTATGCTCAGCTGTTCAGCTACGTCATTGAGATTGGAGCGATCATTAGCGGTCAGCTAGCAAATAATCTCGTGGTTTGCACCATTAACTTCACTGGGTGCACCCCTGTTCTGACGAGGATTATGGAACTGTGAATCATGTGTTAAACTTGCATTATTCAGGTCTCATTGACTGCAAAGTTATCAGTCTGCCCGAGCGTTATGACTGGACTGACTGGACTCTCAGTTTCATATTTCTGCAAGTTAAATAACATCTATCACCTACGGCGGTACAAACATCTATCACATCTATCGCCTAGGTACAGGCTCGCAATCCCACATTTATTAACACTCACTCGGCTGGCCAATCAAATACGACGCGAGCGGGTGGGGAGGACAATTAAATCACTCTAAGATCTCAAAAACCAACGGGACGACTAGATTTCTAGGGTGCATGTAGCCGTACAGGAACTCCCTTTTGTAGGAATTTGACGCTTCTGGAGTGTGTCCTTTCAGGTTAAATGAGGTCGAAGAGTGCCAGATTTTTGCTTGTGCCGCGAAGACCGTTTTCACAGCACTGACTTGTATGAGCCATTTTTGTAGGGCATATAACTTAAGTATAGGATGTATAATGTGGGGCGTTTGGTTCGTTATTTATGTCTAAATTGTTACCTCAGCTCAGCTTATGCCGTGGCAATAATTTCACGATTTTTTGTGTCATGGTCTCGGAGCAAATTCTATTGCGGAATTGGAATTTGGCGCCCAAAATATCTCACAGGTCAGAATTCTGCCACAAAGTTCGCTCAGAGTCATCTGACGTCAGCCTAGGCCATTGACCTAAAGTGGCCTCAAAAAAGTGAAAATCTCTAAAACCTGTTCCACAGTCAGCTGCTGATTCCTAGTACAACTTTACCGCCAAACTGAGTACTAAGCACTGGCATATCGAAACTTGTGTGCGTCCTCCCGCTTCCTGAAAAGAGGTCGAGGGCATAGCATAGAACGCTAGACAGAAGGCGAACCTCTCCGATCAGTTGCTCGATGACACCTGTTTACCCTCGTGTACCATTCATTGACAATTTGGGGCGCTGAATTCAGAATCCGCGTCAAACAGCACCCGGAAATGCAAGTTTTTGCAACACAAAGGTTCACAAAGGTTGGTGTATTCCATCTCAGGTTCGTGACTTCGTATGATCTAGAAGAGACTAAAACATTAAGAACGCGTGTACGGTCTGTGTTATTTTGTATCATTCTGGCCTTGAATATGACATTGAACAAAACTTACCAGCATTTCATTGTTTGGCCTCTGCAGAAACGGGGCACGCGTGAACACATTTTTGGTAATTTTTTGTAATCAGACCTGACGTCAACTTTGGACGTGGTACACATTTCATGATGAAGTGACCTACTAATGCTCGTTTTTTTGAGTGGGATGATAATGGAAGTTATATCTTCACATAGGTGGGCACTGGTCCGTTACTCCGTTACTCCGTTACTAACGAAGTTACTTTTTTGAGTAACGGAGTAACGGACCCGTTACTTTTATTTTACTGTAACGGACTGAGTAACGGAAGTTACTTTTGTGGTCCGTTACTCCGTTACTTTTTGGTCCGTTACTCCGTTACTCCGTTACTTTTTAAACTCCTTACAGACACCGCCCGGCTTTATTTGCATCGGCACACGCCATTGGCTACTTGAAAAGCCAACACCCAATAGCGTGCGGCGATACAAGCGCGGCTGGGCGCGCACTCAGCTGACAATAGCGGAGTAGACTTGTTGACAATATTCGTCAGCTGATAAACGTTGACGGCAAGCTGGCGGCAATGGTTCAGTATAAAGGCCATGGTCTCTTTTGGGACAAAAGTATTGAATTATGCGTAAGTTTGATATGACTTAAAATTATAAATTAACCAGTCGTCATTTTTCAGGCTAAAAGATATCAAAGTTATTGTCATTTATACTGGAACAGCCAGCTGACGGCAGTTTTCAATGTTGTCTCAAGTTAGTCATGGATTGCTTACCACCGCCACACGGTTCCCCGCCAAGATGACTCAAGGCTGTTGAGCACATGATTACTGCCGCCATGGCCTTGGATCTGTGATGTCCATGGGGCGATGGAGTGGTGATTGATTCTTGACTGGCCTGAAATTTTAACTACCTGACACTAAAATATCCCATCAAGGTGTCTTTACGCCGCGACTGGAGGTGGAAAACCTTGACTCCGAGTCCGACGGTGCCTCAGCTTCGGAGGCAGAGGACGAGCCCGGTCTGGGCCACCCATGGCCACATCTAGAAACGTAATTTGAATTTAAGGAGGAGGGGAAAAACGTCATTTTTACGTATGTCCTGTGCCGACCGAAAGAGGTTATAATCAAGGGTCACAAGAGTAGCCTTTCAAACCTAAAGGCACATCAAGAGGAAGCATTATTTACGGTATTTCCAGGTGAGAACAGAATGTGCACAATAAGTTGTCAATAGTGAAGCATAATTATGAAGCTTGTCGACTATTGCTTGGACTATTTGCCTTAAATTTGCCTTAACCATATTCTCTGCAGGCAGTGAGATTCACATTACCGGGGGGGGGGACAGATCTGCGGTAATCTACTCGTACCTTTCGGTCGACGCTTACGCGAATTTTTGGAGAAGCGGAAGTGGCAACACAAGTTGTGTGAACAATTTAGCCCATTCAGGTATTTTTCTAAGCACTGGCCCCTGCTGGATGTGTAAACTGACTTGGTTAGGTAACTCTTGAATTTTGATTCAGTTGACACATGTTTGCCTTCAGCCTATACGACCTAACCAACCAAAAAACAGGCAAATTGAACCTAACAAAAAATTAGTTTTACATGCCCATCTAGGGCAATCCCTGCAACCATACAGTAGGTTTTAGGTTAGGTTAGGTTAAATCATTTTTAACTTGGAGGACAGGCTACATTGTCCATGCGATTCGAGTTACCACTCCTGCGTTCCCGAAGAAAATATCAACTGGCCGAAACACCTTTCGGCTGACACATTATTTTTTGTAGACGCAGAAGTGAGGACCCAAACTCAAACATGATATGAGCCGTTGCCACTTTTGCACCTTCGAAAAATATGCATTGGCCGAAAGGTGAAGATTACCAATTCTGCCCCCTCCCTCCCCGCTCTTCCAGAGATCTCGAGATGCATTCGTCCAATGTTGATGGGATGAATGCCATTTAATATGTTTCAACGAGATCTCCAATTCCGGACCCCAAAAATTCAAAAATTGCGAAAATAGGGCGTGGGGGCAGACAGACTCCAAAATTTGGGGATTTTTGAAAGGTCACTGCGGCCGTGTTTACCAACCAATTTTCATGGGAATAACACGGTTCAGCTTGGAATGTCCAAGTCTTTTATACACCGAAAGCTGAAATTTAAAATAGAAAACCATAGGCAGTTCCAGGGAGGGCAAGAAGGGTGATTTTTGAAATAAGAAATTTCCTTTGTTTTTGTTTGTTTTGGGTGATGTAAACATCAGATGTACAACTAGCAAGCCAGTTTAAGTTTATATGTAGCGCAGAGGTGGATCCAGGTAAACAAAATTGGGAGGGCACCATAAGCACAATAGTGTGCTCCCCCATTTTTTCAGTACCTGGGTGTGCGTTCGCCTGAAAATGTGTGTGCATACGCATTGTTTAGGATGTGTATGACTATATAAATGAGTCAGTGATCTTTATTTTTACTCAGAATGTCACGATTGTGAACCGCACAACTTTGCAGCTTCACGCACAGCACATTACCGCCGAAAACGGGGGCTTGGAACCGCCTCTGCGGGACCGATTTTTTTTTAAATGTTGACAAAACACTTGTGTATCAATTCCATGAAATACCAGAAAATCTTGTGGCGCTGCGGCAAACAGTGTGGGAGCGACAAGCAAAAAGACACGGGTAGCAGAATCTGCCCCCCCCACAGGGAATAGAGTTAAATGAAGTGTTTTTAACCCGTCTCCGGCCGGGCTCAGAATGCCCTTTGCCCGGCAGGAGGGGGAGCGCGGATTTCCGCACCTCCCAGGATCTCGGCTCCCATATATCGCACGGAAAAAAGGAAAACACCGGGGGAAAGGTTTTGTCAAACCGAGACGAAAACACTCAAGAGTTTTGACCTCAGGTCAATTTTGAAGCCAACAGACGCCATGAGAGATCAAAACACGTCCTTGGAATTAGGTAAATAGACACAATACCTTGTCCCTGAAAAGCTGAACTTAAGCGATATATACTGAACCGTAAGACAATAGCGAGTTCATTGATATCAATTTTGGCCTTTCACAGGGGTCAGGTCAGGTCACGTCATCGTTCCAAAATGTTCCACTCGTGAACGGCTAACATCCTCCGTTGCATCTTACTTATGACCATGTTTTTATAGCTAATTTGTCTTTTCAAGGGTGCTGAAGAGGTACTAAAGCACCTTTTTTTAGTCTTTTATTTCACAATAATAAAATCCATATCAGTCATGTTTTTTTTAGTCCTTCGTCGTTTGGTATTAAACAAACGTCAGGAGTATCAGGAATCTTACCTCCACGCACGCGCTCGTACGCAAACTAATACATACACATAATTTCAAAACAAAACAAGAAGTTCGCGAGACCGAAACGAGCTCTGAACGGAGGCCATTATGTTCAGGGCGGATACTTCGAGAGGCATTGTTGATCAAACCCAGTCGATAGATGTCCGCTGTTTGTCGCATTTTGCATGCGTCCGCTCCAGCGCCGGTTGTTCCCGCTCCGTCGGCGCCGCGGGCAATGAACAGGAATTCGTTGGTTTGAACATTGTGGCTAACACAGTGGTAGAATACCTGCCGCGGCTGTTGTCCCGGCGCCGCCGGCTCTACAACGGCTGGTGAGGGCAGTGGGCAGCTAGCGGAGTGTTTTGGGTAAGCGCTTTTTGTTTCTTCCCTTTGCATATGGAATGCGTTTTACAACCACAAAGCAGCATAAAAGACTTAAAACCCGCGTTGCTTGGTTTTCACTGCATTTAAAAAAGTAACGGAATAACGGAGTAACGGTAACTTCCGTTACTTTTTAAGGCAGAGTAACGGAGTAACGAGTAACGGACTGGCTTTTTTGAGTAACGGAGTAACGAGTAACGAAGTTACATTTTTTAGTAACGATGCCCACCTATGTATCTTCAGAAATGATTTTCGAATTTTGGTCTTGACCTGATCTGGTGACTATGACTGAGGTGAACCAAAGTATTTTCGTATTTCTTTCCTTTGACTGTCTGTTTGCTCTTGCAAAGTTCGAAAGCCTGCCTTTAAATCCGAAGCGCGACAACTGTTTAAAGTGTACCCTACAAATGACCATTTCTGAAAACCATGACCTGACTTTGACTCCTTCTAGTGCTGTGATCTGGAATTACCTTGCTAGTTGTTTACCATCAGAAGATCCGGTATTCAATTTGGTATAGTTGTGCCAGATTTGGTGTGGCTATGCCGCACCACTCGGAGCCTGTTTCGAAAAACGTCAGGGGGTCAGATTGACCCTTCCCTGGATGCCTGTTAAGATTCGCTTTACTTTCCTTATGCGTTTTGGTCCCTACAGTACGTCAGAGGTGGCGACGTGCTGTTCGTGTTCCAGCTCAAGGTGATCTCGGCGGCCACTCCGACGTTTCCTCGCCGCCGCTGCGTCCTGCTGAGACAACCGTAGCCAGACGGTCGGCCTGAGACAGCTGCAGCCAGACAGTCGGCCTGAGACAGCTGCAGCCAGACAGTCGGCCAGCACGCCTCCCCGCTGCGCCCTGCGGCTATGCAGCCGACCGATGAGCCCGCCGCGCCGGTGGTGGCGCGCGCCTGCGTCGAGTTCGCCGACGAGTCGGAGCGGTACCGGCAGGACGGCCGCGACTTCACTCGCCAGTTCTGCCACATCTACGGCTGCCGGCTGGAGGCGCTGCGGCAGAGGCTGCAGCAGGCGGCCGACCGCCTGTGGGGTCAGTGGCGCCTCGCGGCCGCCCGGCCAGTGACGTCACGGAACGGCCACCACTGGTCCGGTGCCGTGTGGCGTGACGTGACGGCCACCACTGGTCCGGTACCGTGTGGCGTGACGTGACCTGACGGCCACCACTGGCCCGGTGCCGTGTGGCGTGACGTGACGGCCACCACTGGTCCGGTACCGTGTGGCGTGACGTGACCTGACGGCCACCACTGGCCCGGTGCCGTGTGGCGTGACCTGACGGCCACCACTGGCCCGGTACCGTGTGGCGTGACCTGACGGCCACCACTGGCCTGGTACCGTGTGGCGTGACCTGACGGCCACCACTGGCCCGGTACCGTGTGGCGTGACGTGACGGCCACCACTGGCCCGGTACCGTGTGGCGTGACCTGACGGCCACCACTGGCCCGGTACCGTGTGTCGTGACGTGACGTGACGGCCACCACTGGCCCGGCGCCGTGTGGCGTGACGTGACGGCCACCACTGGCCCGGTACCGTGTGGCGTGACCTGACGGCCACCACTGGCCCGGTACCGTGTGGCGTGACGTGACGGCCACCACTGGCCCGGTACCGTGTGGCGTGACCTGACGGCCACCACTGGCCCGGTACCGTGTGGCGTGACCTGACGGCCACCACTGGCCCGGTACCGTGTGGCGTGACGTGACGGCCACCACTGGCCCGGTACCGTGTGACGTGACGTGACGGCCACCACTGGCCCGGCGCCGTGTGGCGTGACGTGACGGCCACCACTGGCCCGGCGCCGTGTGGCGTGACCTGACGGCCACCACTGGCCCAGTACCGTGTGGCGTGACCTGACGGCCACCACTGGCCCGGTACCGTGTGACGTGACGTGACCTGACGGCCACCACTGGCCCAGTACCGTGTGGCGTGACCTGACGTGACGGCCACCACTGGCCCGGTACCGTGTGGCGTGACCTGACGTGACGGCCACCACTGGCCCGGTACCGTGTGGCGTAACCTGACGTGACGGCCACCACTGGCCCGGTACCGTGTGACGTGACGTGACGTGACGGCCACCACTGGCCCAGTACCGTGTGACGTGACGTGACGTGACGGCCACCACTGGCCCGGCCCCGCCTGACGCGCGTTCAGAGGGCTCCGGACTTGGCGCCTTTGTTCCTGTCCCGTTGAAGCCGAAACAGCCGGACTGTTATTTGCGGGCTAACTTGGGCGACGATTAGAGGACTTGTGTATAATTTACTGCACACGGTCATTTATTCGTGGTGATGACGTGAATGCATAGAATCTTGCAACAGGGGTAATGTGTGCTTCTGGTAGTTGCATGTTGTTGACGGAGGGGACCAGGTTCTAGGGACATGTGCCGTTGCACTGATTGTCCTACCACATGTTCGTGCCACATCAGGCCTTGTTTCGTCTAACGTTCTAAGAGGTCAAAGTGTCCTGTTTATATCACGCAGTCGTCTCTCAGTGGCCGCCGTGTCACGGTTCATGCTCCGAGACCGACGCTGCGCCCTCGGATAGCGTGCTGCAGCTGCAGCAGACCGGTCAGTGTTTGACCCCGTCACACCGTGCTCGTCTGGCTCGGTCTTCAGACGGCGTGGCCGTGGTGGGCATCTCCCAGCTGGAGGAGGAGGAGCACGCCGACTGCGTGCTGTTCGGCGTCCTCTTCAAGCAGCAGCAGCTGAAGCCGTCCATCCTGAAGGAGATCAGTGACGAGGTGAGCAGCAGGATCTGGACGGGACAGGGTGGGTGGTGACGCTGGGCAGGCGGATTCGGCGGCGGGCTGCAGTTTCCTGTGATGCCCGGTAACGCAGCGATTCACTGCCAAACGGAGTGCCGTGATGCCTTTCATTGCCTGAAATGTCGACATTGGTTAGTGCTATGTGTTGGTTGGTTTAGTGACACGAGGACTGCTTCCGGACAGTGGGACGAGAAGACTGGCCTTATGTTGTCGAGAGGAGGCGACTATTCTCTGACTTGACCAACTCTTCGCTCGCTGATGAGTCAGCATGGCCTTCCGCTGACGACCGATTTTCGTCGCGCGTGATGCTCTGCGCTGATTGGTCGTTGCTGATCACGTCGTCCGGTCCTGACGATTCCGGCTGCCTGCGCCCGCCATCGTGCGCTGATTGGTGGTCGGCCACGATGCCGACCAATCGGCGCGTTTCCGGCGGTCTGACGTCACGCCGCGTGCTCTGCAGCACAACCTGATGCCTCAGCCGCCGCGGGACCGCTTTAACGACGAGTCGGACTACCTCCTGCTGGAGGACCAGTTGGCGCGTATTCGCTTAGAGGGCGACATCGACCCCCTGCAGTATGTCACCGGTAGGTGGCAGCACCATTTCAGTGGCAGTCGTCAGCAGTGTTGTCTGATAGGTGGCAACAGTAGGCGGAATCAGCATGGTCAGTTGAATGGTGGCAAGAAAACAACTGTTTAATTGCGGCATTAGGCTCCACACGAAAGTCGGTGATACAGGGGCGCGGAAATTCTGCAGTTGAGGAGGAGGTACAGAGAAGCTTTTTGGTTGAATTCTTTCCAGTCAGTGCTCGTAGGGTCAGTGCTAAATTCCAAAAAGGTTGGGGCGGCTACTCCCTGCCCCTCCCCCACGTCCAGCCTCCCACGCCCTTGTGTAGATAGCTCACCATAAATGTCTGCATGGGTTTGGCTGTGTTTGGCAACTATCGGCTACTGTGTACTGCGCACGAATGTTTGTCATAAGCTTCATGTCGCAATCTCAGGGTCGTATCCAGAGACAGCCAGTGTTATTTGTTCCCAGGGCTCGTTGCTGATTGTGGAACAGGTCATCCTTGTTCTGTTATTGGCTTGGTTGGTCTGCTTATGGGGCATTTTGTCTTCAGTGTTAGATTTAAAAAAAAATGTTGTTGACCTGTAGCCGTTATCTCAGGAATTGTGCTTCCCGCTTTGAGCCGTGAGGAGCTTTTATCACGGCGGACTCGAACCTGCGGGCTCTGCTTTGGGAATCGGTCAGAGCTGCACTGACAGAGGTCATTGTGCTCTGCCTGCCTTGGACGGCTGGCAATGTGCTGGAATGGTCAGTTACTTTGTCGCACTGCCAGGGCCGGATACGATCTGCGTGTGATCCGATTCGACTGCCGTCATAACGTAACGTGACGGCGTGACGGGCGTTGCAGGGGTGGTGTGCGCCGTGCTGGGCCGAGAGGTGTGCGGCAAGTTCCAGGTGAAGGGCATCTGCTTCTCCGACCTCGTACCGCAGCAGGTGGACCGGCCGCTGCCGCCGGAGGACGCGTGAGCTCACTCCCTGTCGCGCTGCAGCTGCTTCGGTGGATGAAAGTTGCCTTTCCCCATAACGGATCTTTGCTTTTTCGAGTTTTCATCCATGTATCTTTGCTTTGCCCCAGACCGTTGGCAAGCGTCTAGTGGATGCTGTATGATTACAAATTAATATCTGATAACTGCTCCATATTCCCATAGGTGTGTAACACTTTTTATCCTATATGGCACCTGTTGTGCATCAGGTGGTTGCTGCCGGTCCCAGGACAGGGTCTGCTGGCTGTCGATGATCTCTGTAACCTTTGTATGACCTCGGATGGCTGCTGTTGACTTGGAGCCAGGTTTGCCGGCTATTGTTGACGTATTTGACCTCAGGTGGCTGCTGCTGTCGGGGCGAGGTCTGTGTACAGGACCGTGTTGACCTCTTCTGCCTTTATTTGACCTCAGGTGGCTTTTGCTGGTGTCGGGACTGGGTCTGCAAGCCCGTGATGACCTCTGTGACCTTTATTTGACCTCATGTGGTTTCTGCTGGTGTCGGGGCTGGCTTTGCAGGCCCGTGACGACCTCTGTGATCTTTATTTGACCTCATGTGGCTGCTGCTGGTGTCTGGGCTAGTTCTGCAGGCCCGTGTTGACCTCTGTGACCTTTATTTGACCTCAGGTGGCTGCTGCTGGTGTCCGGACTGGGTGTGGAGGCCGGAGGTGACCTGTTCCTGGCGCAGATGCTGGTTGACCTGGTGACCGGTCAGCTGGGCTCGGAGCGGGACCAGAGAGAGATGGCGGCCGTTGCTCGGGTCATCGTGGCCGGAAACTCGCTGAGCGCCAGCAGCCAGGACCGCGACTTCCTCAAGGTCAGCACCGATACTTCTCATAGTGTTGCCAGGTCACAGGTCAACGCTCATGTGAGTATTGTTTTGCAGTAGAGAGTTTGAGTTTTTTTTTTTTTTTTTCTTTGGTGATGCATTGTGTCAAGTTTGGAAGAAGTTACTTCCTACTGTTGCCAGAGTAGTTTTTGTTGTAAAAAAAAATGTCTAAAAGAGGCAAAAAAGCTCTCCAGAAGCAGCATATGCTCCAAAAGCAGTTTCCGCGTCAAATCTTCACTTGTACCTTCATGAAGACTACAACATAGCCATTTTGACAAGTGCAAACTAGTGATTCTTTGCCCATCTGGGAAGAAGCAGATGTGGCCTTCCTACTGACTTAGACCAAGGATGCCAAGTTAGACGTTGATTTATTTGTATTTTTGCTTGTATGGATCATAAAAATTTGTGCACCAAAATACGATTTATTAAAAAAAAAAACTGAAACTCCTAGATTGTGCCAGACTGAATTGGATCGTCCAAGGCACTTGCAGTCCTTTGTTGTGGACCATATTAAAACCTGGCATTGCTTTTCCGTGGTAATTCCTCAATTCAGAAATTTTGCCATTATTTTTTGTTTGTGGTGGGTTTTTGGGAGTGCCTAGTTTGCTGTTACTCACTGTTAGGCGGTGCCAAAATTTCGAAATCTTGCTACTATTCCCTGTTCTTCCTGCCACTGCACCTCCCTCTGTTCTGCCGTCGGCCGCCTTACCTCTCTGTTCTCTGCTCTACCTGCCGCCGTATTTCCTTCTGTTCTCTGCTGTGTCTGCCGCTGTGTCTGTATCCTTTGTTTTCTGCCCTGTCTGCCGCCGTGCCTCCGTCTCTGTTTTCTCTTCTGTCTGCCGCCGTACCTCCCTCTGTTCTGTGCTCTGTGTACCGCCGTGCCTCCCTGTCTCTGTTTCCTGCTCTGCCTGCCACTGTGCACCCTCTGTTCTCTGCTCTGTCTGCCGCCGTACCTCACTGTGTTGTCTGCTCTGCCTGTCATTGTACCTCTCTCTCTGTTCTCTGTTCTGTCTGTCGCCGTACCTCCGTTTCCTGCTCTGTCGTGTGCTTTCCTGTGCCGCCGCGCCTCCCTCTCTCTGTTCCCTTCTCTGCTTGCCACTGTACACCCTCTCTGTTCTCTGCTCTGTCTGCCGCCGTACTTCCCTCTGTGTTCTCTGCCGTCTGCCACCGTACCTCTCTCTCTGTTCTCTGTTTCGTCTGCCGACGTGCCTGGCTGTCTGACCCCGTTCTCTGCTCTGTCTGCTACAGCGGGCGGCCTACCTGACCTCGGACGTGGCAGAACAGTCGGCCGAGGCGGTGCGTACGCTGGACGACCTGCTGCAGCAGCTGGCCGCCTCCTGCGACCTTGACCTCATGCCCGGCGAGTTCGACCCGACCAACCACTTGCTGCCGCAGCGGCCGCTTCACCCCTGCCTGCTACCGAAGGTCAGCTGTCGACGGTCGGTGGCGGCACGTGTCGAAGTAGTGTCACGCGCGAGGGGTCGCCCTGTGCTGAGGATCGGTCACTGCAAGACAGTGGCAGATGTTGGCAGGGGTAAAGATGTAATCTTATATAACGACGTTGTATTTCCCGAGGTCATTTCGTGCAAGCCTAGACTGGTCTAATGCCCGACGTCTGTTTAAATTGTCAGTTTTTGTGCGCTCCTCGCGCGTGTTCGCAATAGGTTCGATGTCTCGGGCCTGTAGTTTTCCTGCTATCTGTCGCGTAAGGCATAATATTCCGCGGTCGGTACTGGGCAGCTGGCCGAATGTTACCGCAGGACGTTCTGCTGCCGAGCTGCGAGAAACCGGCTATCTGTTTGATGGTCGCCTTGGCAACGCCTCATTCTTTCATCGGCCCATGTCTCCTTTCGCCCGACGACAGAGTGGGCTGTCACGTCGGAGTCGTATCCGAGACGCCGTCTTTACGGTCGGTCTCCGGCATGTCGTCGTTTCACGATGCCGTCCTGCTCCCGCCGCAGGCGACGGCGTACCGGTCGTTCCACGGCGCCACCAACCCGTACCAGGCGCTGGTGGCCGGCCGCCGGGTGGCGGGCACGTCCGGACGGAACGTGCACGACCTGTACAGGTCAGTGGTGGCCCGGCTGGCCCGGGCTGCAGGGCCGTCTCCCCGGCGGCTCGGTGGTCAGCTGGTGCCGGGTGGACGCTGCACGGGACGGCGGGCGGCTCGAGGCGCCTTGACGGCTGTGCTTCGGGGCCTCAGCTGATGTTTGTGTTTTGAGACAAAGTCGAGGAGCAATGTGTCAAAGTTTTTGGGCTTTAGCTCGGTCTGTTTATAGCATACCACCGTGACGAGAAATCGCAGCATCGACACATGTATATATATGTATATTTATATGTATATATATATATGCAATATAAATAGATAGATAGAGATCAAGATCGTTAAACACGACAGCGTTTTCGAATTGTACCTTTTTGTAGCCATTGTTAATTTCGTACGACTTTTCACTGTTCAGCCGAGACATTACGAAGCAAGTTGCCAAAAGAATTAAAGGTTGTTAGAAGAATCACGTTCTGTATATTCATGAAAACTCGCCAGCCCTGAACAAAAGACTCAATTCGTGTAACACTTTAGAACTACTGGGAGCAGGGTGTTAGCTCCTTAGTATCCAGCTGTTCGAAGTCTTCTTATCCGCGTAATTATTAACCTACTGACGGTATATATTACATGTAAACCTGGTGAACTGCAAATAATTTCGAAATAAATCACTGTGCCAACTTTTCACAATTGGCTGGAAACGGTAGTATGTAAATATATGAACAATTTTGTACATCTGATATCCATTCTCGACGAATTCGCTAAAAGGTCCGGGAACTTGAACGATACGTCAAGAAACTAACAAATGCGGAACATCCGGTCGTTTTTAAGAGACATGCATCATCAGACATGCATTCATGTTGCCACACTATACGAATACATATATATATATATATATATATATATACCAATATCTATATAATTTACATATATATATATAAATTATATATATATACAGAGTCTGTGCGATTTCTCACGTTTGTTAAGATGAGTTCTGGTCAGTCAAGTTCTCGTATTTTAATTTCGTAGCGGCGTATGCAGATTGTTTTAAAATCGTCTCTCAGTTTGCGGTATCCCGTCCGGGCACTCATGAACCGCCTATGACGTGTTTGGTCTGACGTGCGTGATGTCTGTGTGTCGTGCAGGTACAGCGTCAGTGATGACCCACTGACCTCTCTGGAGCGCCTGCTGACCTGGGGTCACCTCTGTCCGACGGCTCCGGATACGCTCGGTGGGTTTCGTCCCGTGCCAGACCACTCCTGAGGAATCGAGATCTAAGCTCTGCGTTGTCATGGTGTGCTTGCCAGCTGTCGATGTCTGTTTTATTTGAGGCCGTCGATGCTTTTGACTGCCAGTGTGGTTTTGCCAAGCAGTCTGTGATGCCTGTTGTTGCGAAGGCAAACCAGTGCCGTCAGTACTGAGACTCGTCTGGTGTACCAGTCCCTCTGGCGGTCATCCCCCGTGACACAGTGTAAAATATTCTGAACCGTGTCACCTGCGAAGGCCGCGTCTTACGTGGCGCCCTGTCGCAGATTGTTTTCCGTACTACGACCGGGACCCCTTTATCATCGAGGATTGTCCCGACCTGTTGTTCGCCGGTAACCAGAGCCACTTCGCCACAAAACTCTACGAAGGTCGGTGCTTGCTCTGATGGTCATGGTGACGCCGTGCGCATGGTTCTGCCAGCTGTGCGTTTGTCTGGTTTCTGATCTCGCGTCGTGTAAAGTATTCCTCTAAGTACAGAGTCGGATACTTGACTGATGCTCATTTCGACGAAACAAATACAGTTTTTCCGAATTTTCAGCCACCTCAATTCGAACACAATTCCTTACAGACTACCTATTCCACTGTTATTCCAGCACCTGTTCGAGCCATTCATAACAGTCGTTCTTAAAACGCTCTCATCTGGATGGAATCGAACCCGGACCTTTGGTTGACCAGACTCGCTGTGACCACTGCCCGCCGTCGCCGCCAGGTCCGCGGGGCCAGCGTGTTCGCCTGCTCTGTCTGCCGGAGTTCCACCGCACGGCCACCTGTGCCCTGGTCAACCTGCGCTCGCTGGAGGTCCAGAAGCTGAGCCTCGGCTCGGCCGTTTCCCGTTCAGAGGAGTCCAGTCCGCAGCCTGAGAAATAACGGACCCCGCGACGGACACGCAGCAGAGGAACGCGTGGGTGGCACGTGACTGGCCCTGACCGGTCGGCCGTTTTCCGCGAGTGCGCTTCGTTTTGACAGCAAAATTGGAGGCGATGACGGCATGTGAGGGTGTTATTGCCATTGCCTCCTCTCGCCGCATGCTGGAAAGGAGTGCTGAGCCACCTGCGCAGGTTTTGATACCCAGTTTCGTCGGCCGGCTGCCGCGGGCGCTTACGTGCAGGAAGCGTCATCTCATTTGTTTTCGAGCACTTCAGTCGTGAAGTCATGTTCGGTTAGAGTGCTCGCAATTTTGTTGCACTGTTTTGGCGTCAACCGTTTGGTGGAGGTATGTCATTCACCTGTTGGTCAACATGCCGAGGATTATAGTAGTGTAACAGTGGTGAGTAAACAGTGGCGTGTCTGAAGAAATGGAAAAAGAAAATTGCCTTGTGTGTCTGAAGAATGGCTCAGATGCTGCTCATATGTTTGGAACCATTAAATCTGATCTACGATTCACTGCACAAATTCAGTGGATTTCCCTTCATTCTGCGTATTTTTCTCTATTACGGCACGTTCCTCGGACTGTCCTTAGCCCGATATCCAGCCGAAGTGCCGTTTGCGACACATAGCGTCTGTGCTCGTTATGCACTGGCACTCGGCGGACAGTAGGGGCCTACCTTAACCCGCCACGTGCGTGAAGCTCATACATTTGCCCTGAGTGTAGAACTGGAGATTCGCAACGCAATATTTCGGGTAAAACTGCGTTACACAAGTGAGCGTAAATCCCACTTCCCGCGTTGGATTCTTCGGTTTCGCATGAGAATTCTGCAAATCACCCGTGGACAGGTATACCACGAGCATCAGTCAAACGGCGCCATATTCCAATAACGACGAAGTTGTATTCCAAGGCACTACGCGGTGACTGGGGCTTAATGGTGTACCCCAACCACATTAAACGCATACCCGTGTGAGTACCACGGAATGAACATTAGGAAGACGAGTGGTTACTGGATTAAAGATAAAAAACATTAAATGAATACACATACGCGTACCACGGAACAAACATTCGTAAGGCACGTGGTTTCTTGATTACGGGTTCCACGGAATGTCCTTTAAGCTTATACTGCCCTTAGCACTATCCTGCTTGAAGATCGCCGCGTGCGGGATATAATATCACGATCGCGCCAGGAAAGGGCACGTCACCCTGGCGACACGTCAGGTGACCGCACGACCACTCCGGACCCACTCGGCGGAAACCAACAGCCACGTATCACGGGTCGTCGCCCTCTTCCACGAGCTCGTCGGCCTCGACGAACGGAGGCGGACGGGGCGGAATGGCCTCCAAACGTCCAGCCTCTGCAAACAGGCCTCCCGAGCTCCCTCCGCCTGCAGTCTCCCCTCCCGAGCCCCCTTCGCCTGCAGTCTCCCCTCCCGAGCCCCCTTCGCCTGCAGTCTCCCCTCCCGAGCCCCCTCCGCCGGCAGTCTCCCCTCCCGAGCCCCCTCCGTCTGCAGTCTCCCCTCCCGAGCCCCCTCCGCCTGCAGTCTCCCCTCCCGAGCCCCCTCCCCTTGCAATCTCCTCTCCCGAGCCCCCTTCTGTCAGCGGCGGCACGGCGGCGCCCTCCGTGTCGGGAGCCAGCCGCTGCAGCGTCTGCCGCATGACGTCGGCGATGACGTCGCCCACCTGGCGGCCGGTGAAGGAATCTCCGGCCGGGAGCCGGACGCGCAGCGCCTTGTAGACGGTCCGG
The DNA here is from genome assembly GCA_030062745.1 of Capitulum mitella. Lineage (NCBI taxonomy): Eukaryota > Metazoa > Arthropoda > Thecostraca > Pollicipedomorpha > Pollicipedidae > Capitulum > Capitulum mitella. The sequence goes on along the minus strand of CP099852.1, from coordinate 281,344 downwards.
AGCAGGCGGCGCGGCTCCGGACCGCCGGCCGCCGCGGCCGCCAGCTGGGCGGCGTGCTCCGCCTCCCGTCGCTCGGCGTCCGCCTGGAGCCGGGCAGAGCGCGCCTCCGCCGCCGCCAGCCGGCCGGCCAGCACCGGCTCGGCCGGCGCCGGCTCGGCCGCCAGGCGGCGCTGCGCCTCGCCCTGGCAGCGGCGCGCCTCGGTCAGTTGCGCCAGCGCCTCGGCCAGCTCGGCCGAGAGCGCGGCGCGCTCCCGCTCGACCTCCAGCACGCGGCGCTCCGCGCGCGCCGCCTGCCGGCGCAGCTCGCCGTGCTCGGCGGCCAGACGCTGCACGCCGGCGGCCAGCGCCGCCGCGTCAGCCGGCTCCGGGCTGGCGGCGCCGCCCAGCCGCGTCAGCACCGCCTCCAGCTTGACCTCCAGCCGGCCCAGGTGCACACCGAGCTCGGCGGCGCCCGGCCACGGCGCCGCGGACACGGGCCTGGCCGGCCGCGGGGCCGGCGTGGGCGGCGACGTCCCCCCGTCGCCCGGCGGCGGCGGCGGGCTCTGCCGTGCGGCCGGCGTGGGCGACGGCGAGCGGAGCGGCGGCGATGCCGGTGGTCGGGCGGCCGGGGCGGCTCCGCCCGGCGGCGGGAACATCTGCTGGCCGAGCCGCGCCACCCGAGACAGCACGTCCGGCCGGCGAGCGGCGCCGGCCAGCGAGCCAGGGTCCGGCGCGGCCGGGTCGGCCGGGTCGGCCGGCGGCGGGCGCAGCTCAGGCCCGGCGCCCTCCTCCGGCAGGACGCCGCCGTCAGCCGGCGCCCAGTCGTCGCCGTCGGCCGGCTCCAGCCGCAGCTGGCGCGGCGGAGGCCGCACGGCCAGCACGGCCACCTCCCGCGCCCGCTCCGGCCGGTCGGGCTCAGCCAGCAGCCAGCGCTCGCCGGGCCGACACGCCTCCAGAGTCCGCCGCCAGGAGGCGTCCAGCGTGGCGGCGCACCGTTCGGCGCCGCCCGTCTGCAGGAACGGGCCCGAGTGCGGCTCCTGCAGCGTCCACTCGGTCACCTCCAGCTGGAGCAGGTCGCCGGGCCGCGCGCGCCGCCCGCCCGCCTGCGCCGGCCCGACGGCTAGCCGCGCGGCCGCCGGCGCCGCCGCCTGCAGCGCCGCCGCCAGCACCGCCTTGAGCATCAGCTGCTGCAGCGTCTCGGACGACGGCAGGCGCACGCTGAACCGGCGGCCGGCGTCGCAGACGAAGCTGACGTACAGGTTAGAGCGCACGGTCGGCAGGGCGGCCGGCTTCAGGGTCAGCAGGCAGGTGCGCTGCTGCCGGCTCTTGTAGAGCACGAGGAACGAGCGGTGCCGAGCCGCGTCCCAGTAGATGGCGCAGCCGGCGCTGCCCAGGTGCACGCTGGCGCTGCCCTCGGCCGCGTACGTGAAGGCCGAGACCACCCAGGAGCCGAACAGCTGCGGCGGCTGCGGGTCGGCGGCCGCCGGCCGGCCCTGGACAGGGTCCGACCCGGCGGCCGCCGGGTCCGGCGGACCCGCAGGCGGCTCCTCGGCCCGGTCATCCTGCTGCTGCTGCTGCTGACGCTGATGCTGCTGGGCCTCGGCAGCCTGGTTAGGCTCGCTGAGGACGGCGTCAGAGTCCGGTCTCTTCGGCGGCTGGTATGTCAGCACGGACTTGTCCCCTGCGTCCGTGTCGTGAGAAAACAGACCGCTCAGTAGCGATTTCTTCATAATTGCTGATGGTTATCTGTAAGGAGAAGCAAGAAACAAAAATATTAAGCAATGACTACCCGCGAAAGTATTGTATCTTATGAAAAGTGGTGGAAATAAAATGAGGGTGGTGCAGTATGGTCAAAGGAAGGAAATGAGTGTAAGTTAGAAAGGAAAGCAGAGTAAGTCAGGGTCGATTGTGTGGCGAGATGCGATCCCGTAACAGGCAGAGACCGCAGTCACCTTCCTGAAGGACAGCGCAGCTTGCGTCTTCCCGTGCCTGTCAAAGACGTGGATACTGGTGCGAGGGGGTTGGTCCGTTTGTTGGTAGTTAATGAGGATGTCATAGATCGTATTTTAGGCTTTGACATCGTCCTCAGTCGATCTCTACATGACCCATCGCTCATAGCCAGCAGATCCGCATGCCTTTGGGGATGAGCATGGGTCAGCTGGGGATAAATCGAGAACAGGAACGTCCTTTTTTGTTACTTTTTCGAGTATACATACAATACACTTTGACCTATTTTCCCATGCATCAAGGGCCTAACAAATCCCAATAACTATTTCTGTTTGGATCTGCACCTGGTGACCCAGTAATCACTGGCTGACTACTGCTCTAAAGAAAAGTCTGGTAGAACTTGAAGCAGTCCAGACTGTATAAGCCCTATACGATAGAAACCCTAAACCGCCACTGCTTACCGCTGTTCCGTACCCGCGCCGGGGGGGTTCAAGAGGGCACCCCTGTTATATGAGGACGTAATCGTCAAATCCGAACCGGTCTACCACCAATCGATAGCTCTGCGTCTTGTGATTCAGGAAATATTACGTTCACCTTGGTCACGTGAATGAGAGTGTCACAAGTCATATAAAACTAGTAACAAGATGTCAGAAAAACTGACAGTGGTTCGTACAGGCAATAATGGTCAAAAAGCCTTCAACTGGGTATCAAATGAAAGGTCACAAAGTTCTGCATCAGCAGCACCTCCTAATGTAAAAAAAAATGTTTGGTCAAGGTTGCCAAGGTTATAAGGTCAATGTCAGGTGAAACACTGGCCCTACTTTATCTGCCAAAGATCAATAATTACTCAGAGCCATTTTAATTCATGCCAGAAAAACGACTGAAATGAAACACGATAATCAGTTCTGCACTGCCTGTTTTGCATCCAGTAAAGGTCAGTCTATGTCAGGTCAGATAAGACTGCATTACTTTTCCTGACAAAGAGCAGTAATTACTCATTGGGATTTTGAGCCATGTCAAGTACAGAACTGAAATGACTTCTCATGACAGTCAGGTCTGTGCTTTCTGCTCCTTATCATCTAAAGGTCAAGCCAGGTTAAGGTGAACAAACCTTTTTTTTGACAAGTAACAATAACTGGTCTCTGCTGCTCTGACAGCATGAGGATGCAGGGATTCCTGAATGCTAAACTGGTCTGAACTTATCTGGGATGATCTATGCAACATCATTTGGACAAATCATGAATGCATTTACCCAACACTCTTCCACAAACAGTGTTCTATTTCATTTCCTTTTGACATCTACTTTCCTGACATGGCCTAAAATGACCTTATGCTGCATTTTCCGACCCTTGTTAAGAGGCTCACAAAGATTTGCTTGTCTGACTTGAATGACAGGAAAGCTCAGAGGCAACCACTTCTATCTCCCACAATGCAAATCATGTCCCACTGTCATCATGCATATGACCTAGTATCACCTCTAATGCCAATGGGAAATGGCTGTACATCCTCTTGGGGGCTGTGTCCTATGCAAATCTAAATAATCCATGCATTATAAAATTTGTTAATACCATGGTACTGATAGATATGTCATAGGCATATTAACAAAACTTTAAGCAATGGATATTCTTTGTCCAGTATGCAATGCCACCCAGAGGCATTTAGCCTCATTTTGGTGCCAGATAACACTACAAACTGTAGCAGTTTGAAACTACAATACACTAAATGCACCATAAAGCTCAGCTGTACTTATCTGCTTTTTTTAGCACTGACTGTTTGGGGTCAATTTCATTTGTGTGTATTTCTACTGCCTTGAATATTAAAATCTGGTTCACCTGTGAGTGATGCTTTAATCAGCAATCATAAAGGCTTACATTTCTGGTACTGCAAACCAGGGGTTCTGTTTGATGTCAACAAGCTAGACAGACAAACGGGATGGAGCAGATGCTTCAGAACATGGTAGCATATCTAGCAGGACAAATTAGCAAAATGCAGAGAAAATCCATTTCAGCACTGCAATGGTAGTAACTGAAGCAGTGAAATTCATATTTGGCCAAGAAGTTAGAAACCCTTGGGGTTAAGTTAAGTAAGGTTAGACTGTTAATACTACTGATGCTCATTTTAGCACAAATTCCTCCTATCAATGTGGTAAACTGGTCAACAGTAAGATTTTGACTGAGCACTTACTTCGAGGGAAAATAATCGTAGTAGTGGTTGCATAGCGCTTCAAATGCAATATTGATAAGTACTACTTACGATTTCAGCCGGAAAAACCTGAAACACACATTATTTCCCCCGAAACAGATTGTGTCATCACTGGTATGCTAAGCGCCAGATGTCGCATAGGGATTTTTCACGTTTCTGCGTTAAATAGTTTGTTTACGTGTGATCTCGATGCTGATTGGTCGTTGGTCGGACTCAAGGTCCAATCAAGAGTAATAAAAAAGGTTGGAAAAATAACTTATGCGATATAAATTATCTCCAAAATCAAAAAGTTAGTCATTGTATAATAATAGTAATATAATAATAATAATAATAATAATAATAATAATAATAATAATAATAATAATAATAAATAAAAATAGTAATAATAATAACAAACAACAATAATAATAAAAGTAAAAATATTACAAAGATGGAAAAGTGAAGTTGCAATTTGACAAATACAAAATAAATATCAAAAGCAGTGAAATAAAATATATGAAAAGAAATCACGGAACAAAACTGGAAAATATTAGGAAGTGAAATAAAACAATAAATAAAAATTTACCCTAACCTAACATAGTAACCTAACCTAACCTAACCTAACATAACCTAGCCTTACAATTCAGCAGTTCCTCCAAGTTCAGTTTATGGCAACAGAATAAAATTTTCATATATATGACGTCATTAATCGCTTGAATATGCATGCAGGGTCTACACATCATTGACGTCAATAACCTTAACCTTGGCGGCACTACATTTTCCACCATGGAACAATGTTGTTCTCCGCCAGTTGACCGCAGCACGGTATTACTGAGTGGTATGTTATCGTTATGATTTTATTTTTTAGAAAATCAAGTAGTGGAAAGTATGGTTAGAAACAGGATGATACATTCTTTACTTTGGTGGCAATTATACAAAGGACTGTTTGCAATTTCGTCCGGCAGAAACTTACCTTTAGCCGGCAAACCACTAAGTTAATATCACTGGAGCTGTTCTATGTGACAATAAACAACAAATGATGCCTCGTCAGCCAGGGTATGTTGCAGACGAGCTTAACAAACAAATGAAATTTCATCAGTTGGGGTAAGGTGCAGAAATGAGTTCAACAAATAACAAATGCCTTGACATCAGCCAGGGTAAGATAAAGAGCTGAGCTTGACAACAAATGTTTGCCAGCCAAATTATTTTGACAAGAAAATACCATGAATAAACTGTTTGCATAAACGTTTTGAATACCTCATTCAGAAGTATTCATATAACACAATCAAATGCTTTCATGTCTAGATCGGAACACAGACAACTGACTGGTGTCCGACGAGACACAAGACTTCACTCAAGACACGGACGTTTGAGCCCAAGAGGCTGTGCGTCCCAACCCACCACAAACAAACAAACGAAATGTCCAGACCAATTCGAAACTTGTACACGCCGGGCAAATGGCAGTACTAAACCAAATGACTGTGCTTTAAAAGAATCGATATTTTACAGCACGTCCGCAGCAAAATGTAACGTACCAGCCACCCATTACCACTCACTAACGCCGTTCAGCATTTTAAGGTACACCAAGATAAGGTTATTGTAGCATATGCGCAACAGTTGTCGATGTTATTTACATCCCAATAGTATTTACATTTCAACCTAAATGATATTTTCTTGCCCATAAAAATCATGTTGGTAAATCTGCAAGCATTTTCACCAGCCACCGTGCCTGTGCCCACCACCTACCAGTCAGAAGTTTGTTTTCTGGCTTCTTATTTGACTCATCAATCAGGATTGACTGTAAGCATCGTCGTCGGAAGCATGGGTGTAAAATTGGGATTCCCAGTTTCCCAGTTCCCGATCTCCTAAATTCCCGAATTTCCAGTTTCCCGTCCAGAAACTGGGGTGGGGGAAATCGGAGTCTGGGGGACAATCCAATCCAAAATTTTACATTTTAAAGTGAAATTGCGGAAACGAAGACCTTGCGACCGAAACCAGGCGGGGTTGGGGGAGGGGGGACACAAACCCATTTTGTCAAAATTGGATGGGACATGTCCCCCAGGCCCAGGGCCTATTTTAAGGAAAAATGACTGCGGGGGCAATTCTGCAAACGAGACGCATTGGCTGAGACCACCCCCCCGGGCATTTGTGTTCTTAATGAATTCTGTCCACTTCATATATATATATATATATATATATATATATATATATATATATATATATATTCTTGAGGAAAGGACATATATATATATATATATATATATATATATATATATATATATATATATATATATTCTTGAGGAAAGGTACACCAAGATAAGGTTATTGTAGCATATGCGCAACAGTTGTCGATGTTATTTACATCCCAAGAGTATTTACATTTCAACCTAAATGATATTTTCTTGCCCATAAAAATCATGTTGGTAAATCTGCAAGCATTTTCACCAGCCACCGTGCCTGCCCTATATATATATATATATATATATATATATATATATATATATATATATAGATATAGATATAAATGTTTTCCTAAGGAAGGCATATATATATATATATGTGTGTGTATATGTATATATAAGGGCGAATTACGATGAACACTTCCACAGCGCTCTGTCATTAACTGATATGTCTTTTGGAGGAAATCATGTGTGCAAAATATGGCCTTGGTCCAGCACTCTTAAGCACTTTCACACGAAGACTGTATGTCGTTTGTGCTGGATTTTATTTTATTTCAATGAAATTCGCGCCGGCTTTTGTGCATTCCGAGCCCATTAAATTCAAAGAACACCATTTCATTTATCCCCAGTAAGAACTCATTCTCCATGGACTTGTGATCCCTGGGAGATTCGCTCAGGGAGAGATGTGTCTGAAATGCCCCCAAACGTGTTTTGTGCTTCAGTTTTTTAAACCAAGCGCACGATATGCATAAAATGCACATCATAGTACTCCTTTTGACACACTGGATCGAAAGACACTTCGCATTCTGTCTCAGGTCATAGGTCACTGGCCCTGTCGGCAGCAGTGTGGCTTAGGTGGGAATGATACTTCAGTCCTCTTAGTGGTCTCGGGGTTCTGGCGACGATGCTGTTCGACGACTTGCAGCAGGTAGTGCTTTTGCCCTTCATCCTTCGTTAGTACCTTGTTGTCTACTTGGATAAGAGCCGCAGCTCGTTCGGCGGAGTCGCTAACTACCGCGATCCCGCACAGGACTTCCTTAGCGTTCGTGAAGCCAGGTGCTGTCTCCCAATCAGCGGGATCGGCGGCAAAGAAGTCCATGTTGATGCCGTAGGCTTTCAGGTTGCCCACCGACTTTGCGGTAATGAAGTCGATGATGATCTTCCTGGGACGAGAACCTTCTTTTCTGCGAGATCCACCTGCGCTCGCTGGGAGGACTCTCCGATCCCTGTTCCTGGAGTGCCGCGATCATCCTCGTCTTCATCTCACACGGCACGCCTTCGTCGAAGAATGACAGACCAGCCAGTTCTTCGCTGGGGCACCATAATAGGTGATTGTTATGATAAATCATATGTCGACTATAATGTCATAATAGATAAAAGGTGATCGGCAAACTCCTTGGAGATCCCCTTCGGAATTTCAGCATTCACATCAGGCTTTGCAGAACGGTCAGGTCGTGCACGGAAGCGCTGACCGCCAATGAAGAGCAGAACCATGCACTGACGTACAAAACAACCATGAAAGAGACGAACCGTTTCAGTGCTCCCAATTCACTGAGAGTCACGGAGAACTGATGGCAAAGCAAGAAGATCTTGATCCCGCAGATTATGCGCCCCATCCATCTGGCGCGATGGAACCATCTATCTGGCACGTTGGAGAGCACCTGGCTGGGGAACTTGATTCCCCGTGGAAGCTGTTGACCAAAGGGGATAATCGATACCTCAAAGAACCAACGATAATCATCGCTAGGCTGGATTTCGGCGAGCTTCTCACGGCAGAAGGCGACGAAACGATCATTGGAAGAGAAAAACGTCTCGGCCACTGCTCGCTCCAGGTCTACATACACCATAGGTTCAAACTTGTTCCAATCAATGAGCCTCCATCTCTTCTTGAAGCTCTTGAACAAGGAGATCGCGGTCCCGAGGACGGACCGAAGCGCGTGGAGAAAGCCGCCTCTGCCACCAGTTCGACGATATGATGACGACAAGCAAAGTGAATAGGCCGTCACTCAAGCTTCTGCTGAAGAAGCGTGTTTGCTCCCACAACTTGTCCAGTATTGCTGGAGGTGGTTGGGCGCCGAATGACCCTGCAGTCGGTGCGCCCCTAAGCCCCAATAACCAACCAACCAACCAGCTGGAGGTGGTGTCGAAGCTCATGCCGACGACGTTGTCCGAAACCTCTCAGTCTTCCAGACAAAGCGCGACAACGTTGGCTGGCGTTGCTCCGACTCTACTTGCAATCTCCAAACTCCGAAGAGCTTGGCGGCACTTCTTGGACCGGTTACAATGACAGAGTCGATCCACCTTTTCCTTTCCATCGTCAGTAACAGTTTGCCGTCCCAGTGGACCACCAGGTTGGGTGACGCGGAGAAAGAATGCTAGATTTCGTCCGCAATGGCTTTCCTCTGCGATCTACGTGCGCGCCTGCCCGAGCTTCTGTGATCGCCAGTTCAGAGGAGTCGTGGCCGAGGACCGAAGCCGTCGCCGATAGGAAGTGAATTGCAGAGCGATCATTGAGCTTGGTCCGATCGAGGGCTGCTGCCTGATCAGGAGTGGCGATGTTCTTGGCTCTCCTGCAGGGCCGCTTCGAAGGCATGGCCATGGGCTGCGGATCATCCTGATCTGTCAGTTGTGTGTTGTCGGTAGGCGAGTATTCCAGCTGGGCAGTTGCCTCATGCTCGGTCTGCTGTTTAATCTAACGGCGGGCCCTTTAAAGCTTCGGCCTACTGTTGTCGTTGAGGAGCTCGCTCCTCCTTCTCAGAAGGGAACTTATCGAATACCACCATGACGCCTCGGCGACCTGGCTCCCCTTGGGCCTAGAGAATGTCTTTATCCTCTTGGCTTTGATGATCTTAATGGTGCCGACAAGGGCAAGGTCAAAAAGATTGTTAAGGTTGTCCCTAAATCCATTCTGCTTGTCAATTTCCGGGGTGAACCTCCAGAATTTGCCTTTGGTACTGGTCAAGCTTCCTGTTGAGCTTCTTTATCACGTTCCGCGCCAGTGCAGTGAGAATACCGGCTTTGTTTCACACCTTCATCATTTCGCGGACGATCTGTGTTTTGACCTACCTCTGGGTAAGCCTATCCACACGGTGGGACTGAAAATATTGCTGCTGCACTTCTCCCCGTGAAGGCAGGTCTGAGCACCGGTCAACCAAAATTCGGTTTTTTCTCGTGGTGCAGCCATAGTGGCACAGACTTCCGTTATAAAAGGCACTTTTTGCATTGACGCGGGTGGTCCTTAAACATCCTGACGTCTAAGAACGCGCGGGAAATTGCCAGACCGGCACCGTGGGTTACCGTGGCATGGCAAGGCGTGGTACTTCAAATATATAAGTCACAGTCTGCAAACGATGGCCAGAATATTGGCGAGATGTTGCGGCAGCTTCGATTCTTCACTTAATGAGACAGTAGGTTGCCTGCGGGATAGTTTCTGTTGATCTAATCTATCCCCAAAATACATTTTCTCACCGAATTTTGGTCATATGTTTTTCAACACTGCGCAGAAGTGTAAAAGCTGTCCCAACACAGGCAGAACAAACTTCTCCATTTCCAGGTTATCGGCCCCAAAATAAAAAAGTCACCTCAGATTGAAACATTCGCCTTAGGCCCGCCTCAGTGAGATATCATCAACATTTGTCATTATCTGCAGTCTGGGCCATGCCATGTTCGTTAAGCAGATGAAGCATGCTCATGGGATGCTCAAACCCATGCACTAGTAGCAGCAAGATTGACGGTTTTAATAATGACTGATTAATTTTCTGTTTTCCTCGCGTAAAACTCGGGTTTAACTGCGTAGTTCAATGAAGTTCTACCATTCAGGTACTGGGATTTTAGTAGGGTTTTCAGATCAGGATGATTGGTGATAACTACAACACTGCTGGACTGTTACCGCATTCATATAAACCTTATCTCATCATAGCGAAACCGCCCTGCGCACCAGCTCGCCCTTCAGTTTTCTTGCGCTTGAACACATCAAAGATGGTTATCATCATTTTTAACGTGCTTACGAAGCAATGAAACGTCTTGGCCGCTCACCAGACAATCGCGGCATCGGGTGCCGGCGTACTAATCACGAAACACGTTCGCCAGCGGTCACGTATTATAAAGTGATGCTTCTAAGTGTGCTCTCACATTACTCAGTGATTCAACACATCCTTCGTTGATAAGATGCTGCTTTGCGAGCGCAGCGCTTTATGGAATACCTTCCTGGGTACGCTAGTACACCTGGCTGTTTTTTCTTTGCATGGGCAAAGGATCTTGACTGGGGGGGCAAAGTGTCCGACTGGGGGGGCATTTGCCCCCCCAGTTAACATGTTAAAATAGGCCCTGCCCAGGCCCCTGCTGGTTACACTCATGGTCAGAAGTTGACTAGTCTTGTCGTGTGTCTCGTCAGGCGTCAGTCGGTCGTCTACCAGCAGTGAAAGTGCATCTTTTAGATAAAAGTGCCGACAGACAAGCAGAATTATGGCTCCTTTATGAAAACATGTCTTAACCTGCGCCCAGCCGGCACCCTGACGTGGGCGGCCGGAGACCGGGGGAGGGTGTTTTGAACCCCCTCCATCTCGTGAACGGATAACGTCGGAGAGAAATGAAACTTATTATGCAGTACAGTACGCCTTGGGCGTCTTCTAACCCCAGCAGCGACTCCTACTCAATTTTCAGGGGCCTCAGAATTAGTGGACCGGATGGCCTTCGCTGAACCGGGGTTCGAACCCTGTTCGGGGGCCCCGACTTAGGTCTGAGAGAGGGCCTAGCACCGATTACACTGAAAAGTGGCCCATCAATCAGGATCTCACAATTTTCAGAGGGCTTCACAGAATTCGTCGACAGGGCTGGCCTGCGCTGAACCATGGTTCGAACCCTGATAGAGGGCCCCGGCTCAGGTCCGAATGAGGCCTCATGCCGATTACACTCAAGGATGGTTCAGCGACCAGGACCTCATAGTTTTCAGGGGGCCTCACAGAATTAATGAACCGGAGTGGCCTACCCTAAACCGGGGTTCGAGCCGTGCTAGGAGCTCCGGCTTAGGTCCGAAAGAGGGCCTCGCACCGATTATCACTCAAAAGCAAAACAGGGCCCGGGAACATACAGTTTTCCGAGAGG
>CP099852.1:0-269454 GCA_030062745.1 Capitulum mitella | reverse complement strand
CCTGTCCGACCATTCCGGACAGTAACTGAACTGCCCCAAAATTACACAGAACTATCCAGAATTTCATGCGTTAGGGCTTGAAAGGCTGTGCATCATTTGGTACTGAATTCAAGTGCATTGTGGATGTGCCAGTGATGTCAGTGGTGCAGTTTCTTTTGTGGAGTAGCATTCTTGTCTGGTTGAGCAAGCTGTCAGCATATTGGGATTTCTTAAGTAGAATTTGTAAAGAAAAGTATTCTGATCTTTATTGGAAGTTCTTGGTTGATGGGTTTGAATGTTTCCGTGTTTTGTGCAGTCATTTGTTTAATAATGAAAATGGTAATCCAGTTCAAGTTAAAATTAATGCAGAAATTGAGTATTTGAAATGTGAACAAAATCATCTAAATCATTTTCCAAAACCTGCCAGTCAAAGTCAGAAAAGGTGTAATATTCTCCAGAGGTGTGTTAATACCTGACAAAAAGGCTAAACATCAAGACTCAGCATCAATGACAGAATGTCTGAACTAAAAGGGGTGCAGACTGTTTTTAAATTTGATTACAGTCAGTGCTGCAAGTCCATTGCTAAATTTAATTGTTTAAAATGGAATACAACACCCCAATGCCTCAGTGTTTCTGCCTGCCACCTGTAGCTCAAATCAGTATCTGATGACGTGTAGTTCATTGCAGTCCATTACATACAATATCACTCATAATAGGCTCCCATAGATCATTTGATGTATTCATATGTAGAAACTATTTGAATTTGTCAAAACTTGATCTTCTTACTTCTTTATTATAAGGTGAGCTTATTGATGGACTGAAGTGTTGTCTTGAACAGCACTGGTCTTTGGTTGCCCTGTAATCCACTGAGGAACATTCTCTCTGCTGCATACACCCAGTCAGACAGCAGACCAGATGACAGACTGATACTTGATGAGACACAAGACATTATGCAAGGCTCCAGATGCCCAAGCCCAAGATCCTGCACACCCTAATTTGTAAACAAGCAAACCAGACATAAAACCTGTAAGATGCACAAGGACATCCAGCCATCCGTGTTTCTTCACTCAAAACTGAGTTGATTCACATGCACTTTTGACTCGTAACTCAATTGATTTTCATCTCTTTGAATCAAGCTATGAATCAAATCAGTTCAAGTAAATCACGCACAAACCGGTCTGTTTCATTGTTTGTCATAGGGGCATTGCAAGTTGCTGTTGCACTGTTGCACACACAAATGTTATTGTTTACCATCCTTAGGGCTTTGGAAAACAGAATGGTAAATACATATGGCAGAGGACAAACACATCCCAAAATAGTGCAATGAGCAACAATATGTACAAGCTAACACAATATGAAAGTCACGTCCTTACCAGTAGTCGTCATTTAGCTGCCTTCGATAAGTTGTACGGCCATTTCCAACTGTGGTACTCCCTCGAAGAAGAACATATTCTAGTGAACTGTAAAAGTATTGACCTCACATTTTCGTAATATAGAATATTATGTATACGTAAAAATTTTGAGATTCATCTTTGTATGCTCAGCTATTCAGCTACGTCATTGAGATTGGAGCGATCATTAGCGGTCAACTAGCAAATAGTCTCTGGGTTTGCACCATTAACTTCACTGGGTGCACCCCTGTTCTGACGAGGATTATAGAACTGTGAATCATGTGTTAAACTTGCATTATTCAGGTCTCATTGACTGCAAAGTTATCAGTCTGCCCGAGCGTTATGACTGGGCTGACTGGACTCTCAGTTTGATATTTCTGCAAGTGAATCCGCGCACGACCGTCGGTCCGTTACGATCATGCGCGACTGGAGGGCTGTTAGCAGCCCCCCCCCCCTGTAACTCGCGAACGGTTGGTCGCACAATAAAAATAAGCACACCGTTGGAAAGCTTGTGACGAGTAGAGCTCGAAACTGGTCTCATTTTTTAGTTTTAGATAATATGTAAGCAATTTACGCCCTATATATGTTTCCTCATAGCCGACTGCATGAGACCGAGAAATGGCCTGAATCTCAAGGGCTGTGACTAATAACGCATAGGTAAAGGCACCAGCGCCCAAGTAAAGGTCCGCAAATGCCGATACACATCTTATTTTTCAGCTTTGTTAAATATATACGCCGAAACGTCGAGTTAAAGACACGGCAATGCTCCCGCCGGCCGTCGGCGTGCGCCGCAGCCGTATGCAGTAATAAATTGACGGCAACTAATTTTAGCGTTCCTTTATTTTTGCGAAAAAAGCCTATCCATGCAGATTTTATTGATCTTACTGGTTCTTGTGATGGTTTTCCATGCTTAAATTTTGGGAAAATTCATTAGTTACCAATCTACACAATGGGCGGAGCTTTATTTGCGAGATCCTGTTTATTTGCAAAATATGCAATTTTTTCAAACTTTTTGAGGTTCCTGGCTTTACTTCCGTCTGTGCAAGCTAGTTCTGCCATTTTCTACCCATTCTGAGTAATTCATCGCCGATTTTGACGGTGGTACATTTTGGCTCACTACAGCTATTCGTGACCTGACCTCAGGTCAATGGCTGGAAGTCACGGATACTTTACCCAAATACTTTACCCAACTAGATGTCTGTTTCACTCTGCGCTAAACATGTTATGAAATATTCCGTCAGTTTCCGAAAAAAACGACGACATGTCTTAAAAATGGAATTGACTTAAGGTCAATGACCCGGAAAATTCCGAAAAATCTGAGATGGGAGATTTGTTGCATCTATCAGGATCACTAATCCCCGAAAGTATTATTGAGATATCTTGTTTTCCGAAAAAGTTACAGGACGCTTAACTTTTTTGGACATAGGTCTGTTTGACCTGACCTAGGTCAGGCACCTGACGTGACCTGAGGTCAAAATTTTGACACAAGATGTAAAAATAACGAAGCTAAAGGTACACAAAGTTTGGTGACTCTATTTGTTCGTTTTCTCGCAATCCCAGAAAAACCTCAGGGGGCGGGTTAAATAACATTCATCACCTACCGCGTACAGGCCCGCAATCCCACATTTATTAACACTCACTCGGGTGGCCAATCAAATACGACGCGAGCGGGTGGGGAGGGCAATTTAATCACTCTAAGATCTCAACCAACGGGACGACTAGATTTCTAGGGTGGATGTAGCCGTACAGGAACTCTCTTGTGTAGGAATTTGACGTTTCTGGAGTGTCCTTTCAGGTCAGATGAGGTCGAAGAGGGTCAAATTTGGTGCGGCTCGCCAGATTTTTGCTTGTGCCGCGAAGACCGTTTTCACAGCGCTGACGTGTATGAGCCATTTTTGTAGGGTATATAACTGGAGTATAGGGTGTATAATTTGGGACGTTTGACTCATTATTTATGTTTAAATTGTTACCTCAGCTGGGCTTAAGCTGTGGCAATAATTTCACGATTTTTGTGTGTCGTGGTCTCGGAACAAATTTTATTGCGGAATTCGAATTTGGCGCCCAAAATATCTCACAGGTCAGAATTCTGCCACGAAGTCCCGGACTTCGTGACTGAGCGGCGCTCAGTGTCATCTGACGTCAGCGTAGACCACTGACCTAAAGTGGCCTTAAAAAAAGTGAAAATCGCTAAAACCTGTTCCACAGTCAACTACGGACGCCTAGCACAATTTTACCGCCAAATTGAGTACTAAGCGCTGGCATATCGAAACTTCTGTGCGTCCTCCCGCTTCCTGAGAACAGGACGAGGACATAGCATAGAACGCTAGACGGAAGGCAAACCTCTCCGATCCATTGCTCGATGACACGTGTTTACCCTAGTGTACCATTGATAACTTGGGGCGCTGAATTCAGAATCCGCATCAAACAGCACCCGGAAATGCAAGTTTTTGCAACACAAAGGTTCACAAAGGTTGGTGTATTCTGTCTCAGGTTCGTGACTTCGTATGATCGGGAAGAGAGTAAAACATTAAGAACGTGTGTACGGTCCTCATTATTTTGTATCATTCTGGTCTTGCATATGACATTGAACAAAAACTTACCAGCATTTCATCGTTTGGCCTCTGCAGAAAAGGGGTGCGCGTGAACACATTTTTGGTAATTTTTTTTGTAATCAGACCTGACGTCAACTTTGGACGTGGTACACATTTCATGATGAAGTGACCTACCAATGTTCGTTTTTTTTTTTGGGTGGGATGATAATGGAAGTTATATCTTCAGAAATAATTTTCGGATTTTGGTCTTGACCTGATCTGGTTTTCTAGGACTAGGACTAGGACTGAGGTGAACCAAAGTATTTTCGTTTTTCTTTCATTTGACTGTCTGTTTACTCATGCAAAGTTCGAAAGCCTGCCTTTAAAGCCTGAAGCGTGACAGCTGTTTGAAGTTTACCCTACAAATGACCATTTCTGAAAACCATGTCCTGACTTTGACTCCTTCTAGTGTTGTGATCTGGAATTACCTTGCTAGTTGTTTACCATCAGAAGGTCTGGTATTCAGTTTGGTATAGTTGTGCCAGATTTGGTGTGGCTATGCCGCACCACTCGGAGCCTGTTTCGAAAAACGTCAGGGGGTCAGATTGACCCTTCCCTGGATGCCTGTTAAGATTCGCTTTACTTTCCTTATGCGTTTTGGTCCCTACAGTACGTCAGAGGTGGCGACGTGCTGTTCGTGTTCCAGCTCAAGGTGATCTCGGCGGCCACTCCGACGTTTCCTCGCCGCCGCTGCGTCCTGCTGAGACAACCGTAGCCAGACGGTCGGCCTGAGACAGCTGCAGCCAGACAGTCGGCCTGAGACAGCTGCAGCCAGACAGTCGGCCAGCCCGCCTCCCCGCTGCGCCCTGCGGCTATGCAGCCGACCGATGAGCCCGCCGCGCCAGTGGTGGCGCGCGCCTGCGTCGAGTTCGCCGACGAGTCGGAGCGGTACCGGCAGGACGGCCGCGACTTCACGCGCCAGTTCTGCCACATCTACGGCTGCCGGCTGGAGGCGCTGCGGCAGAGGCTGCAGCAGGCGGCCGACCGCCTGTGGGGTCAGTGGCGCCTCGCGGCCGCCCGGCCAGTGACGTCACGGAACGGCCACCACTGGTCCGGCGCCGTGTGGCGTGACGTGACGGCCACCACTGGTCCGGCGCCGTGTGGCGTGACGTGACGGCCACCACTGGTCCGGTACCGTGTGGCGTGACCTGACGGCCACCACTGGTCCGGCGCCGTGTGGCGTGACGTGACGGCCACCACTGGTCCGGTACCGTGTGGCGTGACCTGACGGCCACCACTGGCCCGGTACCGTGTGGCGTGACGTGACGGCCACCACTGGTCCGGTACCGTGTGGCGTGACGTGACGGCCACCACTGGCCCGGTACCGTGTGGCGTGACCTGACGGCCACCACTGGCCCGGTACCGTGTGGCGTGACCTGACGGCCACCACTGGCCCGGTACCGTGTGGCGTGACGTGACGGCCACCACTGGCCCGGTACCGTGTGGCGTGACCTGACGGCCACCACTGGCCCGGTACCGTGTGGCGTGACCTGACGGCCACCACTGGCCCGGTACCGTGTGGCGTGACCTGACGGCCACCACTGGCCCGGTACCGTGTGGCGTGACCTGACGGCCACCACTGGCCCGGTACCGTGTGGCGTGACCTGACGGCCACCACTGGCCCGGTACCGTGTGGCGTGACCTGACGGCCACCACTGGCCCGGCGCCGTGTGGCGTGACGTGACGTGACGGCCACCACTGGCCTGGTACCGTGTGGCGTGACGTGACGTGACGGCCACCACTGGCCCGGCGCCGTGTGGCGTGACGTGACGTGACGGCCACCACTGGCCCGGTACCGTGTGGCGTGACGTGACGGCCACCACTGGCCCGGTACCGTGTGGCGTGACGTGACGGCCACCACTGGCCCGGTACCGTGTGGCGTGACGTGACCTGACGGCCACCACTGGCCCGGTACCGTGTGGCGTGACGTGACGGCCACCACTGGCCCGGTACCGTGTGGCGTGACGTGACGTGACGGCCACCACTGGCCCGGCGCCGTGTGGCGTGACGTGACGGCCACCACTGGCCCGGTACCGTGTGGCGTGACGTGACGGCCACCACTGGCCCGGTACCGTGTGGCGTGACGTGACGGCCACCACTGGCCCGGTACCGTGTGGCGTGACGTGACGGCCACCACTGGCCCGGCGCCGTGTGACGTGACGTGACGGCCACCACTGGCCTGGTACCGTGTGGCGTGACGTGACGTGACGGCCACCACTGGCCCGGTACCGTGTGGCGTGACGTGACGTGACGGCCACCACTGGCCTGGTACCGTGTGGCGTGACGTGACGTGACGGCCACCACTGGCCCGGCGCCGTGTGGCGTGACGTGACGGCCACCACTGGCCCGGTACCGTGTGGCGTGACGTGACGACCACCACTGGCCCGGTACCGTGTGGCGTGACCTGACGGCCACCACTGGCCCGGCCCCGCCTGACGCGCGTTCAGAGGGCTCCGGACTTGGCGCCTTTGTTCCTGTCCCGTTGAAGCCGAAACAGCCGGACTGTTATTTGCGGGCTAACTTGGGCGACGATTAGAGGACTTGTGTATAATTTACTGCACACGGTCATTTATTCGTGGTGATGACGTCAATGCGTAGAATTTTGCAACTGGAGTAATGTGTGCTTCTGGTAGTTGCATGTTGTTGACGGAGGGGACCAGGTTCTAGAGACATGTGCTGTTGCACTGATTGTCCTACCACATGTTCGTGCCACATCAGGCCTTGTTTCGTCTAACGTTCTGAGAGGTCAAAGTGTCCTGTTTATATCAGGCAGTCGTCTCTCAGTGGCCGCCGTGTCACGGTTCATGCTCCGAGACCGACGCTGCGCCCTCGGATAGCGTGCTGCAGCTGCAGTAGACCGGTCAGTGTTTGACCCCGTCACACCGTGCTCGTCTGGCTCGGTCTTCAGACGGCGTGGCCGTGGTGGGCATCTCCCAGCTGGAGGAGGAGGAGCACGCCGACTGCGTGCTGTTCGGCGTGCTCTTCAAGCAGCAGCAGCTGAAGCCGTCCATCCTGAAGGAGATCAGTGACGAGGTGACCAGCAGGGTCCGGACGGGACAGAGTGGGCGGTGACGCTGGGCAGGCGGATTCGGCGGCGGGCTGCGGTTTTCTGTGATGCCCGGTAACGCAGCGGTTCACTGCCAGACGGACTGCCGTGATGCCTTTCATTGCCTGAAATGTCGACATTGGTTAGTGCTGTGTGTCGGTTGGTTTAGTGACACGAGGACTGGTTCCGGACAGTGGGGCGAGAAGACTGGCCTTATGTTGTCGAGAGGAGGCGACCATTCTCTGACTTGACCAGCTCTTCGCTCGCTGGTGACAGTCAGCATGGCCTTCCGCTGACGACCGATTTTCATCGCGCGTGATGCTCTGCGCTGATTGGTCGTTGCTGACGACGTCGTCCGGTCCTGACGATTCCGGCTGCCGGTGCCCGCCATCGTGCGCTGATTGGTGGTCGGCCATGATACCGACCATTCAGCGCGTTTCCGGCGGTCTGACGTCACGCCGCGTGGTCCGCAGCACAACCTGATGCCTCAGCCGCCGCGGGACCGCTTTAACGACGAGTCGGACTACCTCCTGCTGGAGGACCAGTTGGCGCGTATTCGCTTAGAGGGCGACATCGACCCCCTGCAGTATGTCACCGGTAGGTGGCAGCACCATTTCAGTGGCAGTCGTCAGCAGTGTTGTCTGATAGGTGGCAACAGTGGGCGAAATCAGCATGGTCAGTTGAATGGTGGCAAGAAAACAACTGTTTAATTGCGGCATTAGGTTCCACACGAAAGTCGGTGATACAGGGGCGCGGAAATTCTGCAGTTGAGGAGGGGGTACAGGGAAGCGTTTTATGTGAATTCTTTCCAGTCAGTGCTCACAGGGTCAGTGCTAAATTCCAAAAAGGTTGGGGCGGCTGCTCCCTGCCCCTCCCCCACGTCCAGCCTCCCACGCCCTTGTGTAGATAGCTCACCATAAGTGTCTGCATGGGTTTGGCTGTGTTTGGCAACTATCGGCTACTGTGTGCTGCGCACGAATGTTTGTCATAAGCTTCATGTCACAACCTCAGGGTCGTATCCAGAGACAGGCAGTGTAATTTGTTCCCAGGGCTCATTGCTGATTGTTGAACAGGTCATCCTTGTTCTATTATTGGCTCAATTGGTCTGCTTATGGGGCATTTGTCTTCTGTGTTAGATTAAAAAAAAAATGCTGTTGGCCTGTAGGCGTTATCTCAGGGATTGTGCTTCCCGCTTTGAGCTGTGAGGGGCTTTTATCACGGCGGACTCGGACCCGCGGGCTCTGCTTTGGGAATCGGTCAGAGCTGCACTGACAGAGGTCATTGTGTTCTGCCTGCCGTGGACGGCTGGCAATGTGCTGGAATGGTCTGTTACTTTGTCGTACTGCCAGGGCCGGATACGATCTGCGTGTGATCCGATCCGACTGCCGTCGTAACGTAACGTGACGGCGTGACGGGCATTGCAGGGGTGGTGTGCGCCGTGCTGGGCCGAGAGGTGTGCGGCAAGTTCCAGGTGAAGGGCATCTGCTTCCCCGATCTCGTGCCGCAGCAGGTGGACCGGCCGCTGCCGCCGGAGGACGCGTGAGCTCACTCCCTGTCGCGCTGTAGCCGCTTCGGTGGATGAAAGTTGCCTTTCCCCATAACGGATCTTTGCTTTTTCGAGTTTTCATCCATGTATCTTTGCTTTGCCCCAGACCGATGGCAAGCGTCTAGTGGATGCTGTATGATTACAAATTAACATCTGATAACTGCTCCATATTCCCATAGGTGTGTAACACTTTTTATCCTATATGGCACCTGTTGTGCATCAGGTAGTTGCTGCCGGTCGCAGGACAGGGTCTGCTGCCTGTCGATGATCTCTGTAACCTTTGTATGACCTCGGATGGCTGCTGTTGACTTGGAGCCAGGTTTGCCGGCTATTGTTGACGTATTTGACCTCAGGTGGCTGCTGCTGTCGGGGCGAGGTCTGTGTACAGGACCGTGTTGACCTCTTCTGCCTTTATTTGACCTCAGGTGGCTTTTGCTGGTGTTGGGACTGGGTCTGCAGGCCCGTGATGACCTCTGTGACCTTTATTTGACCTCATGTGGTTTCTGCTGGTGTCGGGGCTGGCTTTGCAGGCCCGTGACGACCTCTGTGATCTTTATTTGACCTCATGTGGCTGCTGCTGGTGTCTGGGCTAGTTCTGCAGGCCCGTGTTGACCTCTGTGACCTTTATTTGACCTCAGGTGGCTGCTGCTGGTGTCCGGACTGGGTGTGGAGGCCGGAGGTGACCTGTTCCTGGCGCAGATGCTGGTTGACCTGGTGACCGGTCAGCTGGGCTCGGAGCAGGACCAGAGAGAGATGGCGGCCGTTGCTCGGGTCATCGTGGCCGGAAACTCGCTGAGCGCCAGCAGCCAGGACCGCGACTTCCTCAAGGTCAGCACCGATACTTCTCATAGTGTTGCCAGGTCACAGGTCAACGCTCATGTGAGTATTGTTTTGCAGTAGAGAGTTTGAGTTTTTTTTTTTTTTTTTTGTTCTTTGGTGATGCATTGTGTCAAGTTTGGAAGAAGTTACTTCCTACTGTTGCCAGAGTAGTTTTTGTTGTCAAAAAAAAATGTCTAAAAGAGGCAAAAAAGCTCTCCAGAAGCAGCATATGCTCCAAAAGCAGTTTCCGCGTCAAATCTTCACTTGTACCTTCATGAAGACTACAACATAGCCATTTTGACAAGTGCAAACTAGTGATTCTTTGCCCATCTGGGAAGAAGCAGATGTGGCCTTCCTACTGACTTAGACCAAGGATGCCAAGTTAGACGTTGATTTATTTGTATTTTTGCTTGTATGGATCATAAAAATTTGTGCACCAAAATACGATTTATTTAAAAAAAAACTGAAACTCCTAGATTGTGCCAGACTGAATTGGATCGTCCAAGGCACTTGCAGTCCTTTGTTGTGGACCATATTAAAACCTGGCATTGCTTTTCCGTGGTAATTCCTCAATTCAGAAATTTTGCCATTATTTTTTGTTTGCGGTGGGTTTTTGGGAGTGCCTAGTTTGCTGTTACTCACTGTTAGGCGGCGCCAAAATTTCGAAATCTTGCTACTATTCCCTGTTCTTCCTGCCGCTGCACCTCCCTCTGTTCTGCCGTCGGCCGCCTTACCTCTCTGTTCTCTGCTCTACCTGCCGCCGTATTTCCTTCTGTTCTCTGCTGTGTCTGCCGCTGTGTCTGTATCCTTTGTTTTCTGCCCTGTCTGCCGCCGTGCCTCCGTCTCTCTGTTTTCTCTTCTGTCTGCCGCCGTACCTCCCTCTGTTCTGTGCTCTGTGTACCGCCGTGCCTCCCTGTCTCTGTTTCCTGCTCTGCCTGCCACTGTGCACCCTCTGTTCTCTGCTCTGTCTGCCGCCGTACCTCACTGTGTTGTCTGCTCTGCCTGTCATTGTACCTCTCTCTCTGTTCTCTGTTCTGTCTGTCGCCGTACCTCCGTTTCCTGCTCTGTCGTGTGCTTTCCTGTGCCGCCGCGCCTCCCTCTCTCTGTTCCCTTCTCTGCTTGCCACTGCTTGCTCTCTGTTCTCTGCTTTGTCTGCCGCCGTACTTCCCTCTGTGTTCTCTGCCGTCTGCCACCGTACCTCTCTCTCTGTTCTCTGTTTCGTGTGCCGACGTGCCTGGCTGTCTGACCCCGTTCTCTGCTCTGTCTGCTACAGCGGGCGGCCTACCTGACCTCGGACGTGGCAGAACAGTCGGCCGAGGCGGTGCGTACGCTGGACGACCTGCTGCAGCAGCTGGCCGCCTCCTGCGACCTTGACCTCATGCCCGGCGAGTTCGACCCGACCAACCACTTGCTGCCGCAGCGGCCGCTTCACCCCTGCCTGCTACCGAAGGTCAGCTGTCGACGGTCGTTAGCGGCACGTGTCGAAATAGTGTCACGCGCGAGGGGTCGCCCTGTGCTGAGGATCGGTCACTGCAAGACAGTGGCAGATGTTGGCAGAGGTAACGATGTAACCTTATGTAGCGATGTTGTGTTTCCCAAGGTCATTTCGTGCAAGCCGAGGCTGATCTGATGCCCGACGTCTGTTTGTGCGCTCCTCGTGTTCGCAATAGGTTCGATGTCTCGGGCCTGTAGTTTTCCTACTATCTGTCGCGTAAGGCATAATATTCCGCGGTCGGTACTGGGCAGCTGGCCGAATGTTACCGCAGGACGTTCTGCTGCCGAGCTGCGAGAAACCGGCTATCTGTTTGATGGTCGCCTTGGCAACGCCTCATTCTTTCATCGGCCCATATCTCCCTTCGCCCGACGACAGAGTGGGCTGTCACGTCGGAGTCGTATCCGAGACGCCGTCTTTACGGTCGGTCTCCGGCATGTCGTCGTTTCACGATGCCGTTCTGCTCCCGCCGCAGGCGACGGCGTACCGGTCGTTCCACGGCGCCACCAACCCGTACCAGGCGCTGGTGGCCGGCCGCCGGGTGGCGGGCACGTCCGGACAGAACGTGCACGACCTGTACAGGTCAGTGGTGGCCCGGCTGGCCCGGGCTGCAGGGCCGTCTCTCCGGCGGCTCGGTGGTCAGCTGGTGCCGGGTGGACGCTGCACGGGACGGCGGGCGGCTCGAGGCGCCTTGACGGCTGTGCTTCGGGGCCTCAGCTGATGTTTGTGTTTTGAGACAAAGTCGAGGAGCAATGTGTCAAAGTTTTTGGGCGTTAGCTCGGTCTGTTTATAGCATACCGCCGTGACGAGAAATCGCAGCATCGACACATGTATATATATGTATATTTATATGTATATATATATATATATGCAATATAAATAGATAGATAGAGATCAAGGTCGTTAAACACGACAGCGTTTTCGAATTGTACCTTTTTGTAGCCATTGTTAATTTCGTACGACTTTTCACTGTTCAGCCGAGACATTACGAAGCAAGTTGCCAAAAGAATTAAAGGTTGTTAGAAGAATCACGTTCTGTATATTCATGAAAACTCGCCAGCCCTGAACAAAAGACTCAATTCGTGTAACACTTTAGAACTACTGGGAGCAGGGTGTTAGCTCCTTAGTATCCAGCTGTTCGAAGTCTTCTTATCCGCGTAATTATTAACCTACTGACGGTATATATTACATGTAAACCTGGTGAACTGCAAATAATTTCGAAATAAATCACTGTGCCAACTTTTCACCATTGGCTGGAAACGGTAGTATGTAAATATATGAACAATTTTGTACATCTGATATCCATTCTCGACGAATTCGCTAAAAGGTCCGGGAACTTGAACGATACGTCAAGAAACTAACAAATACGGAACATCCGGTCGTTTTTAAGAGACATGCATCATCAGACATGCATTCATGCTGCCACACTATACGAATACATATATATATATATATATATATATATATATACCAATATCTATATAATTTATATATATATATATATATATATATATATATATATATATATATATATATATATAAATTATATATATATACAGAGTCTGTGCGATTTCTCAGGTTTGTTAAGATGAGTTCTGGTCAGTCAAGTTCTCGTATTTTAATTTCGTAGCGGCGTATGCAGATTGTTTTAAAATCGTCTCTCAGTTTGCGGTATTCCGTCCGGGCACTCATGAACCGCCTATGACGTGTTTGGTCTGACGTGCGTGATGTCTGTGTGTCGTGCAGGTACAGCGTCAGTGATGACCCACTGACCTCTCTGGAGCGCCTGCTGACCTGGGGTCACCTCTGTCCGACGGCTCCGGATACGATCGGTGGGTTTCGTCTCGTGCCAGACCACTCCTGAGGAATCGAGATCTAAGCTCTGCGTTGTTATGGTGTGCTTGCCAGCTGTCGATGTCTGTTTTATTTGAGGCCGTCGATGCTTTTGACTGCCAGTGTGGTTTTGCCAAGCAGTCTGTGATGCCTGTTGTTGCGAAGGCAAACCAGTGCCGTCAGTACTGAGACTCGTCTGGTGTACCAGTCCCTCTGGCGGTCATCCCCCGTGACACAGTGTAAAATATTCTGAACCGTGTCACCTGCGAAGGCCGCGTCTTACGTGGCGCCCTGTCGCAGATTGTTTTCCGTACTACGACCGGGACCCCTTTATCATCGAGGATTGTCCCGACCTGTTGTTCGCCGGTAACCAGAGCCACTTCGCCACAAAACTCTACGAAGGTCGGTGCTTGCTCTGATGGTCATGGTGACGCCGTGCGCATGGTTCTGCCAGCTGTGCGTTTGTCTGGTTTCTGAGCTCGCGTCGTGTAAAGTATTCCTCTAAGTACAGAGTCGGATACTTGGCTGATGCTCATTTCGACGAAACAGATACAGTTTTTCCGAATTTTCAGCCACCTCAATTCGAACACAATTCCTTACAGACTACCTATTCCACTGTTATTCCAGCACCTGTTCGAGCCCTTCATAACAGTCGTTCTTAAAACGCTCTCATCTGGATGGAATCGAACCCGGACCTTTGGTTGACCAGACTCGCTGTGACCACTGCCCGCCGTCGCCGCCAGGTCCGCGGGGCCAGCGTGTTCGCCTGCTCTGTCTGCCGGAGTTCCACCGCACGGCCACCTGCGCCCTGGTCAACCTGCACTCGCTGGACGTCCAGAAGCTGAGCCTCGGCTCGGCCGTTTCCCGTTCAGAGGAGTCCAGTCCGCAGCCTGAGAAATAACGGACCCCGCGACGGACACGCAGCAGAGGAACGCGTGGGTGGCACGTGACTGGCCCTGACCGGTCGGCCGTTTTCCGCGAGTGCGCTTCGTTTTGACAGCAAAATTGGAGGCGATGACGGCATGTGAGGGTGTTATTGCCATTGTCTCCTCTCGCCGCATGCTGGAAAGGAGTGCTGAGCCACCTGCGCAGGTTTTGATGCCCAGTTTCGTCGGCCGGCTGCCGCGGGCGCTTACGTGCAGGGGGCGTCATCTCATTTGTTTTCGAGCACTTCAGTCGTGAAGTCATGTTCGGTTAGAGTGCTCGCAATTTTGTTGCACTGTTTTGGCGTCAACCGTTTGGTGGAGGTATGTCATTCACCTGTTGGTCAGCATGCCGAGGATTATAGTAGTGTAACAGTGGTGAGTAAACAGTGGCGTGTCTGAAGAAATGGAAAAAGAAAATTGCCTTGTGTGTCTGAAGAATGGCTCAGATGCTGCTCATATGTTTGGAACCATTAAATCTGATCTACGATTCACTGCATAAATTCAGTGGATTTCCCTTCATTCTGCGTATTTTTCTCTATTACGGCACGTTCCTCGGACTGTCCTTAGCCCGATATCCAGCCGAAGTGCCGTTTGCGACACATAGCGTCTGTGCTCGTTATGCACTGGCACTCGGCGGACAGTAGGGGCCTACCTTAACCCGCCACGTGCGTGAAGCTCATACATTTGCCCTGAGTGTAGAACTGGAGATTCGCAACGCAATATTTCGGGTAAAACTGCGTTACACAAGTGAGCGTAAATCCCACTTCCCGCGTTGGATTCTTCGGTTTCGCATGAGAATTCTGCAAATCACCCGTGGACAGGTATACCACGAGCATCAGTCAAACGGCGCCATATTCCAATAACGACGAAGTTGTATTCCAAGGCACTACGCGGTGACTGGGGCTTAATGGTGTACCCCAACCACATTAAACGCATACCCGTGTGAGTACCACGGAATGAACATTAGGAAGACGAGTGGTTACTGGATTAAAGATAAAAAACATTAAATGAATACACATACGCGTACCACGGAACAAACATTCGTAAGGCACGTGGTTTCTTGATTACGGGTTCCACGGAATGTCCTTTAAGCTTATACTGCCCTTAGCACTATCCTGCTTGAAGATCGCCGCGTGCGGGATATAATATCACGATCGCGCCAGGAAAGGGCACGTCACCCTGGCGACACGTCAAGTGACCGCACGACCACTCCGGACCCACTCGGCGGAAACCAACAGCCACGTATCACGGGTCGTCGCCCTCTTCCACGAGCTCGTCGGCCTCGACGAACGGAGGCGGACGGGGCGGAGTGGCCTCCAAACGTCCAGCCTCTGCAAACAGGCCTCCCGAGCTCCCTCCGCCTGCAGTCTCCCCTCCCGAGCCCCCTCCGCCGGCAGTCTCCCCTCCCGAGCTCCCTTGGCCTGCAGTCTCCCCTCCCGAGCCCCCTCCGTCTGCAGTCTCCCCTCCCGAGCCCCCTCCGCCTGCAGTCTCCCCTCCCGAGCCCCCTCCCCTTGCAATCTCCTCTCCCGAGCCCCCTTCTGTCAGCGGCGGCACGGCGGCGCCCTCCGTGTCGGGAGCCAGCCGCTGCAGCGTCTGCCGCATGACGTCGGCGATGACGTCGCCCACCTGGCGGCCGGTGAAGGAATCTCCGGCCGGGAGCCGGACGCGCAGCGCCTTGTAGACGGTCCGGAGCAGGCGGCGCGGCTCCGGACCGCCGGCAGCCGCGGCCGCCAGCTGGGCGGCGTGCTCCGCCTCTCGCCGCTCGGCGTCCGCCTGGAGCCGGGCAGAGCGCGCCTCCGCCGCCGCCAGCCGGCCGGCCAGCACCGGCTCGGCCGGCGCCGGCTCGGCCGCCAGGCGGCGCTGCGCCTCGCCCTGGCAGCGGTGCGCCTCGGTCAGTTGCGCCAGCGCCTCGGCCAGCTCGGCCGAGAGCGCGGCGCGCTCCCGCTCGACCTCCAGCACGCGGCGCTCCGCGCGCGCCGCCTGCCGGCGCAGCTCGCCGTGCTCGGCGGCCAGCCGCTGCACGCCGGCGGCCAGCGCCGCCGCGTCAGCCGGCTCCGGGCTGGCGGCGCCGCCCAGCCGCGTCAGCACCGCCTCCAGCTTGACCTCCAGCCGGCCCAGGTGCACACCGAGCTCGGCGGCGCCCGGCCACGGCGCCGCGGGCACGGGCCTGGCCGGCCGCGGGGCCGGCGTGGGCGGCGACGTCCCCCCGTCGCCCGGCGGCGGCGGCGGGCTCTGCCGTGCGGCCGGCGTGGGCGACGGCGAGCGGGGCGGCGGCGATGCCGGTGGTCGGGCGGCCGGGGCGGCTCCGCCCGGCGGCGGGAACATCTGCTGGCCGAGCCGCGCCACCCGAGACAGCACGTCCGGCCGGCGAGCGGCGCCGACCAGCGAGCCAGGGTCCGGCGCGGCCGGGTCGGCCGGGTCGGCCGGCGGCGGGCGCAGCTCGGGCCCGGCGCCCTCCTCCGGCAGGACGCCGCCGTCAGCCGGCGCCCAGTCGTCGCCGTCGGCCGGCTCCAGCTGCAGCTGGCGCGGCGGAGGCCGCACGGCCAGCACGGCCACCTCCCGCGCTCGGTCCGGCCGGTCCGGTTCGGCCAGCAGCCAGCGCTCGCCGGGCCGGCACGCCTCCAGAGCCCGCCGCCAGGAGGCGTCCAGCGTGGCGGCGCACCGTTCGGTGCCGCCCGTCTGCAGGAACGGGCCCAAGCGCGGCTCCTGCAGCGTCCACTCGGTCACCTCCAGCTGGAGCAGGTCGCCGGGCCGCGCGCGCCGCCCGCCCGCCTGCGCCGGCCCGACGGCTAGCCGCGCGGCCGCCGGCGCCGCCGCCTGCAGCGCCGCCGCCAGCACCGCCTTGAGCATCAGCTGCTGCAGCGTCTCGGACGACGGCAGGCGCACGCTGAACCGGCGGCCGGCGTCGCAGACGAAGCTGACGTACATGTTGGAGCGCACGGTCGGCAGGGCGGCCGGCTTCAGGGTCAGCAGGCAGGTGCGCTGCTGCCGGCTCTTGTAGAGCACGAGGAACGAGCGGTGCCGCGCCGCGTCCCAGTAGATGGCGCAGCCGGCGCTGCCCAGGTGCACGCTGGCGCTGCCCTCGGCCGCGTACGTGAAGGCCGAGACCAGCCAGGAGCCGAACAGCTGCGGCGGCTGCGGGTCGGCGGTCGGCGGCCGGCCCTGAACTGGGTCCGACCCAGCGGCCGCCGGGTCCGGCGGACCCGCAGGCGGCTCCTCGGCCCGGTCATCCTGCTGCTGCTGCTGCTGACGCTGCTGCTGCTGGGCCTCGGCAGCCTGGTTAGGCTCGCTGAGGACGGCGTCAGAGTCCGGTCTCTTCGGCGGCTGGTATGTCAGCACGGACTTGTCCCCTGCGTCCGTGTCGTGAGAAAACAGACCGCTCAGTAGCGATTTCTTCATAACTGCTGACGGTCATCTGTAAGGAGAAGCAAGAAACAAAAATATTAAGCAATGACTACCCGCGAAAGTATTGTATCTTATGAAAAGTGGTCGAAATAAAATGAGGGTGGTGCAGTATGGTCAAAGGAAGGAAACGAGTGTAAGTTAGAAAGGAAAGCAGAGTAAGTCAGGGTCGATTGTGTGGCGAGATGCGATCCCGTAACAGGCAGAGACCGCAGTCACCTTCCTGAAGGACAGCGCAGCTTGCGTCTTCCCGTGCCTGTCAAAGACGTGGATACTGGTGCGAGGGGGTTGGTCCGTTTGTTGGTAGTTAATGAGGATGTCATAGATCGTATTTTAGGCTTTGACATCGTCCTCAGTCGATCTCTACATGACCCATCGCTCATAGCCAGCAGATCCGCATGCCTTTGGGGATGAGCATGGGTCAGCTGGGGATAAATCGAGAACAGGAACGTCCTTTTTTGTTCCTTTTTCGAGTATACATACAATACACTTTGACCTTTTTTCCCATGCATCAAGGGCCTAACAAATCCCAATAACTATTTCTGTTTGGATCTGCACCTGGTGACCCAGTAATCACTGGCTGACTACTGCTCTAAAGAAAAGTCTGGTAGAACTTGAAGCAGTCCAGACTGTATAAGCCCTATACGATAGAAACCCTAAACCGCCACTGCTTACCGTTGTTCCGTACCCGCGCCGGGGGGGGGGTTCAAGAGGGCACCCCTGTTATATGAAGACGTAATCGTCAAATCCGAACCGGTCTACCACCAATCGATAGCCCTGCGTCTTGTGATTCAGGAAATATTACGTTCACCTTGGTCACGTGAATGAGAGTGTCACAAGTCATATAAAACTAGTAACAAGATGTCAGAAAAACTGACAGTGGTTCGTACAGGCAATAATGGTCAAAAAGCCTTCAACTGGGTATCAAATGAAAGGTCACAAAGTTCTGCATCAGCAGCACCTCCTAATGTAAAAAAATGTTTGGTCAAGGTTTCCAAGGTTATAAGGTCAATGTCAGGTGAAATACTGGCCCTACTTTATCTGCCAAAGATCAATAATTACTCAGAGCCATTTTGATTCATGCCACAAAAACGACTGAAATGAAACATGATAATCAGTTTTGCACTGCCTGTTTTGCATCCAGTAAAGGTCAGTCTAGGTCAGGTCAGATAAGGCTGCATTACTTTTCCTGACAAAGAGCAGTAATTACTCATTGGGATTTTGAGCCATGTCAAGTACAGAACTGAAATGACTTCTCATGACAGTCAGGTCTGTGCTTTCTGCTCCTTATCATCTGAAGGTCCAGCCAGGTTAAGGTGAACAAACATTTTTTTTTTTGACAAGTAACAATAACTGGTCTCTGCTGCTCTGACAGCATGAGGATGCAGGGATTCCCGAATGCTAAACTGGCCTGAACTTATCTGGGATGATCTATGCAACATCATTTGGACAAATCATGAATGCATTTACCCAACACTCTTCCACAAACAGTGTTCTATTTCATTTCCTTTTGAAATATACTTTCCTGACATGGCCTAAAATGACCTTATGCTGCATTTTCCGATCCTTGTTAAGAGGCTCACAAAGATTTGCTTGTCTGGCTTGAATGACAGGAAAGCTCAGAGGCAACCACTTCTATCTCCCACAATGCAAATCATGTCCCACTGTCATCATGCATATGACCTAGTATCACCTCTAATGCCAATGGGAAATGGCTGTACATCCTCTTGGGGGCTGTGTCCTATGCAAATCTAAATAATCCATGCAGTATAAAATTTGTTAATACCATGGTACTGGTAGCTATGTCATAGGCATATTAGCAAAACTTTAAGCAATGGATATTCTTTGTCCAGTATGCAATGCCACCCAGAGGCATTTAGGCTCATTTTGGTGCCAGATAACACTACAAACTGTAGCAGTTTGAAACTACAATACACTAAATGCACCATAAAGCTCAGCTGTATTTATCTGCTTTTTTTAGCATTGGCTGTTTGGGGTCAATTTCATTTGTGCATATTTCTACTGCCTTGAATATTGAAATCTGGTTCACCTGTAAGTGATGCCTTAATCAGCAATTATAAAGGCTTACATTTCTGGTACTGCAAACCAGGGGTTCTGTTTGATGTCAACAAGCTAGACAGACAAACTGGATGGAGCAGATGCTTCAGAACATGGTAGCATATCTAGCAGGACAAATTAGCAAAATGCAGAGAAAATCCATTTCAGCACTGCAATGGTAGTAACTGAAGCAGTGAAATTCATATTTGGCCAAAGAAGTTAGAAACCCTTGGGGTTAAGTTAAGTAAGGTTAGACTGTTAATACTACTGATGCTCATTTTAGCACAAATTCGTCCTATCAATGTGGTAAACTGGTCAACAGTAAGATTTTGACTGAGCACTTACTTTGAGGGAAAATAATCGTAGTAGTGGTTGCATAGCGCTTCAAATGCAATACTGATAAGTGCTATTTACGATTTCAGCCGGAAAAACCTGAAACACACATTATTTCCCCCAAAACAGATTGTGTCATCACTGGTATGCTAAGTGCCAGATGTCGCGTACGGATTTTTTACGTTTCTGCGTTAAATAGTTTGTTTACGTGAGATCTCGATGCCGATTGGTCGTTAGTTGGACTCAAGGTCCAATCAAGAGTAATAAAAAAGGTTGGAGAAATAACTAATGTGATATAAATTATCTCTAAAATCAAAAAGTTAGCTGTTGTATAATAATAGTAATATAATAATAATAATGATGACAATAATAATAATAATAATAAATAATGGTAATAATAATAACAAACAACAATAATAATAAAAAAGCAAAAATATTACAAAGATGGAAAAGTGAAGTTGCAATTTGAGAAATACGAAATAAATATAAAAAGCAGTGAAATAAAATATATGAAAAGAAATCACGGAACAAAACTGGAAAATATTAGGAAGTGAAATAAAACAATAAATAAAAATTTACCCTTACCTAACATAGTAACCTAACCTAACCTAACCTAACCTAACTTAGTCTTACAATTCAGCAGTTCCTCCAAGTTCAGTTTATGGCAACAGAATAGAATTTCCATACATATGACATCATTAATCTCTTGAATATGCATGCAGGGTCTACACATCATTGACGTCAATAACCTTAACCTTGGCAGCACTACATTTTCCACCATCGAATAATGTTGTTCTCTGCCAGTCGACCGCAGCACGGTATTACTGAGTGGTATGTTATCGTTACGATTTTGTTGTTATTTTTTAGAAAATCAAATAGTGGAAAGTATGATTAGAAACAGGATGATACATTCTTTACTTTGGTGGCAATTATAAAAAGGATTGTTTGCAATTTTGTCCGGCAGAAACTTACCTTTAGCCGCCAAACCACTAAGTTAATATCATTGGAGCTGTTCTATGCGACAATAAACAACAAATGATGCCTCGTGAGCCAGGGTATGTTGCAGACGAGCTTAACAAACAAATGAAATTTCATCAGTTGGGGTAAGGTGCAGAAATGATTTCAACAAATAACAAATGCCTTGACATCAGCCAGGGTAAGATAAAGAGCTGAGCTTGACAACAAATGATGTTTGCCAGCCAAATTATTTTGACAAGAAAATACCATGAATAAACTGTTTGCATAAACGTTTTGAATACCTCACTCAGAAGTATTCATATAACACAATCAAATGCCTTCATGTCTAGATCGGAACACGGGCAACTGACTGGTGTCCGACGAGACACAAGACTTGACTCAAGACGCGGACGTTTGAGCCCAAGAGGCTGTGCGTCCCAACCCACCACAAACAAACAAACGAAATGTCCAGACCAATTCGAAACTTGTACACGCCGGGCAAATGGCAGTACTAAACCAAATGACTGCTTTAAAAGAATCGATATTTTACAGCTCGTCCGCAGCAAAATGTAACGTACCAGCCACCCATTACCACTCACTAACGCCGTTCAGCATTTTAAGGTACACCAAGATAAGGTTATTGTAGCATATGCGCAACAGTTGTCGATGTTATTTACATCCCAAGAGTATTTACATTTCAACTTAAATGATATTTTCTTGCCCATAAAAATCATGTTGGTAAATCTGCAAGCATTTTCACCAGCCACCGTGCCTGTGCCCACCACCTACCAGTCAGAAGTTTGTTTTCTGGCTTCTTATTTGACTCATCAATCAGGATTGACTGTAAGCATCGTCGTCGGAAGCATGGGTGTAAAATTGGGATTCCCAGTTTCCCAGTTCCCGATATCCTAAATTCCCGAATTTCCAGTTTCCCGTCCAGAAACTGGGGTAGGGGAAATCGGAGTCTGGGGGACAATCCAATCCAAAATTTTACATTTTAAAGTGAAATTGCGAAAACGAAGACCTTCCGACCGAAACCAGGCGGGGTTGGGGGAGGGGGGACAAAAATCCATTTTGTCAAAATTGGATGGGACATGTCCCCCAGGCCCCTGCTGGTTACACTCATGGTCAGAAGTTGACTAGTCTTGTCGCGTGTCTCGTCAGGCGTCAGTCGGTCGTCTACCAGCAGTGAAAGTGCATCTTTTAGATAAAAGTGCCGACAGACAAGCAGAATTATGGCTCCTTTATGAAAACATGTCTTAACCTGCGCCCAGCCGGCACCCTGACGTGGGCGGCCGGAGACCGGGGGAGGGTGTTTTGAACCCCCTCCATCTCGTGAACGGATAACGTCGGAGAGAAATGAAACTTATTATGCAGTACAGTACGCCTTGGGCGTCTTCTAACCCCAGCAGCGACTCCTACTCAATTTTCAGGGGCCTCAGAATTAGTGGACCGGATGGCCTTCGCTGAAACGGGGTTTGAACCCTGTTCGGGGGCCCCGACTTAGGTCTGAGAGAGGGCCTAGCACCGATTACACTGAAAAGTGGTCCATCAACCAGGATCTCACAATTTTCAGAGGGCTTCACAGAATTCGTCGACAGGGCTGGCCTGCGCTGAACCATGGTTCGAACCCTGATAGAGGGCCCCGGCTCAGGTCCGAATGAGGCCTCATGCCGATTACACTCAAGGATGGTTCAGCGACCAGGACCTCATAGTTTTCAGGGGGCCTCACAGAATTAATGAACCGGAGTGGCCTACCCTAAACCGGGGTTCGAGCCGTGCTAGGAGCTCCGGCTTAGGTCCGAAAGAGGGCCTCGCACCGATTATCACTCAAAAGCAAAACAGGGCCCGGGAACATACAGTTTTCCGAGAGGCATCATGAAATGGATCCAGGGGCCTCCGCTAAACTAGTCCGGGTCTCTTCGGGAGCCCCAGCATCCGTCCGTGAGAAGGCCTTGCGCGAATCACGCTCAAAAGTGACCCGGAAACCTTTTAAGGGGAGCTTTTAAGGGGCCTCGTGGAATGGACCCGGCAGGCCTCTGCCAAAGTTCGGACCATGTTAGGGGATCCCCGAGAGCGGAAGCTGATTTGTTTGCGTGGTCCTCCATTCTTTAACACTGTATCGGTTCGTGAAGGCTCCTTTACACAATGGCTCTTAGGGTCCAGTCAGTACAATGTCAGCATATAAAACACATCGTTGTGTTATATGTCGTTATATATTAACGCAAGAACATTGCGCTAGGTGCTCAGTTGGATTTCCTTAACTTTTGTATCAAATCGTAAGATAATTAGACTTGGATTCCGTTGCCACCGCGCCAATTGTCTCGGCTTCCGACCAGTTGTCTGGCTGTGGACGTCAGGAGTTCACGGTGGGACCAAGCTGTGCCGCACCTGCCGAGTTTAGCGGTTGAATGCCCGAGTTCGCACAACGCACGACTGGATCGTGGACTTACCCCGCTTAGTCGGGCTAAATACGATTCTCATTACGTGGATCTTGAACATTTTTGGGGATGAAGGCCCTTGGTAGGAAAAGGGGCCTCCAAGGTCAAGGGGCCTCGAAGTTTTGCTTTGACCCTCCTGATCAGATACGATCCGCCGCCACTGCGGTACACCCAAACGGACACCAGCACGGGCACAGGAGAATCACACCTCATGAAAGGCCGATCCCTCTTTAGCTCTAACCGGGTGAAGCCACGCTACGGAGTGCCCCGACTTTTGGGGTGGAGCCACGCTACGGAGTGCCCCGACCTTTGGGGTGGAGCCACGCTACGGAGTGCCCCGACCTTTGGGGTGGAGCCACGCTACGGAGTGCCCCGACCTTTCGAAGTGGAGCCACGCTACGGAGTGCCCCGACTTTTGAGGTGGAGCCACGCTACGGAGTGCCCCGGGGTGGAGCCCGCGACCTTTGGGGTGGAGCCACGCTACGGAGTGCCCCGACCTTTGGGGTGGAGCCACGCTGGGTTTGGGGTGGAGCCACGGAGTGCCCCGACTTTTGGGGTGGAGCCACGCTACGGGAGTGCCCCGACCTTTGGGGTGGAGCCACTGCCACGGAGTGCCCCGACCTTTGGGGCGGAGCCACGCTACGGAGTGCCCCGACTTTTGGGGTGGAGCCACGCTACGGAGTGCCCCGACTTTTGGGGTGGAGCCACGCTACGGAGTGCCCCGACCTTTGGGGTGGAGCCACGCTACGGAGTGCCCCGACCTTTGGGGTGGAGCCACGCTACGGAGTGCCCCGACTTTTGGGGTGGAGCCACGCTACGGAGTGCCCCGACTTTTGGGGTGGAGCCACGCTACGGAGTGCCCCGACCTTTGGGGTGGAGCCACGCTACGGAGTGCCCCGACCTTTGGGGTGGAGCCACGCTACGGAGTGCCCCGACCTTTGGGGCGAAGCCACGCTACGGAGTGCCCCGAGTTTTGAGGTGGAGCCACGCTACGGAGTGCCCCGACCTTTGGGGCGGAGCCACGCTACGGAGTGCCCCGATTTTGAGGGGAGTACGGAGTGCCCCGACTTTTGGGGTGGAGCCACGCTACGGAGTGCCCCGACTTTTGGGGTGGAGCCACGCTACGGAGTGCCCCGACTTTTGAGGTGGAGCCACGCTACGGAGTGCCCCGACTTTTGGAGCCCACCGACACACGCCCGCCTCAGCGCGCGCATGCGCAGAAGCCGGCCGCGTAACCGCGAGCACCCGCAGCTGGCGGTCACGACGATTGCGAACTTCGCTCACGCGCTCTCTGCCGGTCTTGCGCCCTTCTGGCGCATGACGCCGATCAAAACACTCGGCGCCGTGGCCACCTATATCCTATTATTTCATCAAAAAGCTCGCCATGACTGCGTTCAAAACCAGTGAATTTTTGGGAAAATTTTGGAAAATGATATAACTTTTTCGCCTAAAGGTGTGGAATATAGCAATTTATGAGAAGAGTTTTAGGTCCTTTTTTAATAAAGTTAGAACAATTCTAAGCTTGCCAATGGAAAGCTAACGAAATTTACATGAAGGTGACCTATAATTCATAGCATGCACATGATCAGGTATCGGATCAGGTGACCTGATATGTCATTTTCCACTTCGCCATATTTGTGAGGTTTTTGAATGTTGATGGCGGGTTCTGTTCTATGTATGCTTCCAAAGCGGTAGAAATGACTTGTACGAACATTTTTCGGTACTGACAGACTAGATCGCCAATGACCCGACGTGACTTGATCCCGCCTTGCGACCTGCCCTAACATTCAGTCGTTTTCTTTGCTCTATTCCGTGTTCTGTCAGGAACAAGGGGAGGAAAGCGGAGGAGGGAAGGGGTCCCCAACGTTTTTGAAATTTAACATGACCCTATGGGCTTGACTGGAAAGAGCTGGCCCAACTGGCTTCTTGCCCACCATACCTCCCCTCCCCCAACCAGGAACGTAACCAAGGGGGACCATGGGGGCCATGCCCCCCCCCCCTGAGCCAAGCGTCTATACTAGATATATAATGATTTCGCACGAACACGGAATAATGATAATATATATGTTGAAAATCAAGCATTATATATATGCATATTTGCATATACATGCCTGCCTCTGGATTAAACATGTCATATATATATATATATATATATATATATATATATATATATATATATAGGGGAGAGTGGGGTAAAGCGCACACCTTAAGGAAAAACGGCAATATCATATGTGGTCGCAATGCTGTAAAAGAATGAAGGGTATGGTAAGAAACTCTGATAAATTGGCTAACTGTTTTGAAATACCTGTTTTGAAGGAATGATTCTAAAATAGGTTAAAATCGTTTTTCCCAAAGCGGTTTAAAATGGCGCTTTACCCCCTATATGGGGTAAAGCGCCCGCTGGTGTGGGGCAAAACGCCCCCAAGCAAAGCTCCGCCATAACCGCGAAATTCTGTACCTTACCCCGATATTATTTCTTCAAAAGGGTAATTGAGCAGTCACCATCTGTGTTGTTATTCCTAGCATACGTTTGCCAGCAAAACAAAGGAGTTATGAACCCGATGCGTAAGCAGTAGCACATCAGTAACTCTAGGCATCTGAAAACGGAAAGCTCATCTAACTTGGACCTCTTCGATATCGAAAGCCGGAGAATTTAGCTATGGTTTTATTTTGACTGCAAAATTCACTGTTATCGACGCCGCGTTGGCAACACAAGAAAGACAAACTTGGTCTGTGTTGGCAAAATTGCATGCCTTTAAGTCATGCAAACGTAACAGTGTGTATTCTTTGACAAAAGGTCTATCAGCAGGCATTTCTTGCAAAGTAAACTTGCTAGAATACATACGTGCACGTAGAAACAAGACCTGGACAAAGACAAAGACAAGACAAAGAAACCCTCCACCTGCAGAAACGGAATGCCCAAAGGCTCTTCGCTCGCTACAAACGGCGAGGACAAGAACTCAATATCGCGTTCCTCAGAAATGTACCAACGTATCTACCAAACAGAATCGTGGCTTCCCACTGCCATCCGCCAGTCTACAATCGTATATCACCGAAGAAGGACTGTCATATAGAACGAAGAAATGTTAACTTTTAGAACAAAATCGACCCTGCTATTTGCACGAGTGACTTCCACTGGTGGTTACAGCTGCTTTTGCAGGTTTAACGGCAGAAGTCACAGACATACGACTTCTGCTTTTCGTCTGCATCTGTGCACGGCTCGCAAGCCCAGGAGCTGCACTCCGTGCATTGGATCTAGCGCTCACAAGAACGCCTAAAGAGCATGCCACAGACGAAGCAAGTGATATCGTCACTCTTATCGCTGCGCAGTGTGCTTTTCTTGGCTTTCTTCTTCACTACTGGCACTTTCTTCTTCTCCTCGAGACGCCTCTTGTATGATGAAGACGTGAGGAGTTCGGACTTCTCCGCCTTCCTCATTCTCGTTCTGACCGTTGCTTTGACTGGCGAAAAGATGTCAACCAAGCCTGAAGCTGAGGTGCTTGGCATAGCCGTTGACTCACAGAACCCCGGGGCCTGCTCACGGGTCCTCTTTTCTGCACTGCTCGTAGTCGCCGAGTCTTGCACGGCATGCGCTGTTGCCTCCGCTTGCTGTCCTAAGGCGATAAAACTGGTGCTGTTGAAAGCGTCCTGCTCTGTCTGGACGGCAGAGGACGTTCTAGTTTGTTGCTCACAGACACCCGTGGGACCATCTGGACAGGGGGGGGATCTTCCTCTTCAGTTAGCATGGACGGAACAAAGTCTTCGTCGGTGAAGATGCTAGTGTCCAGGGGCCACAAACCCGTACACCGGAACCCGTTGATAGCTTTCTCGATGGTGGCAGCTTTGCTGTAGGCAGCGCAGAAGATTTCCGTGACCTGGTAGTCCGTAATGCGCTTGCCAGGATGGCAGTGCATCCAACAGTCTGCAGCAGTGTCGTAGGCACTTTTCAGTGCCTTGTAGATACTTGCGTCCAATGGCTGCTTGCGATGGGTGCAGTGAGGCGGAAGAGTAATCATTGCGATTCCGTGCTCTCTGGCATAGTCGACAGCGGCTAGTGACTTGTGGCTCTGGTGTCTACCTATAATGATGATGTGTTTTTCCTCTTCACTGGGTTTCACGACGCTTGCGAAGTGCTTCAGCCACATCAAGAACGAATCGCAATCCATCCAGCCGGAGGGTGTTACTGTGGCTAGTGAACCAGGCGGAGCACCTTTTGAGAGTGTTTCTACCATCCTCTTGCGCTGATAAATCAGCATTGGTGGGACGTACTGGCCGCACGCATTGACGGCGCACATGACTGTCACCGTCCTACCTTTCTCTGCGCTAGTTACCTTGCCCACTAGTTGTCCCCTGGTAGCCAACACAGAGTCTGCTGTACCGTCGTCAGTCCTGTCTCATCAGCGTTCCATATTCGCATCGGGTTCGCCTTGCACGCGTCGAGCTGTTCTCCGTAGATGTCAAAGAAACGTTTCACTTGTGGGCGGTTGAATCCCACAGCTCGAGCCAAACTGGTCACCTCAGGCTTCCGGATAGAGAGATCAGGATGGCGTTGAAAGAAACAACGTAGCCAGTCTCGCCCGGCCATCTTCTGCTCCATGTTAAATCGGTGAGTGATGCCTTCCATCTGGCGAGCTCGTAAGCAAGGCGCCGGACATCGGTAGTCGGTAGGCCAAAGAATGCCTTCTCCATGTCCAAAATGTAATTTTTAAGCTTCTCCTCAAATGCTTCATTGATGTCTGGCCTGAAACGTCCCAGCTTCGGACGTCCTGGAGATTGGACAATCTTGTCTCTATGGCGGCGGAGCGTCCTGCGGGGGATGCTGTATCGGGTCGACACGCTTTTCAGCTTTTCACCATTTCCTAGAGCAGTCAACGCAGCTTGTAGACTTTCAGTACTATAGCTTGCCCACGTAGTCTTCCTTACGTATTTCCGAGGCATGATATCTGCAACAGTACACGCCTGACATCACTGATTTGTATTGATGCATCAGTACAAATCAGCGCAGCCCTTATGCGTATCATTATATGCGAGGGGAGGGGCAGTATCATCCTGTACTAGGGTGAAGGTGATAGCTCTCACCAGTCTGCGTCACGTCATGCATTATTTTATTAGTAAAAAACAAGACCATACTTTGAAGCGGGGAGAGGGGGAAACAGTGTACTGACCTTCTACCCCTCGGTCAGTTTTGTCATAGTTACTTTCGCTCCACTGCCAACCAAGCACCGATTCTAACTCTTGACTTCCGGAATGCATATATGCAAGGATGTTTTTTTATTTGCATGAATGTGGGGTAAAGCGCCCATCTAAGTGCGGTTAAAACGCCCACTGGGCGCTGTACCCCGACCCTGGGGGTGGGCGCTTTGTCCACAGGCGCCATTTGCAACTATTTCAAACGTATCAGGATGACTAGACAATCACGACGCAAATAGATCATACCATACACATGCCCTTACACAAGGCTTTTTGCCACCATATGTTGCTATGCGTAAGCTGACGGCCAGATATACACAAACGTAATCTTAACGTCTGTATTTTTTACATCGTAACGTACGAAAACAAACATCGCTTCGCCGTAACCAGCTCGAACTCACCAGGTGCACCAAAATCCGCCCCGCCGCCTTTCCGAAAGGCCTCTGCTTACCAATAATTCTAAAATGGGGTACGTCGTTTAGTTTCGGCGCTAGATGGTGGTGGGCGCTTTATCCAAGTGGGCGCCTTACCCCACTCTCCCCTATATATATATATATATATATATATAATATGGACACCTTTTATATATAATGACATCATTTATAAATATATATATATATAAATGTATATAAAATCGATGCGTTTTCCTATAGACTTCTTCATATGCCAGTGGTATATGACACAATTCCACCTTTGGCCCCCCTGAGGAAAATCCTGGCTACGTGCCTGCCCCCAACTCTCCCGCGCCCCTGGTCGAGGATCAATAACAATGCAAACAAAGGTGCGTGGAAGTACCTTTAGATCGAAACTCCTTGGATTTCACAACCATGATCAACAGGGTGCCATATGAAGTCGATCATATGACCTGATCTGACATGATAACGTGCCATGATGTGATCTGAAGCACGCTTGGGCTTCATCTTTCGTGCCTAGATCTGCCATTGCCTTTTGAAGTAAACCAGAAAGATAAAGCTGAACATCTAGACATGAACTCAGCTTGTACCAAAACAATCCCGCATGACCTCAGGTGACCTAAAGGTCATTTCACAGCATGGAAACGTCTTGGTGCGAGTTTGGACTGCAAAATCGTCTTTAGTGCCAGGCATCATCAAAACAGTGTTTTAGACTTTTTTGCTAGTTTGCCCCGAATGTTACCCGACCAGACCTCTGAGACCAGACTCATGGCCCTCCTCCTGCCCTCCTCCATTTGCCGTGTTGAGTGGCTTCATTGGCCCAGAAATGCATTTCAGGCACCAACAAGCGAAGTGAAGGTTAAAAAACTTTAGAAATAGGGTAACATGGAGGAAATTGATCTGACTCCAGGTCAATGGCCTTGACCTTGGCAAAAAATAAGATAGCGCAATTCCTAGGAATGTCCTCGAATACTATTCCAGAAAGCTTTAGGTTGATCGATCGCACGGCCTGGTTGGCAGAAGGCTTGAAATAAATGGAGGTTGACATCTTTTACGTAACTTAGGTCAGTGGCTTAACACGACCGGAGGTTGAAAATTCTACAGGATATGCGCAAAAAATGTAAGAAGATATTCTGAAAATTTCAGCGCGGTACGCATGCTGATTTTTTGCTGTCACCAAAATTCCTTAGGGGGTGTCGAAACACCCCCTGCCGCTGGGCGAAGGTTAGAGAAGATAGATGGCTTTTCCATGGACGGCTGTGTTTGGACTATCGAGTGCTTTCATTTGATATCCAACTCGGCCTATGCTTTCCTAGGGGTTTTTGACCGGGAGTTAATGGCCATTGGCGTTTCTTAGCCAGGTTGAAAACTCCTTCAGTCACAACTCTTGCCTCATCTTAATCCCTCCACGAGAGGTCGTAATAGCCGCAGGCTAATTGCGGAACACCTCAATAAAAGTCTGAGACTACATGGGGAGGATCCAGAATATCGCAAGAGCCAGGAGCCCCTCTGCACCCTCGTAGTTTCTGAAGACTTTTGCTAGCTTAGGTAAGGTTCCTTCTTGCACTCACAAGGGCACTTTTGGTGCTCTCGGGCCGTCTGCCGTATCAGGGCCCTGTGGTGGTCTTAGGTTCCTTTCACAGTTTCACGTGTCCCTCGGGACGTCTCAGGCGATCTTTTTGGTAATTTCAGGGGTACCTCGGGCATTTTCATGGACCCATCTGAGGGTTTCAGGGACACTTCAACCATCTTGGGTTCCTTTCTGTCGTCTCTGGGGGTTTTTGCCATCCAAGGAGCCCCTCAGGCAATTACAAAGGCCTTCTTTAAGTCTCTCTCTGCCATGACGGAGGCGTCTCTGGCAATGCTCAAGGCGGTTCATGGGCTGACTGGATGTCTCACGGTTTAGTAGTTTCAGGGGCCCCTCTGATCGTCTCAGGGCCCCCTACTGCCCTTCAGACTGCTGGTTAGTAGTCTGAAGGGCACCTCTCTAGCAGTCTCAGGGGACCTCCTGTTGTCCTAGGTGCCTCTTTTGTCTCTGGGGAGCATTTTTTGCCGTGTCGGGGGCCCTCTGGCGGCTACAATTAATGGCCTTTTGGCGATTTTAGGGCCCCTGTGCAGTGTCATGGGCCCTCTGAACGTCTCCGGTGGTCTCCATAACTGCATCAGAGGTGTTCCTCTGTTGCGTGGGGTATATCTGGCTGTCACAGGGCCCTTTGGCCGTGCCAAGGGCCCTTGTTGGCACTACAAGGGCCTCGCGGACAATCTCAGGGGACCTTTTTTTGTGCCAGGAGCCTGTCTAACTCATTTGGGGCCTTCTGGCCGCCCACGGCCTCTGTCATCTTAGAGGTCATCTTATCGTGTTGATCTTTGCCCTCGCATGGGCCTCTATGACCTTTTTAGTGGTCTCAGGAGCCCTCTGCCGTATGGGCCCATCTTGCTGTCTCAGGACCCACCTGACTTTCCCAAGACCTCTTGGTTTCATCAAGAACCCCTCAGGTTTTCAGAAAGACCAGTGTAGCCCATCCGGAGCCCCTCGAGGTTGAGAAGGTCACTAGTGAATCCCTGCTCAGGGGCCTCTGGTTGGACAGGGTCCCTTTATGCCGTGCTAGGCATCCCCTGAGTTCTTGCCGTCTCGGGGTCTCTCTGGCACTTTTCGCGGTCTCGTGGACCGGCTTGAACAGAGGTTTCTGCACAATCCGCCCCACAGAAGTCCAATCACGAGGTACGACACGCGGCACGTCTGACCGCGTCGCCGGTCCGAGCACCAAATCGGCGACCCCGCGCGGTCAACTCCGGCGAAACGTCAGCCTAGGTGGCAGCACAACACTGCCTGGCGGAACGTCTGGCGTGTCATTGCCACGAGGGTCGGGGCTGCCATATTGCAGGGCCATATGACGTTTCAGGGGCCCCTACGTCGTCCTAGGGACTCATCCATAATTTTGACCGTCTCGGGGCCCTGTGACCGTTCTGGCGGTCTCAGGGGAAGTCTGCCGTGTTGGAGCCCTGTTGTGGCCTCAGGGCCCTTTGGGAGTTTCAGTGTCCCTCCCGTGGGTCTCAGGGGTCATCTAACCCTTCCTGAGGCCCCCGACTGCACCGAGAACTCGTCACGTTTTCACAGAGGCCCCGTGAAGCTCATACGGAGCCTCTGCGGGACCCCTTTGAAGGCCCCTCTCAAAAAGGGTCCCTCTAGGTCCCCTCTCGTGGGCCCTCTCTCATGCCCCCTCTCATGCCAACGATCGTCCCCATCGCCCCCCCCCCCCACTTCGATCGGCGCCTGTGTGTCTGCGTCCCCTTCGACAGGCCAGGCGGCTTTTCTTTGCACGGTTGTATTCGGGTTAACGAGTTGTTTCAGGTAATGAGTCGCATGGCCAGCTTTTTCAAGTTCTAGGGGGAATATCAGCCCGTAAAGGGAATTCCCTTCCGAATCTGGGCTGGGCCGAATCTGGGCTAAATGTGGGCTGTCTTCCGTCATATAAGTCATCTGACTTTGTTGACATCAAAATTCATTTTGCACAGTTTCCTGCCATCCTGGTCTCGCTTTTTCCGTTCCCCACTAATCGCTCTGTTACTCAGCTTT
Source organism: Capitulum mitella (assembly GCA_030062745.1). Lineage (NCBI taxonomy): Eukaryota > Metazoa > Arthropoda > Thecostraca > Pollicipedomorpha > Pollicipedidae > Capitulum > Capitulum mitella. The sequence goes on along the minus strand of CP099852.1, from coordinate 237,460 downwards.
CTCTTTCAGCTTTGTTTAGCCAGATACTCTTCTGTTGTCTTACCTTAGGTTATTGTAATGCCCACTATCCCGCCTGGGGTCGTCGCACCACAGACACCGAGGCCCGGTTCATTGAAACGCTCGTACACGAAGACAGCCTGGTATTCTTCAATGACCGGAGCCCCACACATGCGGCTCTGAGATCACTGACAGTCATCGACCACTCTCTGGTATATGTTGACATTCCTGCACAATTCACATGACGCGTGCAATCAGACATTTCAGCGATAACTTTACCACACACATCCACCTGCATAACACCAACTCCGGCCACCACGATCACCACTTCCTACCCAGGTGGAACACTAAACGCGTGGACTGGCCATCCTACAACATGCCAATTGACGCAAGTCATCCTCCAAACATGCCGCCTCCGCCTGAACAATGCCTGGACATCATTATCCAGCCAGCACACGACAACATTTCACATACCTCACGACCACACAGCCACAGTCACGTGGCATGGTGGTCGGACGCCTGCCAGAGAGCAGGGCGATCCGGCGCCGGGCCGAGCGGGAATAGACGCTGTGTCTGCGGCCCGCACGAGAAGGCGGCTAGACAGGCACGTACACAGTGCAGACACATACACAATGCAGACCACAGGCGCAGCTAAAGGGGGCCTGCCCCCCCCCCCCCCTATGCCCGCATTTTTTCGTGAAAACCATTGCACATTATCTTCCTAACAGATGGTTTTCGCATGGTTTCAGTTCACACTGAGCTCCGATCCTGCCCCCCCCCCCCCTTAAGAAAATCTTGGCTGCGCTCCTGATGCAGACACATAATTGTTACAAAAAAAACGCACATCCTGAGAGCAGCACAGCAGTGCTTTCAACAGATTCACCCCACGCACGAAGTTATGGAACCTCGTACACGGCTTTTCCTCGAAATGTGCGCCACCCAGAGAATCCCCACAACTGACTGCATAAGACATCAAATACACAAAATCGAGAGAGGTCGTGACGCAGTTTACACAGAACTATGTGGCAGTCTCTGCCAACTCACAGTGTAGCAACACTGAACCCTACAATCAGCCATTCACCCTCGCAGAACCCGCGCATGCACTCGTCAGGTGTGGTAACATCTCGGTGCGACCGGATCAAAAAACTTATCCATTTTTGCAATATCTTTTCGAGTCAGGTCAAGCTCAACTGTTACACGTTTCAAATAAAACCTGGTGAGACGAAGACTCTCCGGCCATCTGGTCCTCCTACACTATTATTCCCATATTCAAATCTGGCAAACCTCCCACTAGCCCTGCCAGTTACCACCCCATTTCACTCACCAGCTGTGCATGGAAGCTAATCGAGAGAACGATCAATGATCGAATTCGAATCTATCTAAAAGCAAATAACATTCTTTCCCATTACCAACATGGCTTTCGCTCTCGCTGCTTGAGGATTAAGCCGATGGCCTAATCCAAATAATTCACCCCATTCCAAGTGGCTTTTCCCATCGAGAAGTGACGGTAGCACCGTTCCTGGACGTAAAAGCCGCCTTTGATAAAGTACACCGCTCTGCCGTTTTAAATTACATCGCGCCAGAATTCGTGGCACAGCGGCCAAATTCATCTCTAACTTTCGTCAGCTAGGAACATCCACAGTGCGTTGCGGCAACATCCACTCCGCTCCTACTCTCCAGGAGCAGGGCTTGCCGTAAGGAAGTGTTCTTTCTCCTATTTTATTTTTACTTGTAGCACTGCCGATGAACTCCCAACACATTTTGGCCCTCAAATACTCTCTTTATGCCGGCGACTTAGCGGTATAGTTCACACACCCTGGCGTCGACCGCTCACCGTCGTGCGGCTCACACTTGATTTAGTCCACGAATGGTGCAACCAGAGAAGTTTACAGATGTCATTTAGTAAATCTGCCCCAATAGCTTTTTCGCAGTTTCCTTGCATCTTACCACGTGTAAGCCGTTTATCGCGGGGAGTCGAAGACATTACCGCACACACTTGTTTGAAATATTTATGTATTACTTCAGATCGTAAAGTCCCATTTAACGGTACACTGCAGTGATGCCGATACAAGTAAAAGACGTAGATATACACATAAAATGAGAAACCGCCCTCCTGGGAGGTAAATGAAAATTGTTTTTTATCCGCACATGCTGGTCTCGTGCGAGGTTTTTCCCAAACGCTGCAGCATACAATACATAGCGCCATGACACATAGCACACCGGATGTCAGTGGAGCCAAGGGGGCCCCTGTCGCGGCATGCCATTGCTGGCTGAGCCATGGGGTCCCCTGTTGCGGCAATGAAGCTGACGTCCTACCTTGAGGATTCAACGGAACCAAGGTGTCCCATTACAGCGTCCTCAGGTAAGGCGCGTCGCCACATTCACGTTGTTTGTCGTCTGGCGCCCTTGGGCAAGGGGCGCCGTCACCCTTGATTTTCGTCTTCCATTGTCATCTTCCTGTGGACCTCTGCTGCGGTGACGGTGTTGATGTCCACGCAGTCTACACTCACACAACACCTACACCCGCTATGTATTGTATGTTGGGTGTCTGTGTTGCAAATATACCTCTCAGATATGCAACAATGCAAGTGGCGGTTCCTGGCAGCATCTTCAAAATCGTCAAAGGATTTAACGCAGCTTTCCTCCATGAAAGCCAAATGCTCAGCCTGATGAAAAAGCATGTGTAAGTTTGTATCACAGTTCTCGGTACCATATATATCGTGGTCAAGGAACCAGAGATACATGTTTGATGGCAACATCTGCTGTAGGATGACACGCGACCGACATCCGTCGGTCACGCACTAAAAACGTGCGCATTCAGCTTAAGCATGATGAAATGATCTGGTTATGGCTACGATCGCTCTTTGTGCATGAGGGGGGATTCTTTGCCCGTTCCATTTTCACTGAGGATCGCTGGACATAAACAGACCTCCAGACCTTTGTATGTTTATTTGCAAAACGCACATGGGGATCTGGTGCTTCACCCGTCGTGAGGAGGAAGACAGCACATTCACATGTCAGCGGATGTATGCAGAAATAACTAGGTTCTGGTTCTTCTGTGGCATTCATGTACAACAAATGGTACAGATATTCGTGACAACACTCATGCCTCACCGCCTGCTGCCTGAGTCTCCATATGCAAATACTATGTACGATGGGTCGTTTCATGTGGGAAATGAGCTTGAGCGTTTCTAAAGGATCTATACTCTCACGCTCCCATGGCTAACAGAAGTTGCCAGCTCTGACGCTTGTAATTTAAAATTCATAATAAAGCAGAAAACGGAGGGCATTGGCACACACATTGTGATCAAGCTTGCGCCACATCGAGGCTTGAATATCACTGCAGTTTGATTTCGTCAGTTGCTTGGAGCTCGTTTCTGTCTCGTTCAAATGATGGCGTCGTGAAAAATGACGTAATAAATAAACCAGAAAACAGTTCAAGATATCACAGCTACCCCAGTGCAGGTATCCGGTACCCGAGGGGTCCGCTGCTCCTGAATCCCACTTGCGCGTCGTCACTCTCGAAGGACTGGCTCAAGGGTGGCAGGCGGTACCCCCGGAGCGCACCGTGCTCTTGATCCTCACCGCTGGCCTTGCTTCCCTTTGTGCCGTCGCCCTGGCGAGGCTGTTCCAGCTCAGGCACTCGATACCCGACATCGAGCTCGAGGTCGGCGCTGTCATCCTCATTTGTCTGGTCCTCGTCAGCCGCTGGCCGCTCTCCTTCCAGCGAAGGCGCGTCCACCTGGACTGCGCCGCGATCGCCGGCGTCCGGTGTCCTCTGCGCCGCCTTCGCCGCAGCGTCGCTCCAGCCCCGCGGGGCCGCCAGGGTCACAGAGGTCACGGCCAGCATCAGGCACAGCAGGCGGAACATGGCTGGGGAGCGCAGGGCGGCAGCCGTGTTAAGCCAGTTCACAAAGCGGAAACAGAACGTGGACCGGCACTTTCGATAAACAGATAGGTTCCTTTAGCTTCAGCGGTACTCCAACAAAGTAATGATGGTACCGCAGAGAACCGCGTAACACTGGGGCAGCGCTCTTCGTTCCATGCCAACGCAGTGTCGACGCACCGATGCACTGGAACTGGGCATTTCGTCGCAACCGTGATCTGAACTGTCATGTTCGACTGTTGGTGAATAAAACAAAAACGCTGCTAAAGCGCCCTCAAACACCACGCGCACTGCACCAGACCGCGGATTGCTGTAACAAGGAGCAGCGCAATCAGACACGACCCTCCGGTCCAAACGCCTCAGAACAGCAAGTTTCGCTTCAGTCACCTCGCTTGATTGGATGAGATCTCACCTGTTGGATACGGCAGACCAGCGTCAGACAGACGAGCTCGGCTCCAGAACCACACCAGCGAGGTGGCTGACCCACAGTGGTTGCATCACAGTCCGACCACCGCATTTATTTCTCATCTGTTCGCAGTACGTTCTGCCTCCATATGGTAATTCCGACGGCAAGTCAGTATCGGGGGGTGGGGGATTGGAAAGTACCACGCGTCTGCTTCAGAGCGTCAGTTTGTGTGTTTAATGACACAGTAAACAGAGACTTCGCCGAACTCGCTGGCTGGATTTTCACGCAGCCGTGGTTTACGTGGGACTTTACTAATCGACTGGCATATGAAACATAAATCAACGGAGTTGCTGCGACGAGATTCATGTGATCATCTTCTGATCTACGACGGTGAGCTGGGAAATCTAGAGGTGATAACTGTGCCAACCTGCCATGCTTCCCGTAATTAGGGCGTGGTATGCATATTTTCAAATAAATTTCCACTAAACGGTGCCTGTAACATCAAAAAATAAAAACAGAAAAACGAAAACGGCGCACCGAATTCGGACAAGTATTGACCTTTCACGTGACTTGAGACCTGAAATATAGCCTTTATGTCGGTAAATGAGGAATGCCAAAGTCGTACCGTCAGGGGTGATCCATTATTGTTTGAGTCAGCCGAATCGGTTCATTGTTTGCAGAGCTACTGTATGTGTGTGTGTGGGGGGGGGGGGCGCCTGACGCCTTTCCCAGCAAGTGGAAGGCGCAGCAACTGGCGGGCTGAGATGGATGTTTCATCTAAGCATTCGGCCAGTGAGCCCTCAGTCTGTGACAGTGCAATCCTTGGTGGTTGGAACGGTGCAAAGCAGGCCGCATGCGGTCTACACCACAAAGGACATGTTTTGGAATAAATCAGTACCGTGCCACTCGGCGTCACTTGGTAGGACATGGCATCACCGGAGATTTCGCAATGCCTAATTAATCTGTATTTTCAGTACAATGAGGCGCCTTTTCTCATTACGATAGGCCACATTACTGAGTATCAGCTTTCTAACTGTGAGTAACGTAAACTGTTTAATTCGTAAACCGTTTTTACCACTTTTAAAAGGAAAGGACTTACGACAATCCGAGTTTAAAGGTCATCTGCCATTATTCCTGTGTTCGTCCGTGAAGAATTCACGTGGGTCGGTCCGTTTAAATAATATTTACTGAAATGGTCAAGTGCCTTCAGCGCAATAACTCCTGGATAGAACAGTGGAGTTTTGTCTAATGACCGACTTATCGCTCCGAAAAGACAACCATGACCAGTGGCGTAGCCAAGGAGGGGGCCAAACGGGTCATGGCCCCCCCCCCGAGGCCAAGTGGGACCCCTGGAGACCGAGAGGGCCCCAGTTCTTTGGATAGCGTGAGGCGCCCGCAGGGCGTCTTACACTGTCCGAAACAGACAATTAAAGCAAAATAGAAATATTGTAAGCATTAAAAAAGGCTTACGAACCTAAAGAAAACGCAATTCGAATGTACAAAAAGGCTTTGTTTGCTATAAAGAGAGGCCCGTGGTCTGAATGAGCGTTTAGGGGCCCCTTCTAGCTTGTAGGGGAGTTTACTGCTTGTCTGGGGAAGGTCACTTGTCGGCCTCCTCTGCCTCCAGAGGTCAACAGGGACCCCTTACAGGCGGAGAGGGTGCCCTCTACAAATAGGCAGTGACCCCCCTGGCCAACAGCAGCCCCTAAACGATCATTCAGGGGCCCCTGGTTTCCTGTGAAGATGTCCCTCCCGACCTGTAAGAGGCACCCGCCAGGTCGCCAGCAACGTCTTTACAGGCGACCATGAGCCCCCTTTACATTTCAGCAGGGCCCTTTACAAACCAACAGTAATTTTAACTGCATGGGGGCCCGTTGATTACGAGGGCCAGACGCGGATCCAAAGGGGGAGCAATGGAGCGATCGCCCCCTCCCCGCTGAGACCTGAGAAGGGGCCCTGTCAGACTTAAAAGGAGCCCCGAAGGGGCCCCGTATGAGCTTCACGGGGTCTCTGTAACAACCTGACAGGCTGTTGATGCAGTCAGGAAGACCTCCTGGAGAGTTAGATGACCTCTGAGACGCATGGAGGATCCCTGAAGCTCCCAAAGGGCTCCTGAGACCACAGCAGGGCCCCAACACGGCAGAGTGTCCATGGGACCGCAAGATGGCTCATAGATCCCCTGAGACGGCCAAGATGAGGACTGAGTCCCTAGGGGGACCCTGTAAGTGAAAAGATGAAGGTTCTCAATGTAGTCAGAGGGCCTCCGGGAGGGTTAATGAGACCCGAAACGGAAAGATGGCCCCTGAGATGGAAAGAAGGGCCGCTGAAACTCTTCCGGGTTTCAGGGGCTCTTCTGAGACCCCCTGGGACCGCAAGGGGCCCCAACACGGCAAAAGGTCCATGAGGCCCCTGAAATTGCCAGACAGGCACCCGAGACGGCAGGAACTTAAGAGGATGTCCAGCGCGAAATAAGGAGACCCTGGCCAGCCAGAGGGGCCCCCTGAACGGGGATTCGTCGGTGACCTTCTCAACCTCGAGAGGAGCCACAAATGGGTTACATTGGCCTTTTTGAAACCTTGGGGGGTTTTTGGTGCTGTCAGGGGCTATCGGGAAGGCCAGGTGGTTTCTGAGACGGCCAGATGGGTCCGTGCATCGTAGATGACCCCTGAGACAGCCAAAAAAGGTCGCAGGGCCCCTGCGACCTTTTTGAAAAGACGATAAGATGATACGCAAAGACGCAAAGACGATAAGACAATGAAACGGTGTTTAGGTTTTATGGAGGCACTGGGCGGCCAGAGGGTCCCCGACTGTAATAAGCGGGCTCTTGGCACGGGCAAGGTTCCTCTGAGACTGCCAGTGAGGCCCCTGAAGCGCCAACAAAAGCCTCTTATTACGGTTAGAGGGGCCCTAAAAGATTGCCAGATATACCTCATGTAACAGAGGAAGACCAGTGATACAGCCATGGGGACCACCATAAACGTTCAGAGGGCTTATAACACCGACCAGGAGCCCTGAAATTGCCAAAAAGTCTTTTGTAAGTACCAGAGGGCCCTTGAGATGATAAAAATGCTTCCCAGAGACGATGAGAGGGGTACCCAGGGCCAAAGAGAGTCCTCTGAGACTGCTAGAGAGGGACCTTTGAGAATGCTAACTAGACGTCTCTAGCGATAGGAGCCCCTGAGACGACCAGAGGGGTTCTTGAAACTACTAGACTTTGAGACGTCCAGACTGCTCCTGAAACGGCCAAGGAACGTAGAGGATTGCCAGAGGCGCCTCTGTCACGGCAGAGGGAAACTTATAGAGGGCATTTTTAGTGCCTGAGGGGCTCTTTAGACGGCAAAAACGTCCCAGGGACGCCAGGAGGAAATCCGAGATGGCTTAAGCGTCCCTGAAACTGCCAGATGGATCCCTGAGACTGTCCGAGGTGTCGCTGAAACTGCCAAAGGAGCACCTGACACATCCCGTGGGACACGTCAAACTGTAAAAGACACCTGAGACCACTGGAGGGTCCTGGCACGGCAGACGGCCCGAGACCACCAAAAGTGCCCCGGTAACTGCAAGAGGGAACCTAAACTAAGCTGACAAAAAATCTCCTGAAGCTACGGGAATGGGGGGACAGACGGACTTCTGGCCTAGATACAGACAAGATATTTCAAATGGAGGGAGGGACGGGACCGCCAAAAATCTCGCTGTTTTTGCCATATTTCTGCCACTGCGTTCGGGATGAAAACGCGGAATTTTCTGAAATAAGGTCACGTTTCTGAATTTTTCGGCCATTTTGTATGGTAAGTAAGCAAAATTACATAATTTTTCATATCTGAAGGGTAAAAAAATGGCGGCCCTGCGCTGACCATTCGCCTCCCCGCCGTTTTGGCGAAATCCTGGATCCGCCCTTGGCGAGGGCCCCCATTGGTTACGAGGGCCTCTTGATCCGATTTGGTCTCCCACGGGCGGAATCCTGGCTACGCCCCTGAACATGACACACCAACATGCACATCTTTCGTAACCAGGGCCCCTGACGTTGGAAAACCCGGAGCTTTTAACGTCTTTTAGCACCGTTTTCCGACAAAAATTGCTGTCGTTTTGCTTGAGACAAAATAAAATTGTTTACAGACGGGTAAATTTTCGAAAATGGCAGCACAAAGTGACCGAAATCCAAAGACATATCAACGTTTTGGGGGTACGCTGCGTTAACGGTTGAAGTTTTCCCCCTACCCCTTATCATATAGGCAGGATCAGCCAGCGTTACATCTACTAATGTGCTAGACCTACTAATGCGTGTATGACGCAGCCGTGCGTGTATATTGATGAGCTTCCTTTCGATCCAGATCGCAGAAACGTGGCAAAAATGTCGGAAAATGATGCCTCAAACCATGACGAAATATGTCTCCTTGGGACGTCACGAAAACACACGCTGGATTCTGGCCCCGGGGTCTGACAAAGATCTTTGCTTTGATATAGATCTATAGTTTATATAAAGAAGACCTATATAATCCTCAGGAACCTATAGTTGGGAGAAGAAATTCGCTGAGGTTTTGTGAAGCTTCTTGTAATGCGGTTCCGCTTTGCGTGGGTAATGCCCAATTCTGCCATATTCAGGGAGATACATAGCCCGCCCTCTTCTGGCCGAGTCCGACTCCCACCATCACCTGTTTCCACGGAATCCATCACCCACCAACACCTGGCTCCACAGAGTCCACCTCCCACCATGACCTGGGTCCACAGAATCCACCTCCCCCATCACTTGGTTCCAGGCGGGTCCACCGCCCACCATCACCTGGCTCCATGGTATCCACCTCCCACCATCACTTGGTTCCAAGCGAGTCACAAGATATTCCATAATGCTATATCAAGGTCAAACACAGATGACGGACTTGTAATTTATTATCACATGAACCTAATGATGCATGGTTTTGTACAAATGCAAATTAAGTGCGTGACTAATGCGTTTACGACATGACGCAGATATTCATCGCTAGTCGGCATCTGCGTGCACAAACTGACAGCACACCTTCAGCTGACTATCTGCCTGACTCTCAGTTACAAGAGCGCTTTGCTTTACTTGGAGCCACCAACCATCACCACACACCGCCTCCTTCACTGCAAACAAACGCCATCCTTCACACCTCCTTCACCGGAAACAGGACGCCCACCGCCACCGTGGCGGCCGAGCGCCACCGCTTGGCCACAGCCTCGATCCCTCGCGGCCTCCGTCCCGCCGCACGCAGCTCGCCGTCGCCGCCGTCGGGTGCAGGTGTCGGCGTCGGACGCCCGACCGCCCCGACATTGGACACCCGCCGAGCCGGCCTACACCGCCAGGGCCGCCTCCGACCCGACGGCAGCACGGGGCGGCGCGGAACACGACAGAGCGGCGCGACCCGGCGACCAGCAGCAGGACATGGCCGGGCCGCCAGGCCGCCGATCGGCGTTTCGCGCGCCGCCCCGCAGCGTCCGCCGGCCGGGAAACTGGCGGCCCGCCCGGGCCTTGTTTCCACGGACCAGCCCACTGAGCCACTCACAAGTGCCTGACATGCATCGCAACCGAACGCAAGTGTTCAGGAACGTACCGGCAATCAGGAAACACGGCAAACAGAACGCTAGCTACCGACCGATGAAAGCCCTGGCTTCACAAGTTTCCCCGCGCGCGGTCACGTCGTTGACTCGGTGTCCGGGCGGGGGATGGGAGGGGGACCGGCGGCTAGCGAGGTGAGGAGGCCGCGGGAGTCCCGCAGTGACGTCAGAGTGGGGTTTGGACCGGAGTGGCCGCCGGGCGGGTTGTTTATGTACGCGAGAACAAGCGGTAGCGCGTGATTTAGTGACGGCCTGAAAAGTTGGGAAGTCCAGCACACGAGAACGCATGGTGCGAAAAAAAAGAAAAGCACTGACGGAGGATGGGCTAGCCAGGATTCTAGTTTCGTGGCACGTCACTCAGTGCAACGTGCGAGGTGTTGAGAGCTCTGACTGATCACGAGATGACTTGTTTTCCCGAGCAGGTGACGCAATTCGGACAATCAAACAGCGAACGTATAAAACGGACGACACCTTTAATTACCAGTGGAAACATGCGTTAGCCTTCCACCACAGACCAAACGAAACAAAATTTTAAATAACAGACTAGGCATTCTGACCCTCGCGCGCTTTCCCACACTCATCTGCCCAAAACCCACCCATCAGCGCCCCCAGGATATTGGAGAAGGAGCCCTTGACCCTCAATCAACCCCGGTGCATTCTATTCCGCGCGATTATTCCAGCAGGCTTCAGCAGGCAAGAGCGTGGCGCACAAACGCACTCCGAGACAACATCCAACACGAACGCAAACAATGCTCAGTGCCGACATCGACCACCGCGGCCGGCTGCGGCGTCTGAAATGAACACCGGCCGCGGCGGAAAACTCATCTTCGATTAACGGAACTGCGGAGCGACGGGGTCGCCATCTTCTGAGCCACCTGACTACTCAAGCTTCACGCGTTCCCCGTCCGCGGGCGGAGCACGGTGGGGACGAATCTTGTTGGTGATGAAGATGATGCTCTCTGCCATGTACTTTTTGATCAGGCCACGATGCTTCATTCCAGGATAGAGGACCAGAAAAAGGGCTGAAACCACGGAACGCAGGTCAAACCGCACACCAGAAACCACAGTACAAGCAGGTCCCTCTCAAATGGCAGGGGGAAGCAGGGCTGTCCTACGCTATACCCAAAATCATATCTACGACGAATGACGATCAGGGGCGCAGGAACTCCACAGCTGGGGGAGAGGGAGGTGTTGGGAGGGGGGGCAAGAGGTATTTTTTCGAGAAACTCTTTGCAGTCAACGCCCATAGGGTCAACAAAAAGTTTCAAAAAAAGTGGGGAGGGGGGGCAGCTGCCCATTGCCTCCCGCTGCCCATGCCCTGAGTATGAAATGTGATGTTGAATGAATCCTCAGAAACATGATAAACATGGAATACAAAATGGGTCTGTTGGTTCATGTGCAAAAGGTGAAAATATTGCAATGGACAACAGAATGCCCGACTGCAACTTCAACCACCAAAATCGCACAGGACGAAACACTTTCATTGATAAACTTGATGCCTGCACAAAATGACCACAAAATGTAAGCACCAACCAATCAGCAACATAACTGCAACCCAATCTAAAGACCACCAGCAAAGAAGAGCATTCAATATCCACTGAAAAACAACACTGCATGGGGATTTCAGGCCTGTCTCAATAAGTCGATATCCTGGACTTACCAAGGGCATACATGAGAAAGAGGTTGTTGATCTTGTTCCCCAGCCAAGCCAGTACAAACAGGGAAAACGCCATGGCCACAAAGTACTGGAAACAAATGCACTGGTAAATCACTCCAAGAACCTGACAATAATAAAAAAGCCACCTAAACATCATGTCATCCTACAGGATAGCAGCAGAACTAGGACTGAAGAAATTACATGAAAGATACATCCTACAACTTCTCTATAATGGTCAGCCTGCATCTTTCTCTTTTTGTACGCAACATATTCAGGAACACAAGTGGCACAAGAAACATAAGGCACCTAAACAGAATGTAATTTTAGCCGCCAGAATCAAACAGACTGCATACATTTTTTTAACAAGCCTGAAACACCAGATAAAAGACTTCCCTAGCTGCTGACTGCACGAGCGTTCTCCGTTCGCCCACCACAACCCAGTGGCGCATCTGACGATCGGACACTCACCACCTTGGGCTTCTCCTGTTTCCAGCCGCAGAGGATGCACCAGGCGCTCTCGGCGCTGGACGTCATCTCCGCCAGCAGCTGACACATCCGCTCAAACTCCCTGGCGACACGTGCTCCCGTTAGGAGCGTTCACCGCTCACGGATCCACCTCCAGCCGCGGCCGTGTGAGGAGCACCTCGTCACGTTCACGGGCCGACCTCCAGCCGCGGCCATGTGAAGAACAACGCGTCACGCAGCTCCGATCCCAATGGGCCCAATCCTGCTGAGCGCCCCGCCGGCGCCGCGGCGACCCACCTCTCCTTGGCGGCCGTCCAGTCCTCCGGTCGGAACAGCGCCTGGCAGAGCGCCGGCACCACGTAGTCGGCCGTGGTGGCCGTCATGCCCAGCACGGCGATCAGCGTCAGCAGCGGCGGGTCCGCGTACCACACCGTGCTGGCGGGGGAGGGGCGGTCACGCGCTGCGCCAGACTATCGCCGCCCGCTCAATATCGTCACAGTGTCGCCCGGTGGCCTGGGATGGTGGTCAGCAGCTCACGTGGGATTTATCTTCAGGAATGCTTGTAAAATCGTTATGTATGATTCGGGAATAATAACAGCTTGGCAAGGACGTGGGCTAAGCTCGCTGCGGGCACATACTGTCAATGCTGACAGCATTAGAATCCTACGGCAGGCACATAACAGCCACGGTCAGCTCACGGCTGCCGAGCAGACACAGCTAGTTACCTGACTCAGCAAAACAAGCTTCCTTTTACAGCAGCACTTTGCCTGCTTGCCCTTTGAATAACAACAATCAACACTCTTAAGAGATAAAATCAGCACGAAGGCTCACAAGAAGAGCAGGGTGACGACACTCGACAGGACCGCAGGATAGTACTCCTCCCGCCAGACGAGTACGCCGTACATTGGCGCCAGCACCTCGCGCCAGTCCTCCAGGGACTTCCTCAGGTGCTTCACACGAGCCACGTTCTCCTGTGAGAATGAATACATCATGCAGTGACTTAGTGAGCAGGGGTAACATGCTCCATGCTAATTACAGAGGCGATATGGCAACCTCATGATAAGGCAATCAAGCTACCCCACAAACAAATGCCAAGGTTTGCATGTCAACAAATCACACCACCTTTTCTTTGAGTGGGAGGAAATCAGCTTAAGTACTGCAGACAGGCAAAATTTAAATAGAGGTAGAATGCAGGAAGGTGATTTATCTGATGTGGACCAATCTGAAAGCATCTGTCATAAAACAAATTTGGTTTTGGTCATCCAAAGTGATATGCCTTTACAAGCATGCCTACTTAGGTTCATTACAGGATGAAACATCGTTGTTATGGAAATACACCATAATGCCCCATGTGCCAATGCTGGTAAAATGGAGCAAATATGGGCTGAGAAACATTCCAAATTATTAAAATGAATAAAAGCGATTGGGAAGGAAATGCAAATTGACAACAATGCCAGGCAAATTACATCATCTTAATAGAACTAATCCTGTTTGCTTAATCTATTACCTCTTAGCAAAACAACTGGTTGGCTGGCCCACACATTTCAGAAGGCAATATGGTTTTCGTCAAAATATGAGCTCCAGTTATAAAAAACATGAAAAACAAAAATGAATATAAAATAAAGAAAAACGTAAAAAAGAATAAGAATGTCAAGCAACTGTACTCACCTTGATAGTATCCCTGTATCCAATCTTTTCATCAATATCAGACCCACTCTCTGACCTCATTTTGTTAATCATTTTGTGGGCAGAATACAAATATGATCTGGGGAAAAGCAGCAATCATGTGATGAGATATGTAACAAGTCTTTGAAGCAGGGTTAGAAAATAGTATTTTGCATTCTCAATAGGAATGTAGGCTTGTGCCAGTCTGCAAACTTTGGCAGGTTTCAATGAGATATCACTGGGGAGAGAAGCCATGTTTTGGGCAGCTCTCAAAAATTTGGGGTAGAACTATCAAAACTGGGGCTGCTTAGTCCACCATCACAAAGCAGGTTGGATCAGGGCCCACATAACCATGATAAAGTTCCCAAAGAAGTTTGTGATTTAGGGTCCACAGCCTCCTGGACTCAGGTGTCCAGAGTCCTGTGTCAAGTCTTGTGTGTCATCAGGCACTGGTCAGTCATCCAAGCATTCAACAAGCAGGAACAGTGCCACTGTGCTACATTTGTCTCAGATGTGTTACAGATGACTTATTTCATGGCACAAAAATAATGCTGAAAACTTTTATTCAAACTTTTTGGACTGAAAAAGAAAGTGCTTTAATTAAATGTACTACAACTACATTTACAAAAACCACATTCTTATAGAACTCATTTTGGGATATGTTAAATTCATGCAATATGCTCCAAATGGGAAAACTTGCTTCCTCAGTTCAGGCAGAACTGAGGCTCCCAAAAATATTTTGCTGACCACTGTGACATGGTTTGCAGACTGGGGTTAATGCACTCCTAAACTCCTAATGCACTCCATAGTGCAAACCAAACATTATACACTCATTAAAACAAAATTAAAGCCATAGGAGGAAATGGGGAAGGCTGGATGTTTGCAAAAAGCAATCCTTTCTCCTGTCATGTATCCATGTTTTATTTGTTTTTCAGTCAAATGCATTGCATGCACCAGTCTGCAAACTGTGTCACATGCACCAATGAATATCTGGGACAGCCTCAATTCTGCTCCAACTGGGACAGCAAGCCATCCCACTGGGGCCAAAATGTATAAACCTAACTTACTTGCAAAATGTGGTGTCTGACCAGATCTAGGCCATTTATTTTATAATCCACAATGGTTATGTCAGGTTTGATCCAACCTGGTGTCCCAAAGTGGCTTCTGCTGCCCCAGTTTTGACAGTTTTGCCCTGAGGTTGGTGAAAGCTACCCCAAATCTGGGCTCCTGCCCAAACTTTGCCCCAATGAGATTTCATCAAAGCCTGCCCTGTTCTGCAGACACATACATGAGCATCAAGATTTATGGCAAAAATTTATCATTCTTGAATAAATTTTTTTGTGAAAAACATATTCTGGAAAGAAAAACCAAACCACTAGTACCATGACTGACAATGCCACAGCTGATGGAGATCAAGACCCCACCCCCTCTTAATACTCAGGGATTTTGCCATTAGGCATGTGGTAATGAATGGAAAGAAATGGTTTGAAATCCTATGTGAGCATCCAACAACTTTCATAAATATCCAGCCATGATCAGTACCTCTGGCTCAAAAATGAGCACCAGATTTATGCTTCACCAAGAAAAGCATTTGCAATGGAACACCATCCACATCTAACAGTTTGCAACTTTTTTGGTGGCTGTCTGCCACTTATTCCAGGTACCATGTTCAGCTATTGTGCCTAAGACCAAACCTGTGGCTAAAAAACACCTGATTATTTGGCAAATACATTCTTCATTAACAGATAACACCACAGGTACCACAACAGCACTGTGATCTGTAGTAAGAACACCTTATTACAAGTAAAATGCACAAATAAAAAGGCCACCTTCAAGCTGCATCACCAAAGCCATCTTAATATTATTGGGCACTTGGGCTGGTCAAAATATCACTTAGCCCCAAAAGCAGGGCAGCATTCAAGGCTACAGTGCTAGATAACCAAAGTCTTGTGTATCCGAATCCCATTACCACTTCTTTCCTACAAGCCCCTCAGCATACGATGAAGCCATTTCTTCCCACTGTTGTTATAGGGGCTTCTTCCCACCTAAATGGTCCAGACAAGAATATCCGTGCAAAATGTAGCTGAGTAGTCAGGGGATCACTTTTAAGTGATGTGGGAGGTATCAAAACATAGCCCAAATATTTCGTGCACAGAGCGTCAGATACGTTTTAAATTATTGATTCCATATGAAGGTTTGTTCAACTAAACGGACAAATGCTACTAAAAGTACTAAAAGCAAAAGTGTAGACTTAGATGACTTACTACTGGATAGGCAGCTCCTCCCACTTCCACTACGACGAGATCCGCGCATGTGTACCACGAAGTCCGACGCCATCGCTGGCACGGGGACGACGACCGGCAGCTCCAGCAGCACCAGCAGCTTCAGCTCCAGCGGCGACTTCTATCCCTCCCGCTCTCATGTTCCGCCCGTCCCCAGTTACCACACCGCACTTTTTAGAGCGCGTGTGGTTACTTCCTCCTCCTTCCTTTCACCTGTACTTCCCTTCTCAGGATGGCGTAGGTTTGCCTTCTCTTCTCCCCTTCCCCGCCTCCCCCCCCCGCGGCCACATCGCACTTTTTAGAGCGTGTGTGGTTGCCTTCCTTCCCTCCCGCACTGTCCTCCTGAAGGCTGCGCAAGTCCTTTCTCCTCCCCTCTCAACCCCTTTCCCCAACCCCTCCGGTGCACATCTTCCTAACTTGGCCCTAGCGGGGTGGTGAAGAGGGTCGATAAACCACCTGAGTGTTCCAGCTCATTTTCACTTCCGCTACTAAATCTACTTAATGCTTTCTGCCGTGCTGCCATCAAACACATCTAAGCGGTAAACTTTAACCATAAAAGTCTTCTGTCTTGGAGGAGCTAGTTTTTCTTGCAATTCATACCCACACTCCGTCCGTTAGGTACATGTGACACCTCCGCGGACCCGATGGGCTCCCATTGTGACTCCCTGGGCGGCCTCCCACGAGCCGTGAGGGAGGGCTCAGGGTGTTCGGAGCCCTCCGCCCCGAGCGAAGGCGCCTCCACCAACAGAACCGGGGCCGGGTGAAAGTCTTGTTGTATTCCAAACGGCTACTCCTTAAAAAAAACGTCCGGCCTCGGACGCGCCCTTGACAGCGCCCTGAGGCCGGCGGTCTCCGGTCGTGACCTCAGGTCTGGGGCCGCGGTGGTTAAAGCCACCAACCGACCGCAGACCCAGCGCTCCCGGGCCCTGACAATGCTATGTGGCACGTCGGTGAGGCCAGCACTGGCCGACCACCTCAGCACCATTCAGGTCCAGATCTCTACGCACGACTTGGATGACCCCAGGAACTCCTCGCTGAGTGGGCACCCCAGGGGTGTGCGAGGAAACTAGAACTGTGCAACGAGGAGGGAATCCAGGCCCGGTAATTTTGGCCCGATTTCGTGGACAAGCCCTGACTCACCATTTCTTTTGCAGGGTACCTCAGGATCAAGGTATAAGGATCAGGATTCGCATGTTTCCCTCCCGCGGCGGTGTGGCCGTTGCCAACAGTACGACCACACCGCGCGGGTTTCCGCAGCGCAACCTTCCGTGGCTTCTGCTCCCAGCAGCACCCGACAACGGAGTTCACTGAGCAGACCACCCTGTGCGCTGGCTGCGGCGAGGGCCACCCTGTGTGGTCCCGCCAATGTCCTGTTTGGGCCCACGACGCCAGGGTCCTGAAAGACAAGGTCCTGGACCGGACACGGTATCAGTCCGCCCTCGCTGCTGCCACCACACCAGACCACGTCCAAGCATGGTCTACTTCGGGCGAGGCTTTTGGCCCCTCAAGCTGAGGGATCGGCTCCGGCTTCCTCCCCGGCCCTGGCGTCGGCCTGACCCGTAGTTGCGGTCCAGGCCCACCAAACTGCGGCCTGCTCCCCCTCCCCTCGGGGTCTTACCCCCTCGACCACGCAGTGGCTCGTGGTCCTCGGCCCTCGGAGTCGGAGGCCTCCTGGGTGGCCTTCAGGCCGTCTCCCCCTTCCCGCGGCCGGTCACCCCCGTCGGTGCAGGGGTCGGACCCCGCGTCACACACGCCGCATTCTCCCTAAGCGCCAGGGATGGATCAATGTATCCCTGAATTCCTCCTCCTACGCTACACCGACAGACTGGTGGGCCACTGGCCGGAATTTCAAAGGCATATCGCCAAAAATAAATCAAGAGTTGCTGCCATTCAGGAGACTCATTTTCTCCATTCACGTCAGTATAACTTAAGTATCCCTGGCAACTCCCTTTACCTTCGTTGCATCAACGTCAGAGGCCACCGAGGTGACACGGAGTTTTTTGTTTTCAGTTCTCTTTTGCATTACAGAGTCCATCCCCGAGAAAAAAATCTTGACTTTGTCGCCATCACAGGTCAACTTGCACCGTTCTCACCCCCTCACCCCGCTCTCGCTCTCTCTGTCTTCCGCCGATCGATTTTTGTCACTCACTTCTTTTGACTGTGCAAGATATCACATACACAGAACCGAGAGAGGTCGTGACGCAGTTCGTACAGCACCAGACGACAGTCTCTGTAAACTTACAGTGCAGCCTCTGGAACAAAGTCCCTTCTCGACGCCGGCGGTCCACCAGTCGACGGGCAGCGCGAGAGGGTCTGACGACCGTCGATTTCATGGAATTTCCCCAGCCGAGAGTGGGCAGGCCGATACCCAGGTAACGATCAGAGGACTGCTGATCCAGGGCAGGCCGATGCCCTCAGCGGGCCGATGACCTCTGATGCTGCGTCGCCGCAAATGAGGGCGCGCGGAACCCTCGTCCTGGCCGCTGACGTCAGGCCGGCTTGTTACAACGAGCCGAGGAAGGCTGATATGCTAATTGCAAGACGACGCTCGCAGGGCGCTCGGATCAGCGTTCCCACCGGAACACCTGAGGTCACGACCTGCCGGAGCGCAGGCAATGCAAGGTCGGGCCAGTCATGCACCATCGTGCCCGGCACGTCACAAGTTCACAGTGTGCGGCGCCGCGGCACCATGAATCCGCTGGCTGGCAAAGACCCGAGCTCAACCCACGGACCGCAGTACAAGGAAATTCATCGAGCACCTGGCAAGAAGAGCCAAGACAAGACGATTCATCGCCAGACAGCTCAGCAGCTGACAGCAGCACAGCCGCTAAGACACGACAGTAGCTGCAAAACCAGGCGTGAAATCGGGCCGACCAGCTACAGCAGCGCGGGCTGTGAAATCGAAACCGTGCAAATGCGACCAAAGCGCCCGGGCCACAGCATAACGACCGGTGAAAACGAATCGTCGCTTGCTGGGCAACTCGAGTGGCAACGCGCCGATCAGCTAGTAGCTTGGCCTTTTGAGTTAAATGCATCATGTAAACTGCGACCTCTGTATTCACGATGACTACGTTCCGAGCGCGGTACGACGGGCTAGAGCCGACCATCGTGCGTAGCGGTACATTTCCACCATTCGCAGCCTGGGGCGGGGAAAACACGTAAACACGTAACTGTAAAAGCAGTTTTAAAGTCTCCCGTCCGCCTGTAGGGAGGCGTTCATTCGGTGAGACTCGGGCGCCTCTGCGAGAGGGGAAGATCCCTCGTCGGAGACATGTAAAAGCATTGTCGAACTCCATTCTGACTTGGCCAGAATGGAAAATCTCGGTCTTTGTAGGAACTTATGTTAATCCGTGTACATAACTGCAGGACGCACTTAGTTGGAGCGATGTTCATTTTCGGGAACTTACGTTAATCTCTGAAAATAACCCTGCCAAGCGTAATTAGTGGAGCGGTCTTTCTTTTCGGTTTGATCTAGCATCTGTGTTTGTGCCTTAAGTACCGTTGTTGCCAGCACGCTTCCTTTTTAGGTCATCACATTCGAACGGCCATGGTATCCTAGAAATACATTATTGTTGTGTGACGCCTAACCTTGACCCGCGACTGGGGCTGGACCCCCCCGGTTCTTAAGCAAACTGTCGAGGACGAGATAAAGCGCAATGGCACGCAAAATATTCCAGTAACCCAAGCCCCACTCACCCTTTTACACGCGACACTGAAGGCAAGCCACTTTCACTCGGACATCGCCGAACCTTACCTTGAAGCCATTCACACTCGCAAAACTGACGTTTACACTCGGCAGGTGCGGCAATGCCTCGGTAGGACCGGATCAAAGAACTTTATCCTTACTGTAAAATCTTTTTAAATCCGATGAAGCCCGACTTTGGGATGTTTTAGATAAAAACTGGTTAGACGAAGACGTCTCAGCCACCTGATCCTCCTCTACGATTATTCCCGTACTCAGCTACGGCAAACCTATCGCTAAGCCTGTCAGTTACTGCCCCATTTCACTCACCAGCTGTGCATGGAAACTTTTCGAGAGAGTGGTCAGTGATCGAATCAGAATCTATCTAGAAGCGAATAACATTCTCAACAGCAAGAGCAACGATTCCAGCAACGAGTTGTAAAAGCTATGCCATGGAATAACCTCACCGAGTTATTCACGAATCTGAGGTTTGTTTTGGAGCAGCTTTGACCGTTTGACCTTTAGAGATTACACAAAAAAGTGAAGTTTGCAACAGCTACAGCAACGGCTCCAGCAACGAATATCGATTTCAATGAAAGCTTTACCGTAAAAGAACCTGACCGAGTTATTTAAGAGTCTGAAGTCCGTTTTGGAATAGCTTTTACAGTGTGACCTCTAGAGGTTGTTTTGTTCGTTCCTCACGGGGTGTAGCGTTCCTGCGTATATTTCACTACGAGTGCCGCGTGCGAGCTCTGGGCCGAGACTGACCAGTGAGGGGCGACGCCGGTGGCGTGCACATCTGGGATCCACATGGGACAGCGGTGATGGGAACGCGTCCCAAGACAACACCTCCCCCAAGACGAGTGTAAAATCAGATTGAGATTCGTCTGACTACACACGAAAGGGACGCGAGCACACGAAATTCCGGACGCGAGCACACAAGATTCCGGACGCGAGCACACAAGATTCCGAGTGACACCGCGGCACGTGGGTGGTCTCCCCAGCGCGTGGACAGACGTCTCGGGTCCCGCCGTGGTGCTGGCTGCGGCGGGGCAGGCCGCACGGGTCCACGGCCGGCGACAGGCGGCTGTTCGCTCCCGCCGCAGGCACCATCGGGTGATGGCGGCGGAGGAACCGCCAGTTTCTCCAACAGACACGCCCGCTGGGCATCTTGAGCAGGCAGGTCCGTCGGGCCCCGATTCCGACGATGGCAGCGGTGCGGTCCCAGCGGCCGGCGGCGCGGTCTTGCACATCCGCAGCTGGGAGAGTGGGCGCGCAGTTGAGTCAAGGCGAGGCCGCGACTGCTCCCGGATGTTGTCTGCCCTGGCGTCACACTCGTCGGCTGCCCGCTGCCATCCTGGGGCGAAGGCGCGACGGAGGGTCGGCGCGGCCGACCTCAGAGGATGACCGAACAACTCAAAGGTGTATCACCTTTGAATCGGCGAGCCGGCTCAAGGATGAGCCGGCGACCGTCCGTCAGCCCGCGGGGTGTTTTGGAGCTCCAGCAGACCTCTGTCGAAAGCGTCATCATCGAGCTGGCTACTAGATGAGGAGGTGATCACCAGCTTTTTGGCTATCTTCACTGCTGTTTCCGCGAGGCCATTGGCGCGGGCGCACGTGGGTGATGACATCAGAAGTCGCACGCCCGACGCTGCAGAAAGCGTCGCAGCGTCGCCGACGGAACCTGGGAACCGCCACCCGACCTGAGGACCACCGATACTCCGGTTTGGGCGAACACGTGGCGCAGGACCCGTGCCAGGTGGTCGGCTGAGGCAGTACGTGGACACATCGCCATGTACGGCCATTCAGACAGCCGATCCACGTACACGAGGTGCGTTCGGGCAGCGACCTGAAAGTAATCCGCCGCCGCGGACTCGAAGACTCGTTCAGGCGGCTCGTCGTCTTGCCACAGAGGCTCGTTCTGATGACTGGGCAAGAGCCAGGGGCGGCGGATTAGGGGGGGAGGGGCAGCGGGGGCGGCCCCCCTGGGAAAAAAGTTGGGGGGCAAAGCTATCTTTTTGCCTCCCCCATCTTGACTCCTGAAGTCGAAAAAACTATCGCACGCACTGCATAGGTAACTGCATAAGTGTTGATAATGAAGTACTTTTGCCTGCATTCCTAATATGGCAGTAAAATATGGTAGCTCAATAAACTGCGGTGGGTGAGGATGAGTCGAAACTGGCCAAGTTTCAAAGTTACGTGCTTGCATACTTTTTAGCGGAGAGCGATTCTGCTGTGTTTCCAGCAGCATAAAATTAGAAAACGACAACAACCAGTACAACAAACAACAACGGGGGCTTTCATAATGTCCAGAGTTTATATTGTACAAAACTACAAAAACGTTAGCTAAGCTATGAAGAAAAGACGACAAACTTTTCTGGAGTCATTCGTTCAACAAAAGCGGTGCGTGAAAGTGATGTTAACCCGTGATGTCGAACAACTGGGCGTGAAGCCAGCAAAACAGGGTTCGAAGGATGAGGCGTGTTAGATAATGATCTGGGCTTAAGGGCGACCCGACGGCTGGATCATTTGGCGCCCAAGACTTTTATACCAAGGTGAGATATACAGGCAGATAGGAGGATACTGATAGGACAGAGACAGGGTCACACAGAAACGGACACATATTTGATGTCCGAGACAGATACATGGAATTAGACGAGAACTGGAAACGAGACGGAGACCGACAGAAACGAGAGTGATTAATGCAGCATGAAACGAAGTTGACGGACAATATTTGGAACGAGCCTGATTCAGTTGCACGCTGCTATTTGACAGGACGTGCGAAACAGACTACGTTCTGTGCGGTCCTAAAAGAAGGCGTGCGTCCAATTACGATGTGCGATGACGTAGGGGGAGACAGAACATTGGAAAGCCATGTGTTTGGACGGAGAATTCGATGAGAAATTCTATGGAGGAGCGCAACGCACATGCAAACGAAGGCCGTGATTAAGAAGTTATAAAGGTATGGCTTGTGCAGTTTGTTCAGCTGTTGGGCAGAAATTTAATTATACGACATTGTATCGCATGAAAACTTGCAAATCTGTAGCGCAGAAAAATAGCCGGCCAGACGTCGGTGCGTCGGAGAAACGCAGACATTATGTCTCGTCAAAGATAACCAAGATGATAGTTCAAGAAAATATACATATGCTCGGCGGCAAGGTTGCAAAATGCCACCGGTTCCTGACAGAGCAAGACGAAATGGCTGAAGTCCATCTTTTTCTATGGAGACGCGCCATGGAGCTGCAAAATATTGAGGCCGGCAGCTGGATTTGTCATTAATCATTTGCCGAAACTGAAGCGCGCAGCTCGATTGCCAAACGGAGCTAGGTGCTGTCGTGAAAACGTCCTCGAATACAGGCTATTTATCCACCTTGCGGTGTACGTGGGCAAATGAGGCCGAATTTTCGGACGGGTACACGGGCAAGCGCGTTGCGCGAGCACTGGCGGAGCGACGCCGGCCGACAGGCCGGCGTCGCTCCGCCAGCCTGCCGACCGGAAGCGGGTCGAGGATCACCTTGCCGCCGGCACAGCACAGCGTGCCGCGCTCGGCGGGCCAGCACAGCGCACCGTAGCGAGCGCACGGCCGATCTATGCGGCCGGCGTCGTGTCTCGACACTAACTGTCGGCCGGCGAGCACTTCGTCCGGCTGCCGCGCCGCCGGCACATACACTCTCTGGCGCGCAGCATCCAAATCTAAAAAATTGATGTTGTTATTAACTGCCATGTTTGAAAACCTTCGGATTTGTATTTAATTTCGCGAAAACAGCTACCGTCTGCCGCCGATACTTCCAAAAGGACTTTTTCGAAAGCGTAAGGTTGTTTTTTTACAGTTTTGCTTCGTGCAGTGGTCGAGATTTCTGGGAGGGGACAAAAACATAGTTTTGCCCCTCCAACCTGACGGCTAGCGGGGGGCGACCTGCCCCCCTCCCCTTCCCGCTGTCGCTGGTGTCTTCAATATCCTAGTCCGGATTCACATTCACTCGGATTCATTCGTTCCGTGACGGACACAGGCTGCAGCTGATGGTCAGCGTCCGTTCTGATGTCACCAGGGATGGTGACATCAATGGTCGCGAGGAGCGACTCCGATCATTGAATAGTCACCAGGGACAGACATCCATCCAGACGTGAGAAGTCGCCAGGCAGGGGCCAGGCGGGTGCCAACGCTTTTGCGCCGTGTGGCCGCCAGAGAAGGTCTTGGTTTAGCCCGCTGCGCAGTGGTCACCGTCCTTAGCCGTCTCCGGGTACCCCTCGCATTTCATCAGATGTCGGAGCCGGCCTGCCGGGCGATCGTATCGCCGCACATCAAATAGGATTAGACCGGATGACGGTGAGGAGCGGCCCGGCACTCCGGCGTCGGGAACCCCCGTGAGCCGCTGGACACGTGGGGCATGCACCAGCTGCTACTGAGCCTTGCAAAGCAGAGGGCGGATTGCATTGCTTGATGGTAGATTCGGCCCCGGCTGTCGCCTTAACCCGTCCCCGACTGGGGGGAGTTGACTGCCCCCCTGAGGTTTTTCTGGGATTGCGAGAGAACCAACAAACGCAGAGTCACGAAACTTTGTGTACCTTTTGCTCCATTAATTTTACGTCTCGTGTAAGAATTTTGGCCTCAGGTCACGTTAGGTGCCTGACCTAGGTCAGGTCAAACAGACCTATGTCAAAAAAAGTTTAGCGCACTCTAATTTTTTCGCAAAACAAGATATCTCAATAATACTTTCAGGGATTAGTGGTCGTGACAGATGCAACAAACCTGCTATCTCAGATTTTTCGGAATTTTCCGGGTCATTGACCTAAGGTCAAGCCCATTTTTAAGACATATCGCCGTTTTGTCGCAAATTGACGGAATATTCCATAACATTTTTAGTGTGGAGTGAAGCAGACATCTAGTTACCGTCATTGGGCAAAGTATCAGTGACTTCCAGCCATTGACCTGAGGTCAGGTCACGAATAACTGTAGTGGGCCAAAATGTACCACCGTCAAAATCGACGGTGAATTACTCAGAATGGGCAGAAAATGGCAGAACTAGCTTGCACAGACGTAATTAATACCAGGAACCTCAAAAAGTTTGAAAAAGTAGCATATTTCGCAAATAAACAGGCTCTCGGGAATAAAGCTCCGCCAACTTTGTAGATTGGCAACTAATCAATTTTTCCAAAATTTAACCATGAGAAACCATCACAAGAACCACAAAGATCAATAAAATTTACATAGCTCGTCTTTTTTCGCGAAAATAAAGGAACGCTTAAATTAGTTCCCGTCAATTTGGTACCGCATACGGCAGCGGCGCACACTGACTGCTGACGGGAGAATTACGGTGTCTTTAACTCAACGTTTCGGCGTATATATTGAACAAATCTGAGGAAATTAGACGTGTATCGGCATCCGCGGACATTTACTTGTGCGCTGGTGCCTTTACCTGTGCGTTATTAGTCACAGCCCTTGAGATTCAGGCCATTTCTCGGTCTCATGCAGTCGGGTATGAGAAAACATATATAGGGCGTAAATTGGCTTACATATTATCTAAAACAAAAAATGAGACCAGTTTCGAGCTCTACTCGTCACAGGCTTTCCAACGGTATGCTTATTTTTATCGTGCGACCAACCGTTCGTGAGTTAGAGGGGGGGCAGTCAACTGCCCCCCCCCCAGTCGCCGATGTTCGGGACGGACCGACGGTCGTGCGCGGGTTAAGCTCTGGAACGAGACAAAGGTACAGTGCTGCTCAGTTTTCTGCATGCAGTATCCATAATAGCCTTGGTTCTCATGACACGGTTTCCAGCCGTGCAGATTGGGCTTTCCTGGTAACAGTCGCTTGCTTTACCGTGCCATGAATGCATGACATGGACAGGCGATTTTTTCGTAAAAAGTGACGAGGAAGTCTCACTTAGGACCAATCTCAAAGTGTGCCTGGCCTGTGAGTAGGGGTATCTATTTCGGAAATGATGGGGAGAGGGGGAGGGGGGCGAAGTTATGGCGCAGGCAGAGGGCATTTTCATTGGTTTCTATGTGGGATACGAAACTTTATTCCTGAATCCAAAAACTGCTCTGATTTAGGCTAGTATCCTTCGAGATGCCATAAATTCGTGATTATTTTTATTTTCGCGCTGTAAGCCTGGACCAACCATGCCCCTGAGTGAGCCTATAGATAGTCAGGATTTCGCTCTTACGAGAGCTCCTTCGATTTCATCATTTCGTTTCCTTTTTAAAAGACAGGCCTGCAGAAGTTTGTTTGAGCAAACAGAGGCATTTCGTTTGCAATGAAGGGTGCGATGCTTTGCTGGGACGGCCCAGAGATGAATTCGATCAGATGTTAGGCGAAACCTGATTCGAACGCAAAATTCGAATGCGCAAAGAGACTAATGGAGGAGGAAGTACAATTGATTGGCAATATCTGGAAACGATTCGGAATGATTCAGCCAGTACTGGTACTAAGCATTGTTAGCAGCTCAACCGAATGCTGAACATTATGCAGAGTGAAGCGCGCAGCAAGATTTTCAATCGATAGTGGTGTGTATTGGCGTGAAAGCTTTTGGCAGACATGCCTGCAGCAGTTCCTTTGAGCAAATAGAGGCATTTTCTTGGCAATGACGCGTGCAATGCGATCCTGGGATTGTCACGGCGTGAATTCCATCAGATGTTAGGTCGAAACCTGACTCGAATGGAAAACTTGAAAGCGCAAAGAGCTTTACACGCACGGCGTGGCAAACAGCGCAAAAAGCGATCGGAGAGTCATGTTTGCGCCTGGCGGTTACTGTGGGGAGACTGTTAACCGAGACTAACAATGAGAGGTGAAGACTGACGGAGATCGCGACAACTGACCGAAATGGAATACGAAAATATTTCGCACGTGTCCAATCGGGGAAAAGGGGAATATTCATCTCGCAATATAAAAACACAGGACGACGGTGCGTTGGCTTTGTACCCTGGGTAGCCGCATGAAGGGCAATTAATTGGTAAGAACGGTGGAAAAAACATTTCAATTTCTAGTGCACAGTGCGCTTTTAGACAATGCCATAGACAGTTGTCAAGACGCTCATTTGTCGGAGCACGAAATGGGAAGACATAGAGACCAGAAGCCGATGGCAGTCTGTTTCTATGTGAGTGCGCAGCGCGATTGTGAACTTCCGTTCGGGGAGCTCAACCACGTGCTAAAGTGGAGCCGGAATGAACGGCGCAGCGAGATAGTCGAACAACGGTGTCGTATGCTGTCGTGACAATTTTAAGGAAATAAGTCTGCCGAACATTTTTTTTCAGCAATTTTCGGAAACCGCCTATTCCAAAAGAAGGATGAGATGCGATCCTGGGACGGCCCAGGGGTGAATTCGACCAGCTGTTAGGCGAAATCTGATTCGAACGGAAAATTCGAATGCTCAAAGAGCTTTAAACGCGCGGCGCGGCGAACGGCCCAAAAAGCGATCAGTGTGTCACGCTTGCGCCTTGCGGGGTGCGCGGGGAACCGGGGGCAACGATTTCCGGAGGGGCACGGCGAGGAGCGCGTGGCACGAGCACTCGCCGCTAGTCTCTCTATATATAAATTTTAAAATGTCTCCCGACCCCGTCGGAGTTCGGTTTTGGCGGGCTGGTGTGGCGAAACTATGCGTTGCACACAGGTGAAACTCGGCAGTCTGGTGGGTTTGGTGGCACAATGCATTCTGATCGGGTTTTCGGGCGTCCGGGACGCACGGGGTGCGCGTTGCACGCGCTACAGTCACCCATAGGGTTTGCATGTATTTTTGGCGAAATCGTGGAAAAAATTGCAATATTCTAGCAATATGGTGTCGCGCGCCGCTCCCGAGTGCCCGATCTCGGCAACCGCGGGTCGCACCGGCACGAAACCGAACGCGATCGAAAGAGGATCGACAGGGGAACAGCATGATAACAAACACGGCGTGTTGGGACCAGCACGTGGCGCGTGCCGAGGGCCAGAAAGCGAAAAATGTCCGTTTTGCAAGGTTTCAAGGGTGCTCATCTTGGAAACCGTTAATGACACTGGGAAGGGGCCGCGACTACCGAGCAGAACAAGGAACGGACTCGAAATCGCCTGGCGGAGTCGACCTCGTCCGCCGGACGGGGTAGCCGTGGCACGCGTTCAAAATGGGCTCATTTGTGATGTTTGCGTCGTTTCTGTTTATACCAAAATTTCAAATACAGCGGTGTCGATTTCCGACACGAAACTGGTAGCGAAAGAAAGCAAGGTCTTTTGCCGTTCCGATGGGGCCAAACTCTGAGCAGGTGTGGTGCAGCTGGCCCGACCATGTGACGCCACGTGATGCGATGCGGGTCGCAATCTGGCCCCGTTTAAAATGCGTTTTGGGCCCTTGCGTGGTGCCCACACGGCACGCTTCACGGAGCCAAATCTCACCAACCGCGTGTCGCACCAAGATGGAACCTGGTCCGTTCGACCGAGAATCGATTGCAGAACAATATCGCGTTAAATACCCCGCATGGGGATCAGCACGTGGCGCGTGCTGGCCACCGCAACACTAAAAAGGGCCGTTTTGCAAGCTTTACGAAATGGTGTGAGTGTAAATTCAGCCGTCAATTACGACGTCTCAGCGACTTAACAGTCTGATGCCACTAGGTACCCTCTGCATGTCGTTCCATAGGGTCGACCTCGTCCGACAAACGGGGTAGCCACGGCACGTGCTCAAGGTGGGGGAATTTTTCATTTTCGTCCCATTTGTGTTTACACTGCAATTTTGATGGGACGCAGTGTGAAATTCTTGGCAAAATCAGTACCAATGGAAAGGCCGTAATTTTGCCGTTCTGACGCCGCAATAAAATAATCATAATTCACATAACTGCCACTGCCATGGCGCACCAATTAAACCGATGCATGTCGTAATTTTGCGCAAAATCGACGCATTTTGATTGATATGTGTTCAGTTGAAGATTGTGGCGCCGCCATTGAGAGCTGGCGATCAAAAATACTTGCACTAAGTTCGTTAATCAATTGTGAACACGTCGGTATAGGCCACCTGGTGTGTCTCTTTGTGGTTGTTTGCAATGAAAGCGTACAAAAAGATCTTATTTTGTCTTTTGCGTGATTTTCTCGTCAATTATGCTAAAAAACCAGCTTCTCTTGCTCTTAGCTAAAAATTGCTTGATTTCATCGTGCTTGATATGACGCGACCTCCGTTTTCGGGATTTCCAATACGGTATAAAGAAATAAGACTTTAATAGGGATGTACGCAAGGTGAGATATACGGGGAGATAATCGGGAGTATACTGATAGGACAGAGGCAAGGTTGCACAGAAACGTACACATATTTCAAGACCGGGACAGATACAGGCAATGAGACGAGGACTGGAAACGAGACGGAGACCGACAGAAAAGACAGTGAGTAATGGAGGAGGAAGTAAAATTGATTGGCAATATTTGGAAACAATTCGGAATGATTCAGCCAGTACTGGTACTAAGCATTGTTAGCAGCTCAACCGAATGCTGAACATTATGCAGAGTGAAGCGCGCAGCGAGATTTTCAATCGATGGTGGTGTGTATAGGCGTGAAAGCTTTTGGCAGACATGCCTGCAGCAGTTCCTTTGAGCAAATAGAAGCATTTTCTTGGCAATGACGCGTGCAATGCGATCCTGGGATTGTCACGGCGTGAATTCCATCAGATGTTAGGCCGAAACCTGAGTCGAATGGAACACTTGAAAACGCAAAGAGCTTTACACGCACGGCCCGGCAAACGGCCCAAAAAGCGATCGAAGAGTCACGCTTGCGCCAGGCGGCGACTGTGGGGAAACTGTTAACCGAGACCGACAATGAGAGGCGAACACTAACGGAGATCGCGACAACTGACCGATATGGAATACGAAAATATTTCACACCTGTCCAATCGGGGAAAGGGGGAATATCCATCTCGCAATGTAAAAACACAGGAGGAGGTGTAAAAACACAGGTGCGTTCGCTCTGTACCGTGGGTAGCCGCATGAAGGGCAATTAATTGGTAAGAACGGTGGAAAAAACATTCTAATTTTTAGTGCACAGCGAGCTTCTAGACAATGCCATAGACAGTTGTCAAGACGCACATTTGTCGGAGCACGAAATGGGAAGACATAGAGACCAGAAGCCGGACGACAATCTGTTTCTATGTGAGTGCGCAGCGCGATTGTGAACTTCCGTTCGGGGAGCTCAACCACGTGCTAAAGTGGAGCCGGAATGAACGGCGCAGCGAGATAGTCGAACAACGGTGTGGTATGCTGTCGTGACAATTTTAAGGAAATAAGTCTGCCGAACATTTTTTTCAGCAATTTTCGGAAACCACCTATTCCAAAGGAAGGATAAGATGCGATCTTGGGACGGCCCAGGGGTGAATTCGACTAGCTGTTAGGCGAAGCCTGATTCGAACGCGAAATTCGAATGCTCAAAGAGCTTTAAACGCGCGGCGCGGCGAACGGCCCAAAAAGCGATCGGTGAGTCACGCTTGCGCCTTGCGGCGTGCGCGGGGAACCGGGGGCAAGAATTGCCGGAGGGACACGGCGGCGAGCGCGTGGCGCGACCACTCGCCACTAGTCTCTCTATATATAAATTTTAAAATGTCTGTCGACGTCGGAGTTCGGTTTTGACGGGCTGGTGTGGCGAGACTACAAGTGGCACGAGGCTGAAACTCGGCCAGGTCAGGGGTTTGGTGGCACAATGCATTCTGATCGGGTTTTCGGGCGTCGCGGACGCACGGGGTGCGCGTGGCATGCGCTACAGTCGCCCATAGGGTTTGCATGTATTTTTGGCGAAATCGTGCAAAAATCTGCGAAATTCCGGCAAAATGATGACGCGCGCCGCTTTCGCGCGCCCCATCTCAGAAACCGCTGGTCACACCGGCACGAAACCGAGCGCGATTGAAAGGGAATCGACAGGGGAACAGCATGATACCCAACACGGCGCGCGGGGACCGGCACGTGGCGCGTGCCGAGGGCGAAAAGGCGAGAAATGTCCGCTTTGTAAGGTTTCAAAGTGGGGTCGCCATCTCGGAAACCGTCAACGACACGGGTCAGGGGTTAGAACAACCCAGCAGAACAAAGCACCGACTACAAATCGTCTGGCGGAGTCGACAACGTCCCCCGAACGGGGTAGCCGTGGCACGCGCTCAAAGTGGGCTCATTTGCGACGTTTGCGTCGTTTCTGTTTACACCAAAATTTCGAACACTACAGTGTCGATTTCCGACACGAAACTGGTACCGACAGAAAGCCCGTTTCTGTACCGTTCCAATGGGGTCAAGCACTGAGCAGGTGTGGCGCAGCCGTCCCGGCCATGCGAAGCCACGTGATGCGATGCGGGTCGCACTTTGGCCCCGTTTCAGGTGCGTTTTTGGGCCATTGGCGGGCGCCGACACGGCACCCTTCCCGGAGGCTAATCTCACCAACCGTGTGTCGTACCGAGACGAAACCTGGTCCGTTCGACAGAGAATCGATTGCAGAACAATGTCGTGCAAAACACCGCGCGCGGGGAACAGCACGTGGTGCGTGCTGGCCACCGGAACTAAAAAAAGAGCCGCTTTGCAAGCTTTACGAAATAGGGTGCGTGTAAATTCAAACGTTAGGTATGACGCCTCGGCGACTTAATAGGCTCATGCCACTAGGTACCCACTGCATATCACTGATTATTTTCTTACGGCGGAAGAACCACAAAACTGATTTTGCCAAGAATTTTACACTGCTTGCCTTCGAAATTGCAGTGTAAACACAAATGAGACGAAAATGAAAAATGTCCCCACTTTGAGCACGTGCCGTGGCTACCCCGTTTGTCGGACGAGGTCGGCCCTATGGAATGATATGCAGAGGGTACCTAGTGGCATCAGACTGTTAAGTCGCCATGGCGTCATAATTGACGGCTGAATTTAGATGCGCCCCATTTCGTAAAGCTTGCAAAACGGCCCTTTTTTGTGTTCCCGTGGCCGGCACGCGCCACGTGCTGATCCCCATGCGCGGTGTTTTACGCCATATTGTTTTGCAATCGGTTCTCTGTCGAACGGACCAGGTTCCATCTCGGTGCGACACGCGGTTGGTGAGATTTGGCTCCGTGAAGCATGCTGTGTCGGCGCCACGCAAGGGCCCAAAACGCATTTTAAACGGGGTTAAATTACGACCCGCATCGCATCACGTGGCGTCGCATCGCCGGAACAGCTGCGCCACACCTGCTCAGTGTTTGGCCTCATCGGAAGGGCAAAAGAATGGGCTTTCTGTCGCTACCAGTGTCGTGTCGGAAATCGACAGCGCTGTATTCGAAATTTTGGTATAAACAAAAACGACGCAAACGTCACAAATGAGCCCATTTTGAACGCGTGCCACGGCTACCCCGTCCGGCGGACGAGGTCGACTCCGCCAGGCGATTTCGAGTCCGTACCTTGTTCTGCTCGGTAGTCGCGGCCCCTTCCCAGTGTCATTAACAGTTTCCAATATGAGCACCCCATTTTGAAATCTTACAAAACGGACATTTTTCGCTTTCCAATCCCAGGATCGCATTGCACGCGCCATTGCCAAGAAATGCTTCTATTTGCTCAAAGGAACTGCTGCAGGCATGTCTGCCAAAAGCTTTCACGCCGATACACACCACCATCGATTGAAAATCTTGCTGCGCGCTTCACTCAGCATAATGTTCAGCACTCGGTTGAGCTGCTAACAATGCTTAGTACCAGTACTGGCTGAATCATTCCGAATCGTTTCCAAATATTGCCAATCAATTTTACTCCTCCTCCATTAGTCTCTTTGCGCATTCGGATTTTGCGTTCGAATCAGGTTTCGCCTAACATCTGATCGAATTCATCTCTGGGCCGTCCCAGGAAAGCATCGCACCCTTCATTGCAAACGAAATGCCTCTGTTTGCTCAAACAAACTTCTGCAGGCCTGTCTTTTAAAAAGGAAACGAAATGATGAAATCGAAGGAGCTCTCGTAAGAGCGAAATCCTGGCTATCTATAGGCTCACCCAGGGGCATGGTGGGTCCAGGCTTACAGCGCGAAAATAAAAATAATCACGAATTTATGGCATCTCGAAGGATAGTAGCCTAAATCAGAGCAGTTTTTGGATTCAGGAATAAAGTTTCGTATCCCACATAGAAACCAATGAAAATGCCCTCTGCCTGCGCCATAACTTCGCCCCCCTCCCCCTCTCCCCATCATTTCCGAAATAGATACCCCTACTCACAGGCCAGGCACACTTTGAGATTGGTCCTAAGTGAAATTTCCTCGTCACTTTTTACGAAAAAATCGCCTGTCGATGTCACGCATTCATGGCACGGTAAAGCAAGCGACTGTTACCAGGAAAGCCTAATCTGCACGGCTGCAAACCGTGTCATGAGAACCAAAGCTATTATGGATTTTGCACGCAAAAAACTGAGCAGCACTGTACCTTTGTCTCGTCCCAGAGCTTAAAAGCGACAGCCGGGGCCGAATCTACCATCATGCAATGCAATTCGCCCTCTGCTTTGCAATGTTCAGTAGCCGCTGGTGCATGGCCCACGTGTCCAGCGGCTCACGGGGGTTGCCGACGCCGGGGTGCCAGGGCCGCTCCTCATTTCACATAACTGTCACTGTTATGGCGCATCAACTAAACCGACGCATGTCATAATTTTGCGCAAAATCGACGCATTTTGAGTGATATGTGTTCAGTTGAAGATTGCGGCACCGTCATTGGTAGGTGACGATTGAAAATACTTGCACTAAGTTCGTCAATCAATTGTGAACACGTCGGTATAGGCCATCTGGTGTGTCTCGTTGTGGATGTTTCCAATGAAAGCGTACAAAAAGGTCTTATTTCGCCTTTTGCGTGATTTTTTCGTCAATTGTGCTCCAAAATCAGCTTCTCTTGCTTATAGCTAAAAATTGCTTGATTTCGTCGTGCTCGATATGACGCGACCTCCGTTTTCGGGATATTCAATACGGTATAAAGAAATGACTTTAATAGGGATATGCACAAGGTGAGATATACGGGGAGAAAGTCAGGAGGATACCGATAGTTCAGAGACAAGGGTACACAGAAACGTACACATATTTGAAGACCGGGACAGATAAAGGGAATGAGACGACGACTGGAAACGAGACGGAGACCGACGGAAACGAGAGTGGCTAATGGAGCATGAAATGAAATTGATTGAAAATATTTGGAAACGATTCTGAATGATTCACCCAGCACTGGTACTAAGCATTGCAAGCAGCTCACCCGAATGCTGAACATTATGCAGAGTGAAGCACGCAGCGCGATTTTCAAACGATGGTGGTGTGTATTGGCGTAAAAAATTTTGGGAGACATGCCTGCAGCAGTTCCTTTGAGCAAACAGAAACATTTGCTTGACAATGACGCATGCAATGCGATCCTGGGGTTGTCACAGGGCGAATTCCATCAGATGTTAGGTCGAAACCTGACTCAAATGGAAAACTCGAAAGCGCAAAGAGCCTTACACGCACGGCGCGGCAAACGGCCCAAAAAGGTATCGGAGAGTCACGCTTGCGCCAGGCGGCGACTGTGGGGAAACTGTTAACCGAGACCGACAATGAGAGGCGAAGACTGACGGAGATCGCGACATCTGACCGAAATGGATACGAAAATATTTCGCACCTGTTCAATCGGGGAAAAGGGGAATATTCACCTCGCAACGCAAAAACACAAGAAGACAGCGCGTTGGCTTTGTACCGTGGGCAGCCGAATGAAGGACAATTAATTGGCAAGAACGGTGGAAAAACATTCTAATTTCTAGCGCACAGCGCGCCTTTAGACAATGCCATGGACAGTTGTCAAGACGCACATTTGTCGGAGCACGAAATGGGAAGACATAGAGACCAGAAGCCGGATGGCAGTTAGTTTCTATGTGAGTGTGCAGCGCGATTGTGAACTTCCGTTCGGGGAGCTCAACCACGTGCTAAAGTGGAGCCGTACTGAAGGGTGCAGCACGATAGTCGAACAACAGTGTCGTATGCCGTCGTGACAATTTTAACTCTGCCGAACATTTTTTTCAGCAATGTTCGGAAACCACCTATTCCAAAGGAAGGATAAGATGCGATCTTGGGACGGCCCAGGGGTGAATTCGACTAGCTGTTAGGCGAAACCTGATTCGAACGCGAAATTCGAATGCGCAAAGAGCTTTAAACGCGCGGCGCGGCGAACGGCCCAAAAAGCGATCGGTGAGTCACGCTTGCGCCTTGCAGCGTGCGCGGGGAACCGGGGGCAAGAATTGCCGGAGGGACACGGCGGCGAGCGCGTGGCGCGAACAGTCGCCGCTAGTATATATAGACTCCGGAACGGGCGCACGACACCGTTTTCGAAGAATTTTCCGTATTTTTCCACGATTCCGCTCTTTTACCAATCTTCTGCAGGCGTGATAGAATGACACAGACACGCCTGATGAAGTAATTTCTATTGCAGTGTGTCAGAGCTGTGCGTTTTCTTCATATCGAGATTGAACATGCAATGAATGCAAAATTGGAAATAGGCGGAACTTTGGGAAGGACGGAATACTGCAAAGGACGATGGGAGGAGAAGCCTATTCAGGAGTAGTTGACAAGCTGCCCAGAGACCCAGGGAACAGTTTTTTTTGCGGAAATGTCTGTTGATTTTTTTTAAAATTTTGTGAAGTCTTAGTTGTAGGAAAAGGGGTAGGGCATTTACCCTATCTTTTGCAAAAGTTCATTGTTAGGCTTTTGATGATGCATAAAGAAAATCCAAGGATTTCTTCATTTCTGGGATGACAGTGCCCTGAGAGAGCAATATTATGTTGCCATTTTTCATACATTCCTCGGTAGGAGAGGGGAGGGGAGGCTGGCTGCTGGGCTGATAGGATTAACATGATGTTGGATCAAGATAGGTTGCAGCCTCTCCAATCACTCTTAGGAAAATGCACCATGATCACAAACATCATCTTGCAGTAGGAAGAGGGTATGTGGGGGGATGGAGCAGGCATTGAGTCACATTAGCATCTGGGTGCACAGAGTAGATAACTTGGGTGGTATTACAGATGCTTGGTTCCTTAGCAGATACAAGTAGTTAGTACCCACCTATACTAGCAGAAAGGAAAGAAGCTAGTGGCAAATTTAAGGGGGAGGGGGGTCACTGGATGCACATTTGCTATGTATGTTCTACATGCATTTCATGTTTTCATGAGTTTGGCTAAATTTCAACCTGTTTTATGACATAGTCAGATTGTGCTCCACCCTGAAATAATTCCTGTATGCCCCTGAGAAGAGCCATGGCTAAAATGATATAGCAATGAAATAGCCATGACTAAAATATTTAGAGATTTGATGCGTAGAGAAACCAATACAATATATATATTTATGTGTTATATAACTGCAACATATATATATATATATATTGTATTCATTTCTCTTATTGAGGTACTGCTTTTAGTCCTATCAGGGCATCATGGCTACACCTGCCCCTCCCTGCTGTGATGTTTACATACTACTGTGGCCAAGCCACTAGGGTTCACTTAGTTCAAGTTAAATGCTAGCAAGATCTCTCCAGATGTTGATCATTCATTGGACTGCCTCAGATTAGTAGGTTGACAGTTATGCCCACATGGGTGATTGTCATATGACATTTGCCCAACCTTTTTCAGGCTTCCTTTGCCCATGCTAGCATTTGTTTAACTGTTATGTCATGCAAAGGTGCGCTCTTTGTAAGTTCATAATTCACATCATGCAGGATGCCTGCTTGCATGACATAGCTGCCGAGACGAGAACAATACTTCCTGTCTCTTGTAAGTGAAACACGGTTGGCCATCTACTTCACCATGGAGCTTCATGGCCTTGGGTTCACAAGGGTGACTCACGAGCTTGAAATTGGTCATGCACTCTAATCTTAAGTATGAAGTCCACGTTGCATGTGTGTGCATTCAACGTTACCATATACTTGCCATTCCAGGAATCCATCTCATCCTATCCCAAGCATAGCGGGTTCTCCATCATTGCAACCAACCACTCCTCCAGCACAGTCCTCGGCGACATCCTGCCGCTTGCCATCGTCGCCGGAATGTCCTCTGTTCCCGCCACCAGCCGCGTCTCCGGCACCACCACCACCTGCATCCTGTCTCGCACAGTCGTTGCCCGCGTCCTCTTCGGGCACCGCTGTCCAGGATCACCGTTCCTGTGCCGCCCACTCAGAGATGTACATTGGACGGTAAGCCAGATTTTTGTCGCTACCAACGTGCTGTGCTTGCAAGAAATCACAGTTCTTATGTGGACTGTAGATGACACAGCCTATGCCATCCGCTCAATTCCAACATATGATATTGAGAAAAACAGAAGATTTTAATGGGCTCTTGGCCATTACCGCGAAAACAAGCGATATTCAACCGTCGTGCACCACGTTTAGTGCGTAAAGGACTACCAGTAGGCTTATGTAGGATTCACTACAATCGCACTTTATGAAGATGCAGTAGCTTTGTTTCAATGTTACAGATGCACTGTGTATGGTCTATGTATGCCGTGGCTCGGGGGCCGGCTTTCGCGCCATGGTCGGGCTGGATGACCTTGAACGTCGGTCGGGAGAGCAGGGTCTTACACAGACTTGTCAGTGTCTGGGTCGCGTCCATGTTGACATAACATGAACAAAACATAACATATGTGTTTTGAGAAATCATAGAACAATACAGGACACGTAATCGTGGTCAGATCGGTGCAAAAGAGTAGCATTTTTAAAGTAAATCACTCCTCTAAATTAAATTTGACATCTGTTCACGAATCCAAAAATAACGACAAAACTAGCTCAATCGTGAACCTGTGCATGGAAGATATACCGTTTAAAACAGCGCTAAATTGCTGTTGAAATGCTGCTGCCATATGTAAATCGTGTTGGTATTTTACAGCGCTGCATTAAAGATGAATAGTTGGATTAGCCCTACCGATTTCGCTCTTTGATTTTTTTTCGAAGGAGCTTTCGCTGTACAGCAGTGAGCTGTTAGTTTCGGTTATGCCAGGCGTGTCATAAATTGTATGCCTGCCACGCTTCCACTTTTTTTTTGCTGCTCAGTTCTGTTTGAAGTTAGTCAGATCTTTTTCTCAGTTTATTTATGCATAAATATTCTGTTGACTCTCCGCATGCATATTGCAGTTCGTATGGCCGTTGGCAAGAGGATGACCAAGGCATATTACCGCCAAAGCAACGATTGTCGGAGTCCTGGTGGTCTCTGCCTACCCCGTCAGCATCCCAGGGACTCAGAGCTGACAGATGATTTCGAACCGGCGAATCCGACGTCACTACCTTCTTCAGGGCAGGACTGGTCATGAGACTACTAGGACACGAGACTACGTGGACGTAGCACCGCATCTCGTTGACAAACTTTAAAATGTCTACGGGTGGCAAAAATGCGAGCGGCAAAATATGCGTTTTCCATGCGGCCAGTGGGGATTTACAGCAGAAGTAACTAAACGAGATGGAAAACCACTGGTGTTTGGAAAACAGCGGATCTCGTTGCTAGCGTTCACCTGTGGCGAAAAAAAAACGCCATCTAGCTCATGTTCATGGTTTATAGTTCATAGTTCACAGGTCTGTACTAAACGTCACGCATTGAGGCAAACAATTTATCATATCACTCATCATTTTTCACATGATTTGATATGATTACTTTCAAAAGCAGGCATTACTTCCTCGAGGAAGTTTTCCGTTTTGCAAGTGTATAAACAGAAGCAGCATGCGTGAAGTGTGCCTCCAAATTTACAATCGGTAGATTATCTGTTCAGTAAATTATCTTAATTCTCTATTTCTGGGCCTCATGCATACTTTTGTGGACCCCGCGAACACTGCGTACCGCAGTGCTTGGGCATGAGTTCAAGTTTAGAATATTGACAGTTTTACTGGAATCTGTCATGATTACCACAAGCACAAAATGTCCATAGCAGTCGATGCGCTGTAGACCTCAGTAATGAATCGACGTTGATCATCGAACCCTCGGAGAAGTCGGCCCAGAAAGAGCCTGCTCGGAAACCAGCGTTACAAGATGAACTGCGCACAAAACTCCTCGAATGAGCGCAAGGGACACTCTCCTTATCCTTGTCCTTCGCTGTTTTCCATTCATCCTGACCCTTGCATGTGGTCCTCTCCAGGGCCTCATCAGCCGACGAATGTACCGTTTCCGGAAACCAACGGCCGAAGGTGTCGCTGTCAATGGTACAAAGAATACCCATTCTTGAGTTACGACGTCGAAGGTGATCACGTGACTGCCACACATGCTGCCGAGCGCTGGATCAGAAGCTGGTAAAGCTGTCGGACTTCAAAGAGACCGCGTTCATCCAAGGCTTTAGCAACAGGAAGAAGGGCCCCGAAAAATTCAAGGCACGCTCCAAGTCTGCGTATCACCAGGAAGCCACAGAGAAGCTTCATCTGTCTTCAGGGCCGCCCGTTGACAAGGTTCTCGCCCAAGCCACGGGGATGGAACAGCGCAAGAACAGAAAAGTGTTCTCGGAAATCGTCTGCGTCCTCCGAGGCTTGGCGCGGTCTGGATCAGACGTATGCGGCCACAATAATGACGGTGGGAATTTGATGACCATGCTAAACGAAAGAAGCATGACAAGTCCCGAGAAGAAATCGTGGCTGCAGAAAAGGAGCAATTTCTTGTCTCACGAATGCCAAGACGAGCTGATCAGAATCATGGCCTCGATGGTTCTTCGCGAAATTTTGGAAGAAGCTCGAGGCATTATGTTCTATGGAGTGATCTCAGATGGGACGACAGATCTGGCTACCAAAGAGCAGTTCAGCGTATGTGTCAGATATGTGACGGAAAAGTTGATCGTGGAAGAAGCATGCCTTGGCCTGTATGAGGTACCTGGTTCGACGGCTGCAGCTCTGTACGAAGACTTAAAGGACACCCTGCGGCGCACCATGTACGGAATGGACAAGCTAAGAAGGCATTGTTTTAATGGAGCATCGAACATGTCGGGAAAAGTGTCCGGAGTGCAGGCCAGACTGATGGAACATCAGCCCCGCTCAGTATTCGTGCACTGTGCAAATCATTCCCTCGACCTGGCCCTCGTGGAAGAGGTCAAAGAGGTGTACCAGGATGCTGATGCTCTGAACACCGTTCGGGGTGTGGTGGGAGTACTCAAGACCACGAAAAGGAAGCAGCTGTTTGAGAACCACCTTCTCAAACTGCCCCTGCAACACGACGAAAACGACGCGGGACTGCACCGTGCCACACCGCACAAGCTCATATCCCGCTGTCCCACGAGGTGTACAGTGAGATGCCTGGCAATCAGACGATCTCTTGAGGAATATGACACAATTCTTCTGACACTGGAAAATGTGGAAGCAGACAAGTTCGCATCGCCGGATGTCCGTCACGGAGTGCGAGGCTATCTCTCTCATCTCCGGAGCTTTGAGACCGTGATATCTCTGATGATGTGCGAACGGATGTTTGGCCCATGTGAGATTTTTGCGAAGGCACTGCAACGCCCTGGGATCAACTGCGGAGATGTCCGTAAGGGGGCTACGATCCTTGCTCAGCATGCTGGAAAATCTGCACGAGTTCGGCTTTGAGGAGCTGTGGGAAGAATGCCACGACAAGATTCGGACGCTTGGCAGCCCCATCGACCCACCAAAGGACCCACGTCCAATTCGCCCGCC
This sequence comes from Capitulum mitella, assembly GCA_030062745.1. Classification (NCBI taxonomy): domain Eukaryota; kingdom Metazoa; phylum Arthropoda; class Thecostraca; order Pollicipedomorpha; family Pollicipedidae; genus Capitulum; species Capitulum mitella. The sequence continues at coordinate 197,296 of CP099852.1, read as the reverse complement.
TAAGCGACTGGAGCACCATGAAAATGCAGCAGCGCCAACGGTCTTCACCGCCAAAGACTTGCTGAGACGCTGCTTCTTCGAAGCGATGGACCTGGTAACAAATGAAGTCAGGCGGCGGTTCAAGCAGCCTGGTCTGGAACGCCTGGAATAGCTAGAGGACCTGCTGCTAGGGAGACAAGCGGACATCAGCCCTGAAAATGTCAGGAAAGTTCTTGCGTCATCGCAAACCAACGTCAACCAGGATAGCTCAGGAGACATCGACCCTGTTGCTCTGGCCATGCAGCTGGCCTCCATGCGCCGATGTGCCACAGTGCCGCATCCAACTAACTCGATCAACCAGGTTGTGGACGTCATCATGAGTCAGGGCCGCTCGTGCCAAGAGACGCTGTCGGAGGTGCTGCGCCTGGCAGCGCTGATCATGGCCGTTCCCATGAGTGGTGCTTCGGTGGAACGTTCGTTCAGCGCCTTGTACCGTATCAAGACGCCGTTGCGATCCACGATGAGTCAGGGGAGGCTATCAAACCAGGGCGTCCTCGCCATGCACGGCGATCGCGCAAGAAGGCTGGATCCCAAGGTTATCCTGCGTGAGTTTGTGGAAAATCATCCAATGAAAAGGTTGACGGTGTTCGGAAGAGTTTGATTTGACTGGAGGTGCTGTATCTCTGGTGCTTCCGTTCGACTGTCGAGGTTTCGTGTTGCTTAAAAAACAAGCTTATATTTGTGCGTTTGGGGTGAGGTTAACTGTTCCCACCAGCTGGTTTGTTTGCATAGTCTTGGTCATATACTTTGGTCATTTCGGAATGGTATGTATAGTTTGTATATAATACATGATACGTTTTGGAAGCGTACAGTTGGGCTTACATAATTTCGATACGGATAGGTTTTTGGTACGTTTACCGTGAGTATGGACTACCACGATATGCTGTGCGCGCAGTGCGCCTGGATGTGTACTTCTGCGCCAATAAATGCGAACATGCACATTAAGTAGCAGGATTTGCGCATATCGAATGTCTGTTACCGGGCTGCTCCGAAATATTGGAGGATGGCGGTCAAAAACTAACCTCATTTGCGGCTTCCTTGCGCTCATCTCATAGTAAGACAGGCAACGCAGTGATTTAAGAAGGAATTGAATTTAACGAACAGACTGGTTGAAGTATTCACCCGTCTTTTGTGTTGTTGCAAGGCTAACGCGGGAAGATGTACACTTCTGTCCGAAAACTCCACCCGTGCTTTGGGATAAGTTTGGCCCTAGAAGTGAAAGAAGATGTGATCGCCAAATATATGTTTCCACAGCTTTTATGCACGTGGTGCGAGGTACTTCACTAAAATACAGGGCGGCCGTCTGACCCACTAGGCAGTAGGCAGCGGAACAGCCGTAATTTCTCACGTGACGGGGCTCACGAATAACTTGCTTTTAATTGCTTGCGCATTATTAGGCTGCTTGATTTCCACATACATCGTGCCTTCAAATATTTTGACGTCATTATAAAACCACCTTTTATTTTCGATCTACTCAGTGAGCAGGTGCGTACCAATCTATAACTATTTAACTATACCCGATTTGAAAAGCTTGTCCCCCCCCCTCCAAGTGGAACTGAAATCCGCCGCCACTGCCAGGAGCTGCCGATAGCGAGAGCAGGTGGCGACAGTGTTTTCGAAGTCGCGGTCGATGCCCGGCCAGTATACAGAGCGCCGAGCACGACGCTTAGTTCTCTCGGTGCCCTGATGGCTGTCGAGGAGACGGGTCAGCGCCTCACGCCTGAGGCTGCTGGGCATCACGAGGCGTGGACCGTACACGATCAGGCCGCCATCCACAGCCAGCATGCTGCGTACGTCCCAGTACGGTCGGACGGCTGGCTCCAGCTCGTGGCGGTGACCCTGGAAGCCCGTCATAATGACGTCTCGCAGGGCTGCGTACTCTGCGTCCCGCGATGCTGCCGCGCGGACCTTCTCCAACGTCTGGTCGTGGAAAGGAGCGACGCGCGCGCCATCGTCCGCCGACGCGTGCAGAGCCGCCAGGACGGTCGCGTGCAGGACTTCTGCGGTGTCCTCCGCTAGGGGCGTAGCCAGGATTCCGCCCAGGGGGGGGGGGCTAAGTTGGATCAAGGGGCCCTCGTAACCCATGGGGCCCTCGCCAAAGGATTTCTCCAAGGCGGGAGGCGGGGTGGAGGCGAATGGTCAGCGCGGGGCCCCCATTTTTCTCACTTCAGACAGGAAAAGTGATGTAATTTTGCGAGTTGATGATATAAAATGACCGAAAAAATTCAAACGTGTCCCCTTATTTCAGAAAATTCTGCGTTTTGTTCCCGAACAAAGTGGCCAAAATATGACAAAAAGGGCGAGATTTTAGGCGGTTCCGTCCCTCCCCCAACTTGAAATGTGTCTGTATCTGGGCTAGGAGTCCGTCTCTCCCCTCCCCCCCCCATCCCGTAGCTTCTGAGGATTTTTTGTCAGCTTAGTTTCGGTTCCCTCTGGCAGTCACAAGGGCACTTTTGGTGGTCTCGGGTCGTCTGCCGTGCCAGGACCCTCTAGTGGTCTCAGGTTCCTTTTACAGTTTCACGTGTCCTGCAGGACGTCTTAGCGCTCATATGGCAGTTTCAGGGGCACCTCGGACAGTCTCAGGGACCCATCTGGCGGTTTCAGGGACGCTTAAGCCATCTTGGGTTCCCTCCTGTCGTCCCTGGGACGTTTTTGCCGTCTAAGGAGCCTCTCGGGCACTAAAAAAAGACCTCTATAAGTTCTGTCTGCCGTGACAGAGGCTTCTCTGGCAATCCTCTAGGTCCTTTGGCCGTTTCAGGAGCAGTCTAGATATCTCAAGGTCTGGTAGTTTCAGAGCCTCTCTTGTCGTCTCAGGGGCCCCTATTGCTAGACGCTTCTAGTTAGCAGCCTCAAAGGTCTCTCTCTAGCAGTCTCAGTAAACCCTCTGTGGTCCTGGGTACCCCTCTTATCGTCTCTGGTAAACATTTTTTGCCATCTGCCCTGTAGCAGTTATGAAACACCTTTTAGCAATTTCAGGGCTCCTGTGCAGTGTCATAGGCCCTCTCCTGTCAAGGTTTCCGGCGGCCCCCATTGTTGTATCAGGGGTCTTCCTCTGTTACATGAGGTATATCTTGGCAGTCTTTCAGAGCCCCTCTAACAAGGGGCTTTTGAGAGCCTCTAACGTAACAAGGGGCTTTTGTTGGCGCTTCAGGGGCCTCACTGGCGGTCTCAGGGGGACTGTGCCCGTGCCAGGAGCCCGCTTATTACACTCGGGGACCCTCTGGCCGTCAACCGCCCCCATAAAACCCGAATACCGTCTCAGAGGCCCTCTTATCATATTTGCCTCGCAGGGGCCCTACAACCTTTTTGGCTGTCTCAGGTGTCATCTGCGGTGTACGGGCCCATCTTGCCGTCTCAGAAATCACCTGACCTTCCCGGGGGCCCCTGGCAGCATCAAGAACCCCTCAAGGTTTCAAAAAGGCCAGTGTAGTCCATCTGTGGCTCCTCTCGAGGTTGAGAAGGTCACTGACGAAACCCCGTTCAGGGGGGCCCTCTGGCTGGCCAGGGTCTCCTTGTGCCGTGTTAGGGGCCTTGTAAACTTCTTTCCGTCTCAGTGCCTCTCTGGCAATCATGGACCTTTTGCCGTGTTGGGGCGCTTGAAGAGTTTCAAAGTCCTTCAGCTTTTCACTCACAGGGGCCCCCTAGGGACACAGTCCTCATCTTGGCCGTCTCAGGGGCCCTTATCAGCCATCTGGTGGTCTCAGGGACACTCTGCCGTATTGTGGCCTTGTTGTGGTCTCAGGGGCCCTCTGGGAGCTTCAGGGGCCCTCTATGCGTCTCAGAGGTCATATAACCCTCCAGGAGTCCTCCCTGACTGCATCAAGAGCCCACCGGTTTTTATAGAGACCTCGTGAAACTCATACGGGGCCCCTTCGGTGCTCCTTTTAAGTCTGACAAATGCCCCATCTCAGGCCTTAGGGGAGAGGGGGCAATCGCCCCAATTATCCCCCCCCCCATTTGGATCCGCGCCTGGCCCTCGTAATCAGTGGGGCCCTATGTGATTAAAATTACCGTCGGGTTGTAAAACGGGCCTATGCTCGCCTGTAAAGACGTTCCTGCCGTCCTGGCCGGTGCCCCTTACAGGTCGGGAGGGACATCTTTTCAAGAAAGCAGGGACCCCTGAATGATCGTTTAGGGGCCCCTGTTGGCCAGGGGGTTACGCCTGTCTGTAGAGGGCGCCCTATCCGCATTTAAAGGGCCACTGTCGACCTCTGGAGGCAGGAGCAGGGGCCTTCTGCCAGACCAAAAGGAGGTCCCTACACAGGCTGACAGGGACCCTTTATTGGCCGACAGGGGGCCCTCCCCAGACAAGCAGTGAACTCTCCTACAAGCTAGCAGGGGTCCCTAAACGCTGATTCTCTTCATAGCACACATAGCCTTCTTGTATAGTCGGCGTGCGTTTTCTTTAGGTCCGTAAGCGTGCTTTAATGCTTAAAATATTCATACTTTGCCTTAATTGTCTGTTTCGGACAGTGTAAGACGCCCTGCGGGCGCCTCACGCTATCCAAAGAATTGGGGCCTTCGGTCCCAGGGGACCCGCTCGGCCGCCAGGGGGCCCCGCTCGGCTTCCAGGAGGAGGGACCCTGGCCCCTTTGGCCCCCTGGCTACGCCACTGTCCTCCTGCACTTCATCCTCAGCGACAGGATCGCAGACCGGTGCCCGGGACAACGCGTCCGGGATCCGATGCGACGTGCCCCTCTGCCAGCCAGCGGTGAAGCTGGATGCGATTAGCTTTTCACGCATTCGCTGCAAGCGAGGATTTTCTATTTCGCTGAGCAGCTTCCTGTTCAGAATGGAAACCAGTGGACGGCGACCCACCACTATGTCGAACCGCGGAAGTTCCGCCAGGCACGTCTTGCATGTTTGGCACGCCCACACGACTGCAGCGGGCTCGATTTCCACCACCGTTGCACGGTGGTGCTCCCCAGTTACCTACCGAGAGTGGGTGCTTGCGCAATCCATCTCAGCCCCATCAGTATCGAGACGCTTCACAAGATTATCGTTTCCATGCGCAGTTCACCGGTACGCGGATCTGACGGTCTTTGCGTTCGGGTTTTCAAGTTTTCCTTCAACTCCATTGGTCATATCCTTCTCCGCCCTGTCAACTCCTGTATCGTTTCCAACGTCACTCCTGGCTCCTGGAAACATTCCCTGGTCCATCCCATTCACAAATCTGGCGATCCTACAGTTCCTTCCAACTGAAGACCTATATCCTTATTCCCAATCGTCGCCAAAATAGTAGAGCGGGCGGTGCGACGCCAGCTCTACTACTACCTATCCTCAAACAACCTCCTCTCGCCATCCCAGCACGGTTTCCGCCCGCGGCACTCCACCGAGACGGCCCTCACTTGCATCACAGACAGTATAGTTTGGCTACTGATTCAGGTCAAATTTCTCTCTTGTGCTTCATTGACTTGAGTAAATGCTTTGACGTCATCAGTCATGCGATATTGTTAGAACTCCAGCTGCTGGGAGCCGACACGACCTGGTTCGACAATTATCTTCATGGTCATCGTATGGGGCCGCGGCGGATATCCAGCCGGCCGGCCACTGGCAGGGACAGCGACTCCGGCGGGCCGGCCGCTCCGGGCCGTAATGTTAACCCATGTGCGATGCCCGTCGCTGATACGATGATATAAAGTACAACCTCGCGATTATTTGTTCATCCAATATTTCGTTCCCCAATATTTTTCCGTTTCGATAAATATCGCTATTAGATATTTATCCATACTGGACATCTTGCCGTTCCAAGTTTTTCCGTTTGATGTTCATGTCTGTAGACAATTGCCCTGTTTAGTGCTTTGCTTCTGACATTTTGTGTTCGAGATCTGTGCACTTGATATTCCATCATACGGGATTTTGTGGGGTTACTATGTCATCCTTAGTTCCGAAGATAAATGCGGGCTAGAAACCAGTGATGTGTGGTAAAAGGTATACATAAATTACATGGGACATGAAAGAAATGTGATCAGCTTTTATAGTTTCTTATCCTATCCCTTGCTGATATTCCCTGCAAATGTTCCAGTGCTGCACAGCTAAGTTTATTGGTCATGACGCGGAGTCTACATATGTCTACAGCCTTTTCCTTGCAAGTACCGTGCGTTCGTTTATTGTGTTATCTTTATCATTACTGATTTTTCTTGCAGTTGTTTTAATGCTTCATATGTAAGTTCATTGGTTTTGAGGCGGCATGTAAATATATACACTCTTGTACTTACGAGTAGCAGTGTTTCGTATCCCTTAACGTTTCACAGCGCCATCATTTCAAGGGGTCCCTGAATCTTACGAAACCACCCCCACCCTCGGAACCACTCACATTACTCTGCAGACGCTAGCGACTTGTGAGGCTAGGAATATCCATAGCAGCACAGTCTCGTCTAGATACCCGCCGATAAAAGCAAATCTGCTATAGGAAAGAAAGCGCGCCTCTTGTAATATACTGAGGGAGAATTGTCGGTGAGAGTCCTGTGCGGAAATTCTCAGCTCCTGTTCGGGACGTGGTCGTTACACACTACGCAGGTCACAGAGTTCGTAACATGCGGCAAAGAAAGACTGTATTAACCTTCATGTGCCATAGGAATGACACCAGAACACCTAAAAGTGTACTTGTGAATAATTCAGGTGTTCCTAGCATCGCAAAGCCAGTTAATCAATGCAGTAACGTAGTGACATGTGTCATTAGCTTAGCCAGACTGGGATCGTCCCTCCGAGTTCTGCGGAAGTTGACTTTATAACTAAAGTATTGCATTAAAAAGACGTGGTAAAGCAAATCTCGGTAAAGTCGTGCATAGTTATTTGGGGCCGGTTTTGTGAAGAAATCACACCATGTTAAATGATGTTACTATGCGATACCCCTTCCTTTATGTCGTATGCGGTCATCATATGCATTATGTAGCAGCACATTGTTACCTAGCCCACGTTGGTCTTCCGAGCTGTGGATTTACGACATCCTCCAACGGATGTCGTAAATGGCTCCATTGGCTCCACTGCTGTAAGGATGTTCTTGTTACATATGTGGCCCGAAAACCGCACCTTAAGGTCAATGATGCCATCTGAGACGAAATACAGGGCCACCTTGGAACTGGTGGGGTCAAAACACAGGGCTGGTGTGGTTTAAACAAGGTTATGGCTCATGATAAGTTCTACAGCAGGAAAAAACTATCTTTTGCGGGGCAAAAATGCATGGTTTGAAAAGGTCAGCTCCACGTAGTGAACTGCTCTAAACCAATACAGAAATGTTGCTCCTAGGAGTTACATTAACGTATATGCGAATTTTCCGTGATTTCGTTTTTACATAACGTAGTAGGCAGGTGTTATTGGAATATCAAGTTTTCAGACCTGTCCCCCAGTTGAAATTTCTGAGACGAGGCCCTGGCCTTGGCTGTCCCCCCACACACATAATGTCATGATGCCAGCACCAAACATCTGACATGTAGGACGGAACCATCTTGCCAAAGTGCCCAAAGGATTAACAATCAGTACCATGCCCAACACCAGTACGCATGGTATACGAAAAAAAGAATCTCAGTATACATTAAGCTGAGTGACGCTAAAGACACATAGGAATAATGTAAAACAAATATAACGAAATTTTTTCCCACAAGGCTAATGTTAAATTTCCAAAAAGTGGGGCCATGGCCCCGCTCTCCCCGTTCTCCGTTCCTAAGCCAATGTACTAATGTCCGCAAAAACGATTATATTCCTTTCTATTGACGTCACGTTTGGTACAAAAGGCTGCCGCGCACACTTGTGCTGATTACTCCTGAAATCATCACCAGAATGTCGCGTCTTGAAATGGGCGCCGAGTGCCACCAAATTTAATGACTACCATATCTGAAAAGTCCTCGGATTTGTACTAAATTTCGCGAAAACAGTTATCGTCTGTCTCCCTTGTTCCCACAATGGTTTTTTAAATAGCAAAAGGCTGATTTTTTGCGATTTTGCTTAGTGCGGTGGCCGAAATTTCTGAAGGGGCAAAAACATAGTTTTGCCCCCCAGCCGTCAAGCTGGGGGGTGACTGCCCCTCCCGTCCCTCTCCCCCTTTTCCGCTGTCGCTGCGGCCCATACCTGGACGCTTTCGCCCCTCCCCTTCCCTGGCGGCAGCGGCAACCTCAACCACTTGCCATGCGTTCGGACATGTTGCATGTGGTCCACTCCAAACCACCCCCTTGCCCACCCCTCCTTTCCCAGTCGCCGCTCTACTCCTTCCATCTAGATTTCAACAAAATAAACCAAATTATGATAGTGAGATCGGCTGCCCTTTAGGCCCCAAGAAACAGAAGAGACATACAAGCGACTTAAAAAAAAGTTTTAAAATCATGCCAGCATCTCCCTTCCATTCAACTGAGTATGTAAACTCCTGGCTGGGTGGATCTTCTCAAAGCTTTGCATCAATTATACGGCGAAGACTCAGAAATGGTTGAGTAGGTATGTGGGAGGGGGCATCCCGCGGAGATCAGGGAAACTCGGGGGACCAACGCGGTAATGTCACTTTGGTTGAAGGATAAGCATCGTTCGTCGGTACCCGAGATCGAGATCGTGGGGCAGATCTCTCAATCGTTGGGTCTTCTCATGCGCCGACTGCTGTCCCTACTGGGTCAGTGAAGGGCAGGTGCCGTCTGTACATTTTGTATTTGCCGTCGCTTCCGCGTGGCACATGTTGCGCAATCTAAAACATGGTAAAGCAATGCGATTTCCCGTTCATCTATGGCGCTAAATTCAGACACGTTTCAATCAATCCGGCACCTCTTTGCCGAGAAAACAGGTCGGAAACGAGACGATTTTTGGCGCTGTCCGTGATTCCCGTTTTACATGCTATTCATGTGGGCTAAAATCCGTCTTGAGGCGAGCAGCAGGCGTCAAAGACAAACGGGAGTTGCGGGAAGGTTTTTCGTGGCGATTGAACCCCTGGCATGAATAAATTATTCGCTAATTTCGAAATCATGTCGGTTTAAACCTAGTCCAAGCGCTGAGTGGTTTTTAGATATTACGCTGGTTACCGAAACCGTTTATTAAGGAGGCGTAACTCAAGAAAATGTCTATGAAATACACTCAAGCAACCATTCGTAACTGGTTTTCATCGACTGCATGAATTTTCTTCGCTCGCTGGCTCCGCCTTAATAATATCTGTTTGAACATCCCTATCTGACGAATGCTCGTATGTACCAATCGATAAGCAACTACCTGGCATGCTTTCCGTTGATAAATCGTGTCCGTTCCCGGTTCCATTGTCGTATTCTTCTCAGCCATTCTGTCATGCCTATGCCACACACAGGCTATGGCCATGATCCAGTTAGCCTTTTGTTTAACTATGCCGTCTGCTTCTCAAAAGTCTTCAGTTCCTCTTGCAAAATGCAACAAAAAATCCCGCTGTTTTCCCTGTCGCTTGAATATTTGTAAAGCTTTACGGGTGAAAATAATGCTGGACGACTGGGAAAAAAGCTCACCGATCCGATTAGCCACCTGATGCGGGCCCCTTATCCCACTGAGCATTTCTCTTTCACTACAAAATAAGATGTTAACCAACTAATCCGTTAGATTACTTTGGAGCCAGACGTGCTTCGTTACAGTGATGAAGCAACACCGAAGAATGGTTTGGCAAAGCAAGTTTTTCGTGAGTATCCATTATTTTCGCATTTAAAAACATTGTATGATTCATACAGAGCTTGCTAGCGCTCAGAACATCTGGGAAACTTAGAATGAGCACACCTCTGTACCCAGGACACGACAAGGCTTGTTGGATTGCATTGCATGAAATGCTTTTGATGTTAATGGAATAAAGCGTGAAGCATGTAGCCATAGCTTGAAATGTCTGCAACATGTCCAACGTATGCACGTACCCAAAGTGCAAACTGCAACAATGCAGTACTGTGCTGCACAGTACAACACAAAGTTTCAAAAGGGAGTGGCAAGACAATATGACCTCAGCAATATTTCATATATCTCATTTCGTCTCATCTAAGCATCGAAACGACAATCGTCACATCCTGTAAATTATGGAGTGAATTTTGCATTTTTTTATTTTTTAATTTGATCTGAATGGTTGCTGAGGCGATATTAGGAATCGGAGCCCGTGCCAAACATAGCTTGTTGCACAGACTGGGAGGGCCGGCCGGCGACTCCACGCTGTCTACAGAGCCCGCGCCGCACGTGATTAACAGCTTCTGGTGAGGCACGTCGTCCACTAGTTCATCGATCAGGGGCGTGCAGCGCTCCAGGTCATTCCCTCGGTTATCCAAGAATCGCTCTGGTAGGGTGGCGTTTCGCGAAGATGTGGGCGACATTTTGTACATAATACGGCATCATTTTCGCGCATATTATGTTGGAATGCAGCACAATATTTCAAGTGCCAAGGAATGTAATTGCCTATTAATGCGTGGGAAACAATGCTAAAAATAATAAGCTAGCGCCTTGAGGGACTGCAATGAGTAGACTGGAGTGTTCATATGCGCAACTGTATTGTATGGACACCTAACGCTTAAATGTTTGGCCTTCCCAAAGCAGTGGGCCTGACCACCCACGTAAGACCTGAACAGGCAGGAACTCGGGTTGGATACTGGCAACCTCCGGGCCCTCTTTCTCCAGAAATCCTGAGGTCGCCGTAGAATTCAACAGCGCAGTCACCACACTGCCAGTCGTGCCCGTCACTGCGGGTCTGCCACGTCTCGTCCAGCCGATGGCGGGGCCACGGAGGCCGAAATAAATGGCAGGCGGGCCGCAGCCAGCCAGAAGACGGCCACCACCGCCGCTGGCGGAGGGTCGGGGTCCGCGAGGGTCTCCCGCTAGCGCCGCCGGGTGGAGAGAACCGGTGGCGGTGGGACGTAACAGGGGGAAAGGGAAGACGACAGCGGGGCGGTGGGCGTTTCGGTGTCGGTTCGCAACAGAAGCGGCTCACTGTTGAATCGTTAGGAATCGCGCAACATTTCAAAAGCTGTCTGTTATACGTGTCCCGCATTATCACGCACTGAACAGCTCCGTTGACGATGATTCACTGGAGAATCCGTAATTTATACCAGGCTAATGGTTACATCATTCACTTAGTTTGACCTCAGGTGCCCTTTTGCTGTACTACATGAGTAAGGACGGCCTCCTTTTTACTGCCAAAACCTTTGGAGCCACGTACAAGACCTATCAGAGTTTTCTGCCAAAACTGACAACTCATATTTCGACTTAAGTTGACCTCTGGTGATTTTGACATGGACTTGACTGCAAAAAAGTAAACGCGGTTTTCTAATTTGGCCATGGCCGTTCCAACGAAAGCATCATCAGGAGGAATCAGAATGTGACGGGCTTTTTGTTTGGTAGATCATCCAGGTGTTCTTCTCGCTTGGAACGGCCTCGTTTGCCTTCTTGGCTACAAGTACAGATAGTTCTCTCACTCCACCAACAGCATACCTAATCCTAGTCCTAGTCGTGCATCGGGACATACAGAAGGTCATTCGAGATCACTGAGATCGGTAGATCTTGGAGTGCCCAAGTTGACGTCGGATCAGTTGTAGATTTTTTTGGCGCTGATTTCGAATTTCACATCCATTTTGCACGTATCGGTCCATTATGTTCGTTCTGTGCCCTAGATAATAATCCATTTTTCTGTTTCTTTTTGTTTTTGTTTTTTGCACATATCTCAATCATCACTTCTGTCTGCTTTTATACGAAGTTGTCATTACATCTGTAACTTTTCCAACATTCAACAAGGGGATGGCGTCATGAAAAAATCAACGCCGATGGAATTTCCGATACGTGCAAACTCCAATGCGTCAGCAATATATGCGAAATTTGGAATCATTGTTCAAGATCACTCGGGGTCATTGACCTCGGTTAACCTTAAAAGGTCCCGATACTCGACTAAGATTGTCCCAGTTGGCTAAACGCCTAAGAACACCCGACAGATTCACTTTCTTGCGAATGTGAAGAACATGTATGTCAGATCTGGGTGGCAGGAGTGGACTGGTGACGGGGCATCAGAACCTTTGGCCTTTCGTGTCAAGCAATTTAAAACTAAGATGATGTGTAGCAAATACGCAGGACATTCTGCTCACCGCATTGTAAAACAATCCGAGAAACGAAAGGCACAAAACTGATCAACATTCGTGAAATAGCCTCAGGGCATATTTCTCAACCGTCGCTTGGTAACACTTAATTGAAGGGAACTGAAAAAGTTTCAGTTCGCTCAGATGTGTTTTTTGCCACGCCTGCTGTAGATATTTGGAGACATATTGTGCTACATTTTCGCCAAGACCACGGTGGGCAAACATGGTTAAAACCAAAAATGTTCAATGTGACCTAATCGAGTGAAAGGTCATCCCGAGAGCACCGAAAGCATAAAGCTCTTTAGGAAAGCTGGAACATGTCTCTTTCGAATGGCGCTAATCACGCTGATCTGTCACAATCTGTCGCCGAATCATGGGCATTTTAATCATGCAATATCTGTAAAAATCAGTGACCTTTCGTGACCTGTAACTTTGACCTTAGAGGTCACCCAGAGCTAAAAAATTTATGGCGGACCATTTTTTTTGATAGGTGCTATGAGCGTACCAAATTTCATTCCATCTAACGAAATAGGCGGGTGAATTCGTGTGCGATTTGGCGTGGAATGACCCATTTGTAAAGTTGTTCGTGCACAATGGTGCACTGCGGACATGGTCGCACTAGCGCTGTGCAGTGCTTGGCGAAGGAGTATGAAGTTTGTGCACTTCGTATTTTTACACTTATCTCGGCACAGCTAGGGGACGAGTGCACATGGAGAATGCGATGGATCAATAGTAGACTTGGCAAAGATTTCCAATGGTTTTGTGGTTGACAGTTGTATGATAGGAAGTGGGTTATGGGGAGATAGTGACAAGGTATCGACTGGGTTGCCAAGCCGTTAAGCAAGCTGGATAAGTGCAGCATGTTACCATGACAACGTCCGGGTGGGTGCAAAAGAAGTGGAAGACAATCATTAGCCTTCACATGGATTCAGGAATGGTAAATGCTGGTTGCAGTATGAAAGCAGATAAGCGATGAAGTTTTTGTGATCACCTACATGATAACAGGAAGACTAACATAGCATTGTGAAGTGACAACTTATGGGTGGAAATCCTCGTTATAAGACATTTAAATGACATTTCATTGATTGTCCAGGAATTATCTTTGGAAAGGAAATGAATGATCGTCCTGTTTCTCGAGAAAGGGATGGTCGGAATAGGCCATCCTTTAAAATGTTATGGTGCAAGACTTATTTTCCTGTCAGTATAGGGTTAAATATGAAAAGAAAGTGCTTATTTCAATGACTGGCATGCATGGGGGACTTCGAGCTCAGAATGAATGCTAACCAGTCTTTTGCTTTGCCTGTGCATTGAGTCCACCAACCAGCAGTGGAAATGCAGTTCAACAGATAATTTTGGCTCCAGCCTTTTTCGCCAGACATGACCGCAGAAGAATCTTTTTTGTGACGTACGTACCTGCATCACCTACGTGTAAGGTGACCCCGTGCCAGGTTGCTTGGCGTCCAGTACATCTACAACTAGGGATGCACCGCATCGGGATTTTTGTGATCCGGCCGGATACCGGATATGCCGGATCGGGGTGCCGGATGTCCGGCCGGATATCGGGCCGGATACCGGATATTATGTTTGCCTATTGTTATTTACTATTTATTGCTGAAAAATGGGACGTAAAAGACTGAGCTGAAAAAGAATGATCCCAAAAATTGGGAAATAAAAAAAAACAGTTTCTGAAGCATTCCTCCTAACGCTTACAGTTATTATGAGGTTCCCACATGTTTCACTGCAAAAAGAATAAAGAACACAGCGATCATAGCAGAACTCACCATCTCTGACTGTAGGCAAAAGGCAAAGGCTTCAGAATACGCAGAATGCCATTATGGTACCCTGGTAGACCCAGAATACCTAGCTTGATAAATATTCTATGCAAACACTAAGGTATGTCCATTGAAGTACATTGTCCTTTAACCCAGCACCGCCTGGGGGGTGTCAATTAGGGCATCCCTCGGTTTTACTTGAATAACTTCTGAACAGTTAGAGTTAACCCGGCCAAATTCTCAGCACGTATTCATCAACTGATTTTACATATTTAGACATCAAACCATGTTCATGCTAGTTAAGTCATGGAGATATGACGTTATAAATAAATTCTTGCATGTATATTTCGCCTTTTCTGGCGGTGGTGCGAACATACTTCGTATTTTGGATAATATTCGCGAATATAATGCATGAATTATTTGGGTTTACGTAGAACACGACCCCCAAACGGATATACGACCGTCACATGTCAACATTAGGGGTCATGCTAGGTCACATGCATGATGGCAATTGGACTGATTTGCATTGTGGGTGGCTGAAGTGGTTGCCGCTGACCTTCCCCATCATTCATGCTAGACAAACAACTCTATATGCGCCTCTTGGCAAGGTTCACCACATGCAACGTGAGGTCATGTCAGGTCACGTCATAGTTAGATGTCAAAAAGAAATGAAATGCAACATTCAGCTGAAACAAATGAAGGTCGTTCAAAAGCAAATGAGAAAATGAAACAAATGAACATCGTTCAGTAGCAGCATAGAGCAATTATTGTTCCTAGTTAGGAGAAGAAAAATGACTATCTGTCCTGGCCTGGCTTGACCTTGACCCGATCAAGAGCAGACAGAGCAGATTTAATTATCACGAGATGTCATCTCAGTCCTGTGCTTGACGCAGTCGAGAATCTCGAGTAATTATTGCTCTTTGGCGGGAAGAGTCATGCAACATTATCTGATCTGACCTAGATTGACTTTGACCGGATGAAAGTCAGGTAATGCAAAGCTGGTCATCAGAAGGTTTCATTTCCGTCGTTTTTGTTACGTGGATCAAAACGGCTGCGAGTGAATGGCGATTTTTCGCTATCCACTCGCCATTAGGTGCAACCATTACTTCACCTGACCTAGGCTGACCTTGACCCGACATTTCGAAAATCGTGACCTTACGTTCGATATCCAGCTGAAGGCTCTAAGACCACTATTACCGATGATATGGTGTACGAACCGACGCCAGTTTTTCCGACGTCGTGTTATATGTTTACGTGACTTGTGACGTCATCAGTCATGTGACCAGAGCGGACATAGTATTTTCTGAATCGCAAGACTAAGGGCTATTGATTGGTGGTAGACCGGCTCATATCCAACGGTTAGATCCCGGGATAGCAGAGGGTGCCCTCTTTGGCATCCCCCAGTCAGTGGCGGGTACAAAAACACGCCAGGCGGTGCTGGGTTAATGCATTTGAACAAGAGTATATGAGACAGATAAAAATGTTTGGGAAACAGAACGATGATGTACCACATAATGGGCTGCTGGGCATATGCTGACTGTTGTTGCAGTGCTTTGAGCTTGAGTCCCATCCTTGCAAATTATGTCTCAACCCTTCCGAACTATGAAGAAAAAATAGTGCTCCAGACAGACTTTTTACTCAATGGCCGCTGAGCCTCTTCAGAGATGGGGCGGCAGCCGATTTTTTAACTCTTTTTTCTATGCAACGGCATAAGGTTAATTTCAAATTTCAGCCGGAGATGGCGGGGGGGGGGGCAGCTGCCCCCTCTGTCCATCTAATCAGCTGCCCCTGCTTGGAAGTGTCAGTTACATCGACAGTCTAATACAAGGCACGTTGCTCCTGAAACGGTTTTGTAGGCAGACATTAGAACGTCTTGATTGGACACTCAAAGGCCACATATCCGGCAATATCCGGATCACAAAAATATCCGGCCGGATACCGGATACCGGATAGTCTCAAATATTCGGCCGGATATCCGGCCGGACCGGATATTCGGTGCACCCCTATCTATAACCTAGCAAATTTGCGACTTGCATGTTTTGTCGTACGCGTAGAAATGAAAAAATAAACGGCAAAAACGTTCATATGTAGGGCTGGGAATTAGGTGAGCTGAAACGGGCTACACGGTTCGTGTTTTTTAGGCGAGCAAAATGCAGTTTGGCTGCTACTGGCTGGTAGTTGGTGCCTGTCTCCTAAAACGCAATATTGCTAACTTCGTTGTCGACTGCTGCCAAATCTTGAGCTGGGTAACTTGGGTTGGCCATACGATTTATTGAAGATGCTTTTATCCACTGGATGTGTTGGTTTCGGGCCTTCATTTGATCTGGCTTTCAAGGCATGACTGAAAACCTGAAAAACCTTCGAAAACTGCTGCTGAATGCGTGACCCATAGCACGCGCAGACCGTTACTTGTCAGCATGTGTATGCTAGACCCTTTTCTCTGCACAAAGGTGCCGGTTTCATGTCGCTCCAACCCCTGGTTGCCGAGATTTTGTCCTTCATCGCACCCCCGTTGTGCCATTTTGTCCCAGTTTCGTAACTTTCGTAGCCCGTTAAACGAATGGATTTTAAATCGGCCTTTAACCGCGCACCACGTGCCCGCTTTGTGTCGCATTGCAACAAAAATCGACTTTCACTGGTCGCGTTCGAGACCTCTCGAATGGTGCGTACCGCGCGCAAATCAGTCGCCCCATTTGGGCCCGTCATTCAGGCAAAGTTTCTGACGACAAACAAATACACTCACGCTTGGTAAGCAGAACAGAGGCCAGTGCTAACACGCCCCTGAAGCTATTGCTCAGCAACAGCTTCAAATTTCGTTTCGCTTAACCCCCGCAGTGGAAGGGGGTTTCGTGCTAACGCGCACTGGAAGGGGGATCAAAAAGTGCCCTCCTCCTCCGATCTCGGCAATGGAAGCACCTAGAGACATGAAATTTTATGGACAGGGTGGGACTAAAACGATTTACATTGTGTGTAATTTTTATGGCCCTATATCAATGTCTTTAAGGTCAAATGGGGTGAAAAGGTCAACTTTTGACACTTTTTCGGCCCCTACAGGCCATTCCGTACAACTTTTCTAACGAAACGGGAAAAGGGTGTATGTTCGGCCGTTAAAACGAGGAACACGACAACTTCCATGCATTTGACGCCTTGACGGAGGATTTTGGGTCGGGGTCATGTCAGGTCATTAACCCATGGCGACATGTTTCCATCTTTTGCAGATCAGATTTCGAGGAACACGGGGCAACTTGAGTGTAAATAAGGGCGAAACACGATCTTTTGGCGTATTTTTAGTGAAGGTGGTCAACATCGTTACATTTGGTCATTTCCGGCGTTTCTATTTATGTATGAATATATACGCATTTATGTATGTACTTGTATCAATGTGTCAACGTGTTTTTATCAGGGTCTTTGAATGCATATTTCATACAAATTGGCATATTGCAGAGCAAATCTGGACCAGGTCACAAAATAGTTGCCCTTGACCTTTTATGACTTTGACCCGAAATGACCCTGGTATATATGTAAGCGTAGCCATGTGCGCACATGTGTTTTTATTAGTCTTTGGATGCATATTTCATACAAATTGGCATATTGCACAGCAAATCTGAACCAGGTCACAAAATAGTTGCATTTGACCTGAGATGGCCTTGACCCGAAATGACCCTGGCATATATGTAAGCGTATCCATGCGCGCACATGCGTTTTTGTTAGGGTCTTCGAATGCATATTTCATACGAATCGACATGTCACAAAACATATCTGGGCCAGGTCACAACATATTTGACCTTGACCTGCAGTGGTCTTGACCTTCACTGACCCTGGTATTAGTAAGCGTATCAGTGTGCGCATACGTGTTTTTAGCAGAGCCTTTGGATGTGCATTTCATACAAACCGACATGTTGCAAAGCATATCTGGATCAGGTCACAAGCTGTTTGCCCTTGACCTTTGATGACCTTGACCCTTATTGACCCTGACTTTGGCCTTGGTACATCCATCACTTATGCCCAAATGACGTCGCGTGATTGTGCTCACACCGTAACCTTAGGTAGAACGCTGGTTCTTTCACAAAGTTCCGATCTGTCAGTGACAAGCGTCGTTTTCGTTGTGCTTGCCTGACTTCAAATGCTTGACACGTTAAAAATTTCTAGCCGATTTCCGATTTTTCTGCGTCATTCGACGATTTATTCAATTGTCATAAATGTCACAAAGAAGCAACAACCAGCTCCGATCCGTTCTCGAGATATTCAGGAAAAACAAGTGGGGGGGGCACAAAAAGGCCCCCTTCCAGTGCGCGTGTTAAGCCCCATATGCAGCAGCTGCGTCTCGACCCCAGGGCGTTGCCATTTACATTGAAGTGAGACGGGCATCCTATCCGCCCGGTCGCCAGAACGGCAGACGAGCGGATAAACGTGTATCTATAGTGGCATACAGTTTTCAACAGGCAGAACACCTCCATTTCATACATTTAATTGTCACTACCTGAATACTTACGAAATATAGGTAATTCAGCTTTTATGGAATTTCTGTGAACCAACCGAATTTCTTCCATATAGCCGAAATTCCATATATCCGAACCTCTAATACTTATTTTACCTTCTCTGGACCGGCAATTTTACTGCCATATACCATAAATTCCATATGCGTGGTTCTATTTATGAAAAAGTTTCTATATCATGAAGTTTAGCAAACAAAAAGGTTCACGGAGGTAGTGTTCACGTGCTAGTCACAAACATTGTTTGGGAAGCCCTGGTGCTAAAAGTGGGCTTAATATTTTAAAGAATGGCTCTTAAATACTGCTGATTTTTAGAAATCGTATCTATTCAATAAACAAACGACCTTCAACACACCAGGAAACGCAGGAGACATTGTACTGTTCTACATACAGAGGCGTGCCTCGACCTATTGGTCATTATGCGCCGCCCGTAAAGTCTGTGTGAGCTGCGTTTCGTTGGAGTGTATGTGGCGATTTTGAAGATAGCGCAAGTGTTTGATTTAACGTCATAGGGTGAAACAGTGGTGGATACAAGTGCTTTTTTACGTTGGGTTGTATGTGTGTGAACGAACTTTAGATGCCGCTTATAATATCGGCATAATGTGGGACCTCCATGAAGCGGAGGCAAGAAGCGCAGGGGAAGAGGAAGGGAGTCGTCGCCTCTGTTACTGTCAGTTACGCTACTTGTAGCCCTCCTAAAAAAAAAACAAGGAATTTAGGTTATCCTTTACGTTTCGTTTTGCCAAGGTGCCGGCACATGGCCTGCTCCTCACGAAAAGCACCAAGGGGTCTTTATCGTGCAAGCTAGGAGGAGATTGCCCACACCGCCTCTCACGCTGGCTAAGCGTTCGCCCTATCACGCCGGGTGTTGCGCAAGAAAGGAAGGAGTGAGAAGGATTTGCAGTGTTGTGTAGTTGGTATGTCGTGTAGTGTAACGGTGCTGCCTGTTGGTGGCTTGAGCGGGTAGGTCGCGCGGTCCCCACGGCTGCCTCTGTGCGCGTGGGCGGGACCCGGGACAGATTGACCAATAAATAAAATGCGCGATCCTGGCCAAGTTCCCGTGAGGCAGGTCACCGATACTGGTAGTGCGTGGTATTGTTTACTGTTGTCGGGCAGATGTTGTGTTAGAGTTCTGCTACTAGGTGTGTGTCATTTAGATATCTGGACAGTAGTTGCAACAGGTTTGGGTGCTGGTTACCCAGTAGGGCGCTCAGGGTGAGCTGAATTTTCTTTTGTTGGCAGAAGGCCTTAATGGGTCGTCTATGTGCTTCAAAATCCCTACATTCCAGCAGGAGGTGACTAGCGTTAACTGGTGTGTTGCATCTTCTACACTGTGGGATTTGGTAAGAGCCGTCCTCTAAGACTGGTTGTATGTATTTTGTGCGACCCGTTCTAAATCTGGTGAGGACGATTTCTTGACGCCGGCAGTTTTGATTTGAAGTGTCCCAGGCGCCAAGTGTGGGTTTGATGCCGCACAGGTGTCCGTGGTGGTTTTGTGTCCAGTTCCTCTGTTGGTATTGACGGATGTGTTGTTGCAGGGTTGCTTTGCAGTCGTACAGTGAGAATGTTATGTCAAAGCATGGGTTGAATGTCATTGAGATATTGTGATTGTGACTAGTGATTCATTGAGTCGAATTATATTGCTTCGACGCTATGAATGCTAATAGCATTCATAGAGTCGAATGCTAGTGAATGCAGACCAGTTTCGCAGTCTGGTCTGCTCTCTCGTTGCCTCTGATGTTTGCGTGCCCCAGTATCCAAAGGAATGAAATGTTGTTTTCGTTAGAGGACACTGTTTTATGCAACAGATGATGTACTGTGATGGATCGGCCGTATTGCCGATGGCTTGAAGTACTGATTTTGAGTCGGAACAGACAACTACGTTAACCATGTTGTCTCTGATTGCCATGCGAATGGCTATCAGGATGGCCATGGCCTCTGCAGTGAAGATTGATGTTTGGTCTGGGAGGCGGTCGCCGAGCTCGAAGCCAGGCGATGAGAGTCCAAATCCGACTTTGTCGTCAATTTTGGACCCGTTTGTGTATATGAATGATTTGTGGTTGTTGACAGTGGTGTACTCGTGGAACTTAACGAGTATTTCGGTTTGTGTCACGTCCGTTTTTCGCTCTGTAAGTAGGTATTCCACAGTGGGTGGCTTGTGAATCCAGAATGGCCTGAGGGGCGGTCTGGGTGCAGTGGGCGGTACGGCAAACTGAAGGTCTGCCAGGGCCGTGCTTATTTGAACGTGAAATGGTGGACGTTTGCGTGCTGCACGGCTCTTGTCTAGTCTGTCGTGTTTGAAGCAAGACTGTGCCGGATGGTTGTCTGTGGTCTGAACTGTTACGTAGTACCGACACAGTTGTTGTGTTCGCCTGGTCTGTAGTGATGGGATGTCCGCGTCGGCCAGAAGGCTGACAATGGAGGTACAGTGCAATGCTCCAGTGACTGCTCGAATGCTGTGGTTTTGTACGATTTCGAGTTTTTGTGCTAGAGATGGGGAGATGTTGTTGAAAATGAAGTTGCTGTATTCCAGAATGGGTCTGATGATGGCCTTGTAGAGTCTAGGAAGTGTTTGTCTGTCTCCGCCCCAGTCTGTTCCTGAAAGACAGCGGAGGATGTTGATGTGTTTCGCGCATCGTTTCGTGACTTTTTTTATGTGTTGATAGGATGTCAGTTTCTCATCGAAGTGGATGCCAAGAAATTTGAAGCTTTTGACCTGCTCTATGGCTTCCGCCATGGATGTGAACGTTGAGGTTTTGTGGTCCGGTAGCGCGAGCGCATGCAACTACTAGGGATTTTTCGGCGGACAGGGTGAAGCCCCATTTCTTACACCACTTTGCAATGTGGTCTAGTCCGGATTGTACGGTGTTTTGGGCTTTTAGGAAGCAGTGGTTAGTAACCCAAATGGCCACGTCTTCCGCAAAAAGTGAATAGTGTAGTGCTCTGCAGTGGAAATCGTCAAACATGTCGTTGATCATGATGAGAAAGAGTGTTGGTGAAATGACGCTTCCTTGTGGAAGGCCCTGGTCCTGTGCTCCATTGCCGGACGTGGTGCTGCCGCATGTAACATTTACTGTTCTATCCCGAAGGAAGTTCAGTAGAAGGTGTGCTAGGTGTCCGGGTAAAACTAGTTTGTAGAGTTTGTGTGCAAGTGCGGACTTGTGGACTCGGTCGAATGCGGCCGTAATGTCTAAATATGCCGCTACTGTTGTGCGTTTATAGTTGATTCCGTGTTTGATGTCGTGTACTATGCGTTTGAGATTGTCTGCGGTGGACTTGTTTTTCCTGAAGCCGCAGTGGTGTTCGTCGAGCAGGTTTTTATTCTCCAAAAAGTGTCGGAGGCGTGTGTTCACCGTGCGCTCCACGAATTTACTGGCACAGCTGGTGAGTAATATTGGCCTGTATCCTTTTGGTTGAGTGTGGTGCTTTTTGGGCTTGGCCAAGGGGATGATTATACTTTGCCGCCAATTTGGCGGAAAAGAGTCGTTTAAGAAGAGATGGTTAATGGCCGTGAACAGGTACGTTAAGGAAACTTTACTCAAGTGTCTGAGGAATTGGTAATGAATGTCGTCCGGCCTAACCGACGTGTTGCCGCACTTGCTGAGGGCAAGGCGTAATTCATGCATTGTGAATGGTGTGTTGTATGTTTCAGTGTTTGTTGACTGAATGTTTGTGTTTTCCACGAGTGTCTGAAGTGAGGCTGTTAGTGTTGTGTCGTACGTGTGGTTTGCGGATACGTTGGTGCAATGAGTTTTGAAGTGTTCCACGACGTCGCCAGGTTCTGTGATGCGCTGGTTGTTTATTGTCAGTTGTGGAAAGGGACCTAGCGAAGGGCGTTTTAGGTGAAAGCGTTTCATGACGGTCCAGATGGTGCCTGTGGGTGTAAAACGATTTAATGTGGATGCGTGATCTTGCCAAGATGATCTCGTCGCTCCACGTATGGTTGAGCGACAGAGTGCTTTTGCTCGGCGGTACTCCAGGAGATGTGCTTTCGCACATCACCCTTTTGTACCGCTTCAGAGCTCTGCGTCGTTTCGCGATCGCTTGTTGGCATTCCGGGGTCCAACAGGGCGCTGATGCCTTATTTCGTTTTTTTTAGATTTTGGTACGGTGGCCTGTGCTGCTGAGCTGATGGCTCCTAAGACCTCACTTATGGTGTGGTCTGTTGAATTAACTAATGTGAGGTCCACCATAGCCTCGTATTTTGGCCAGTCCGCCCTTTTCAAATTCCATGTGGGTGCGTGGATTTGTATCGTGGATTGTGCCGGAGCTGAGCTTAATGTGGATTGGGTAGTGGTCGCTCAGCCCGGGGTCGTCCTCTACCGACCATTCAAAAAGGTGACTAAGTCGCGGGTTGCAGCACAAAATGTCGATCGCGCCGTCTACGGCCCCTGGTCTGGGGTTGTGTCTGGTGGCGGCCCCGGTGTTCAGTAGTGTAAGACTTTGGCTCTCGATAAATGTGTGAATGCCGTGTCCTCTGTTGTTTGTTTTGTGGCTCCCCAGCTGGGGTGGTGCGCACTGATGGCGCCCAAGATGAGCACTGGATGTGGAAGTTGTGAGATGAGACTGACAGGGTTTTGTGGCGTTGGGTCTGGGTCTGAGGGTGGAATGTATATCGAAATAATGGTGGTTTGTATGTGGTTGATTTTTAGCTGCACGGCTACGCAACTGATCAGGCTGTTTACGTTAATTCGGCTGTGGGGGACGCTGCTGGCAATGAGAATGGCAGCACCCCCTTTTCTAGTTGGCCCGTTGACATTATCAACGTGCTATGTGAAAATTGGGATGCGGGTCCAGCAGGAATCTGAATCCCGCAGTTCAGTCTTCTGGAGGGCGGCCAGGGCTAGGTTTTTGCGTTGTATTAATTCAGATTTAAATTCGGTAAAGCGGGATGGAATGCCGCCTACAGGAGAAGGAGAGGAGTCGGGGACCTGGTGTTGGGCGAGCTGGTCGGCGGGTTGCAGTCGCCGGGAAAAGGTATGGCCACTCGGGGCGGCCGGTGGGGGCTGGAGCGACCGTGGATGGGGAGGGTGGGGGAGCAGGCCTGGCTTTGCGCCGGGAGCGCGTCGCCAGGCCGCCAGGCCGTCCCCATTACCCAACCTGCGTCAGTAGACGCGGCTATCTGTCGTCTTCAACAGGTGTTCCCGACGCCGGCCGATGCCCACGACTACGCCCGTCCGGTCCCAGCGGCCGGTGACGGCGTCCCGGCGGTCGATGCGGCTGCCGACCTTCAGCCGGGAGGGCGGGCGCGCCGAAGCATGGTGGCGACGCGTTACCTGCTCCTGCACTTTGGCGGCCTCGGCGTCGCAGCCGTCGGTGGCGCGTTTCCACTCACGAGCGAGCGCGCGGTGACGGACGGGCACGCCCGACCGCAGGGGAGGCCCGAACAGCGTCTGGGCGGGAGACCCGCCGTCCGCCGCGGCGTGCTGCACAGCCCCCGGTCCGACTGCTCATCGTCCAGCTGGCCACGTGAAGACGCGGCGAGGATCAGCCTCTTCACGGTTTTCACGGCGGCTTCTGCCTGGCCGGGGCATCGCGGCGACGATGTCTCGCGGCCAACCTCCAGCCAGTCCAGGAACCGGCGCAGAGTACCCGACGTAAAGCTGCGGACCGCCGTTAGATCCGTGCACGGCTGGGCCCCCGACTGAGAGAAGAACCTCCGCAGCTGCTGTGCCAGGTGGTCGGCCGAGACACTCCTGGTACAGACGGCCACGCAGGGCCATCCCGACAGACGTTCTACGTAGACCAGGCAGGCCCGGCCGGCGTCGTGAAATCAGTTAGCCGGCGCCGACTCGAACACGTGGCACGGCCGGCCGTCTTCCCGCCACAGCGGCTCGCTGGGCTGGCTGGACGTCAGCTGCCTGCAGCGCGGGCACGTCGAGACGACGTTGGCGGCGTCGAGGTCGATGCCCGGCCAGGACACGCAGAGGCGAGCGCGGCGCTTCGTCCTCTCGATGCCCTGGTGCGACTGGTGCAGACGAGCAGGGATATCTCTGCCCAGGCTCACCGGGATCATCGGCCGAGGGTCGTACACGGCGAGGCCGCCATCCAGGGATGGCCAGTCCCGGCAGGCCGCTGGCTGCGCCTCCTGCCAATGTGTCCGAAAACCCCTGCACTGCGACTTCTCGCAGAGCTCCGTGTTCCGGGTCACGGTCGGCGGCGGCTCGGGTCTTCTCAAGGCTGGGATCCACGAGCGGCGTCAGACGCGTGTCGCCCTCTGTTTCACGCTCCGCGTGCGGAGCTACGACAACAGCAGCGTGTAGCGGGCCACCGGCGTCCTCCGTCACCTTGTCTCCGACGGCCGGGTCGCCGGCTAGGGCGCGGGACAGCGGGCCGGCATCTTGTCATCCCTTCTGCCAGCTGGCAGTGAAGCAGTGCGGCACCAGATTCTCACGCATCCGCATGAACCGGGGGTTCTCGATCTCGCTCAGCCGCTCCTGGTTGAGGATGAGCACCAGGGGGCCGTTGCTGACGACCGGGTCGAAATGATAGTGGTCGAAGTGACAGCCGGCTAGAGAATAGCCGCACTTCCAGCCTGTCCGCAGGCAGGCTGTCAGCTCGATCTCTACCACCGCATACCAAGACTCGGCATCGGTGAGGAATCGCTAACCGCACTGCACCAGCCGCCAGATGTCGCCATGGCGCTGGGGCGGCGCGAATCCGAGCCCGGGCGTCCGGGCGGCATTCGTCTGCACCACGGCTGGCAGACGAGGGTCGAAGACCGACTGGTCGCCAATGACCGGCGCCGCGACCGGGACCAGGACGGTTTGGACCCGCAGGAAGGCCGCCTCGTGCTGAGCCGTCCAGCACCAGGGCCTTCAGGACGTCCCGGGGCAGGTTGGGCTGCATGGGCGAGCTCGGATGACAGACAAGCTGACTGGCGAGCCCCATGGACGACCGGAAGTCGGTGATTTTCGCGGTTGTCGGGGACTCGGCGATGGTCTTCATCTTCTTGCCGTCAGATGTGCAGCCGTCAAGCGTGATGCGGTAGCCGCAGTAGTTCAGCTCCCGCCTCGCAAACTGGAACTTCCTCGGGTTCAGCGTGACGCTGCAGTCGTCACACCGTCACACGGTGACGATGTCGTGCACCAGATGATCGGATAGGTGGTGTCGTGCGCGAGCAGACGTCCACGATTTTGACGGTGTTCGGGATGTCGGCGAGAGCTTCGCCGCCGCGCCTATTATATTCGTCGCATGTCGAAATGAGTCCCATGAGGACTCTCGCAAACTTCATTCGGCGACGCGGTGTGATGGAACATTCCAGATCCCGGCATTGTTCAGCGATGGGGACCTGGAAGTATCCCATGGATGCATCCAGCGTCGTCGGCCAGTGACTGCCAGGTGCGACGCTCACCACGGCGTCCTGGGGTGACCTGACCGGATAGGTAGGCCGCTTCACGCAGTGGTTGAGCCGAGTCAGGCCGACGCTCAGGCGTTCCCCGGAGGGACGCTTGGCGACTGGCACCACCGGATGACACCACTTGGTGGCGTAATCAACCCACGCGATGATGCCTTGTGCCAGGTCATCGAGCTGGGTCTTGATGTCTGCCCTCGAGGCGCACGGGATTGGCCGGGCCAACGTGAGCGCAGTCGGAGTCGCGTCAGGGCGAGCCTGGACCATCATCATCATCGGGCCACTAGCCATCTCACACAGTCCCTGCTACACTGTTACGGTCACTGTTTCCTTTACGTCTCATGCGTGGCCATATTCTCGCCTCATGCGGCAGCTTAATTCTTTTCCCGGCAGGGCGGGCTGAATCCGCCTCCCTCAGGTTTTTTCTTGCCAATTCCAGGGCTTTTGGCGCAGCTGCACGAAACTTTGTGACTTTTCTTACCTATCCCTTCTATGTAAGGCAACAAAATTTCGTAATTCTATTCCGCTCAGGGGCGGAGTCAGGCAACGTTTTTCGGAGGCACCTCAAGCCATTTTTGGCCATTTTGAGGGAAAAAGGAAAATATCTGCCAAATATAGCATTTTTTAAGATAGCACCTAAAAATACCGCTGTGAAGATAGGACTCAAAACTTGATATGGATGTATAGCTAAATAGTTGGGAACATACAAACGCAATTTTGTTTATCTGAGGTCACTTCACAAGGTCAGGTCAAGGTCAAAAGTCATAATTTAGTTTCATAGTAATAACTTTGGCGCTTTTGTCAAATGCCAAACCAGGAATATATATATATATATATATATATATATATATATATATATGACGTAGAAAAGGGGTATCTACTTGTGTAACCAGTTTCAGCTTGATATCGGGTCGGGTCACGGAGCTATGACCTAAAATGGCTGCGCGCGGACCCGATATCACAATAACCGTGAAATGGAATTCTAGAAGCAGAATGAATCCAAACGATTGAAAACGTTTTCAAATAATAAAAAAATGCACACAAGATCATTTCAGGCGACTCTAAGGTCACTGGACGTCATTCAAGGTCAAAGGTCGTAAGCTGATCTGAAGAGCATGTTGCCATGACAGTTCCCCTTTTTCATGTCCCTGGCACTGCCTATGCTAACATTATGTAAACATTGCGATAAGTGGACACATGACATGACATGGCACGGCAGGTAGAAGTCTTGGTGGTCAGGCGCACAAGCGATTCGTGCGTGGGCGGTGCGCAGTGGACTGGCCGCGGTGTGCAGTGGACTGGCCGCGGTGTGCAGTGGACTGGCCGCGGTGTGCAGTGGACTGGCCGCGGTGTGCAGTGGACTGGCCGCGGTGCGGCAGTGGACTGGCCGCGGTGTGCAGTGGACTGGCCGCGGTGTGCAGTGGACTGGCCGTGGTGTGCAGTGGACTGGCCGCGGTGTGCAGTGGACTGGCCGCGGTGTGCAGTGGACTGGCGGCGGTGACCGGAGATTTCTCTTCGTCCAGTGCCGCGGCCCGCAGCGCCGGCGCCGGAGTCGGACAGCGCCGGGGTGTCGCCGGTGCCCTGGCCACGAAGCGAAGCATCGCACGCGGTGGCCCGGCAGCAGCAGCAGGTGACTGTGCTTATGGAGCACGTCGTGAAGGCCGGCGGCCCGTCGCTGGCGCCGTCACGGCCGAGCACAGTGAGCGTCTCTCAGCTCCAGAGGCGCCAGGAAATTCCGCCTCGGCCGGCCGGCCGGGCGCTGCCGCTGGACCCCGGGCCCGGCACAGGCTGTCGGCGGCTGTCGTACAGGAGCCTCAGCTGTCATTGTCCGCATCGAAGGTGGACTTATCGATGAGGCCTGATAACTCCATTAGGCTTATCAGGCAGTGACCAGCAGTAAGTTTGCCGGTCATTGCCTGCTAATCGCCACCAACAAACTCCTGCACGCGGAGCAGAGCCGCCCTGCTGGCCGTTATGGGCGATGACTGAACTCGGGTAGTCCGATTCGATCTACAGGTTCCGGACGACGCCGAGATGGAGCCGGCCATCACGGCTATGCACGTGCATGTTCGCCGCCAGCGGAGCGCCGTGATCGACCGTCGGGATTTCGACGCCCGTGTTAAGAAGCCCGGCGAATCGGTGGACGGCTACCTCTGTGCGCTGAGAGAGATGCCATCCTGCGATTCTGCGCCGAGTGCCTGGACGGCCTGTTTCGGGACCGTCTCGTCGTGGAACGCGGGATGAAGAGGCGAGGCGCCGCATGCTGGAGGTTCCAGACAGCTCTCCTGACAGCCGTCGACATCCGTCGCGCGTCTGAGAACTCAGCCCACAATGGCACTGCTATTCGTGGCGTGATGCAGCCATCCCTGGACAGGGCATCACGGTACAGGCGGGATCACGGCCGGCCGCGGCAGTCCGCTCACCGCGGTAGGTCAGCCGACGCGCGCACCGGCAAGTGCGGGCGGTGCGGCGCGGCGCCGCACGCCGAAGACCTACTATGTACGGCAATGGGCCGCAGGTGTTTCAGTTGCAACGAGGAAAACGAGTACTCGGCCACGTGCCGTCGGCGCAGTGCCAGCGGCCGCCCGCGGCGCGAGGCCAGCCCTGGCCGCAGCCGCAGCCGCGGCCGCCGGGATCAAGCCCGGTCGCCCTAGAGTTCCAGAATTAGTCGACAGGTGTCGCTCGTCAGCCGTGGGGATCGCAAACGGCAGCAGTCACACTCAGCCTCGTCTGCGGCCGGAAGTCGGATATCCGATGTGGTGTTACGGGATAAGAGCTCAGAGCTCCCCTCAAGTGCACCTGAAGCTGTGTCATCCCGATGGGTCGACTTCAGACACGGTCCGGACCTCGGATACGGGAGCGGAAGAGTCCGTGGCATCTCGGCAACAAGCGGGCAACATGGGCCCCCAGCAGCAAGAACTACGGCGGTCCGCGGGCGAGCTGCGCGTAGCCGACGGACGCGAGATCCGCTGTCTGGGATGCGTGATGACATCACGCATCCCACGATGGCATCACGCCCCAGTTGGGTGACGTCATCCACACCACAGGAGTGACGGTCGTGCCGACGCTGCACAGCGCCCCCCTATAATGGCAAGATGATGTGTAGTTCCGCATCCAGTGTGCTGGGTTCCCCCACAGATCAGCAGCGTGGCGAATGAGAACCAGGTTGCGGATCCGAAGTCTGATACCCAGCCTGGATCCGAACGCCGGACCCACCGATCAGGCGCGACGTCTGGCCACGGCAGGCCGGCCTCAGCCAGGCAGGCTGTGTCGCGGCCGCTCCCTGTGCGGGGCTCCGTGCGTCAGTGCGTCCCATCCGTGGGAGTTCGACAGCAGCACTTCGCTGCTACGAAGGAAGCGTTCCCACGAGTTTTCGACACGTCAAGACTGCGAGAGATAGACGGCGGACCCATGAAGATCGAGGTGAGTACGCAATTTCGACGGCTCTCTCGACCGCCCGCAGCATCGCGTTCTGCTGGCGCCAGGACGTCGGCCATCAACCGGAAGGACCTCATATCCAAGGACATCATCGAGCCGTTGGAGCACCTGACGGCATGGTGCTACCTCCTCGTGTCGGTCGCCAGGCGATCAGATGACAACACGGTGTCGGGATGCCGCCTGACCGTAGGCTTCGCTCGGCTCAGCCGCTTCGTGCGAAGGTCGGCGTACCCAGAACGTTCTCCGCACGACGCGGTGGCGTCAACCGGCCGGGGCGCTGTGTACTTCACTAAGTCTACTTCACCATGCTCTACAGCAAGTCCGGTCATAATCAGATCGCCATACGAGAGGAAGATCGTGACCTCACGACCTTCCTGCGCGCTGGGGTCCCTTTGGTTTGCAGCGCACCAGCACAGACCTGATCTCTTCCGGTGACGAATGCCACCGGAGGGTAGACGCTGCACTCGGCAATGTGCCCCGGATGTGCAAGGTGGTGGACGACCTGCAGACCTGTTCGATAGCAACTGCAGTCTCCTCTTCTCTTCCACCCCAGTCAGTCAGGTTATTCTCTGGCACAGCTTTCATTGAAATCGGTACCCGTTACTGGAGCCGTTGCTGGGGCTGTTGTTAACTTCGTGTTTTTTGTGTGACCTCTAGAGGTCAGACTGTCGGAGCTATTCCAAAACGGACTTAAGATTCTTAAATAACTCGGTCAGGTTATTCTATGGCACAGCTTTCATTGAAATCGGCGCTCGTTACTGGAACTGTTGCTGTAGTTGCTAACTAACTTCACGCTTTTTTTGAGTGATGTCTAGAGGTCAGACGGTTGGAGCTGCTCCAAAACAAACCTCAGATTCGTGAATAACTCGGTCAGGTTATTCCATGGCATAGTTTTTTTTATAGAAGTCGGTACTCATTGCTGGAACCGTTGCTGTTGCTGCTGCTAACTTCACGGACGTAAATCAGTGTAATTTGTATTGTGCATAAATGACATCTTTATTTAAAAACAAGAATTTAAGAAGCTACCCACCGTCTGTAGTGGGCCACAAAATAATAATTTCACTCAAAATATCGCCACCATTGAGCAGTAGCGCTTCTTTGAATTTAAAATTTTCACAATGTCTCAAACGAGCTGATCGCAAAATAGACAGCGTTTGTCGGTACAGATGTTACAAACCAGTGACACCATATGGTAGGAAATCAAACTTGCTACTGATTCATTGTATACTGGGTATATTTGGTCTAACGTTTACGTCGTCAGTCTTTGGTTAAAGACATCAAAATTCGTTAAAACAAAGCTGAACTTTAAATGCATTGCTCAATGCAATAAGAAGGAAGCAGAGCAAAGTACTAAAAAAAAGCACACACACTCGCCACTAGGTAATCACAATGCAGCGTTTAATTGTGAATATTTTGAGTAGCAATTCGGTAAACTATTCGAAAAATTGTACCCATCATTTGCAGGTTGAAAATTGGGTTAAACTAAAGATGATACGGTATTACTATGGATGATATATATGGATTTACCATGTATGTGTTATGCATGAGGACATATTATTTATATTGGCATTGCAGCACTTATTCCCTGTGCGTGGATAAACATCGTGAGCAACCTTAATTAATGCTCTGGGCATCATAAAAAGCCAAAGGGATTCATCTGGAGCCTGCTGAAAACTAACATTGTAATGCGTACGTCATCCTTGCTTGTTGGCTCGCCTTCAGATAACGACGTTTGGAAAAGAAGAGGGACACCTTTTCCAAACGAAAGAAAGGTTAAAACCCGTGATAAGATGTATAAACTCATCCTTGCGTATGATACTGTGAACAGTTTTGCATCTTCCGAACGCCAGTCATTCCTCTTTCTGCGTATCTTGGGTCCGTCATTTTGAGGAAGATGGTGATGCACGGATATGCCTAAAATTAATGGTCTTTATCGCGTGACGAAGGCAGTGATTATCCAATGCGCACGTGTATTTTCTGAGGTCGGTGATTATGAGATGCAATAATCACCAGTCCTGCCCATAATCCATGAACTCCGCGCAAATGTGAAGTTTCATGCACGATTCTCCTATTTTCTGATTGTTTTACAGAATTTATGCTGATAGTTCTAGTGCGAAATATGACCACTGACGGTGATTTAGGAACTTGGATTGGTGACTTGGTGACTTGGTGACTTGGTGACTTGGTGGCTTCGGCTCGTTTGGTACCGTTCTCCTTCCATAGGGTGAACGAAAACAAGCAAGTCACATTCAAACTGTATTTCAACACAGTCAGCGAGACAGACTTGGATTTGAGCACATGAGGCATTTTAATAATATAACTTAAATCGACCTGGATACAAGGTTGAGTTGGTAAGGACAACACTGTCTTGAGTCTCGCGTCTTTGGACTTGAATCGGAGGGCACGGACCTACTGGACCCGCTCCGGACCTATCGTGCCTGCTGCTGCCCCAGCAGCAGCAGGCAGCAGAGACAGAACATAATCAGGTATCATCAGGCACCATCTTCGCCATCTTCGTCGTAAGTCGGTTCGTAGTATTCCCCCTGCTCAGTCCATTATGAAACTCATAATAGGAGCGTCGCTCGATTTCTCGTCCATTTCACCGAGTGACGTGGTGCTGACGTCTTTCCTCAAGAAATGCCACGAACTTCTTGAAGTCGTAATCACGTTTCTTTTGTGTGTTCCTTGGAATTGTACTTGATATAAATAATTTTCACGCTTTTTCGGTTGTATCAATAAGTTTATTAGACCGCGAAATAGCTGAGCCTTCATTTTTCTCGCAAAGTATGCATGCCAAATTCACTGGAAAGTTTTGATTTAGGTCACGTTAGCGTCATGCGATGAACTGTTTATTCACTCGTGCTGAAATAATCTTCATAACCAACTTGCCTCACGGCTCGGTAGTTATGGAGATTATTACAGCACTAGAGCATGACTATATGTTGTATCTCGCGAAATAGCCAGCACTGCTGAATTATCAAGTGAAACCTTGCATGTCACTGCAAACGCATTTCACGATGATATGTTACATGCATTTGAATCTGGAAGTTTGAGAATTGAAATGTGACTTTTGGAGAAATTCCAGGAAGAGAGATGCAATGAACGGAACTCTTAGACAATAACGCACAAGTATATCCCAAGTTTCCAACAAACATGAAAGATGCGTGATGTCAAACGACAGCTATGACATTTTGCTTTAACAAATTGTCTACTGATTTGGTTGACGGAGTTTTATTCGCAAAACCTGGTTATTTCCAAAATATGCAATTTTCTGAAACTTTTGAACTTCTTGGTACCGGTCGCAACTGTCTGAGCCAGTTCTGCCATTTTCTACCCGATCTGAGTCATTCATCGCCGATTTTGATGACAATGTGTTTCGACTCATAATAGTTATTTGTGACCTGACCTCGGGTCAGCAGTCGGAGGTCATTGAAACTTTGCCTTTTGACAGAAACTGGATGTCGGGATCTCCCCACTTCCAAACTGTTATAAAAAATTCAGTCGATTTTCGAAAAAAACACCGACTTGTGTTAAAAATTGGCCTGACCTTAGGTCAATGACTCGGAAATTTTCGAATAATCCGAAATTGCAGATTTGTGACATTTATCAAAATTTCTAACCCTTGAAAGTTTTACTGTGGTATCATGTCTTGCGAAAAAGTTACAGGGCATTAAACTCTTGGAGACAGTTGACTTCACCACTTGACCGGACGTAGGTCAGACACCTTACTGGGCCTGAGGTCAAAAAGTGGAGACAAAGTCTGAAAATGATTAAGCAAAAGGTACATTAAGTTTCGTGGCACTACGTTTGTTTGTTCTCTCGCGTGTCGGAAAAACCTTGGGGAGGGAGGCTAACCGCTGCACAGTCGGGAGCGGGTTAATGATCATCAGTAGGATATAAACGACTTCCATATGAGCTTCTAATCCTTCTTTGGAGAGTTATTTCGAAGTTCTTATTCGATTTTTCTTCCTATTTCCTTTCTCGCTTGAGTTCTTTCGATGCATACATTACTCTGATCTTCACTGTTTTCCCGTGAAACTCTAGCAGCTTCAATCCTCACACTCCAGTTTCGATCCTCTCATTGGAGATACGAAGCTTGCTGTCAAATCGTGTTGGATACACGCTGACCTGCGTTTTCGTACGCAGTGAACCAGACTTCAGCGCAGCTCACACTGACACTCGGGCCGCTGGTTGCTGGGCACCGTCAACATTTTTCCCCAAATACTGTCAAGTTTCTGGTGACCGATGACGGCATCTCAACCAGGCCAGGGACGGTTGGCGGATCACCGGTGGAAAGTTGAGCGCCATTTGACTTCTTGGTGACGTCCAGTGTGATTCGCGGAAAATGCGTGGTTGCATGTTCATTGTCATAGTATGATGTAGCGTAACGCACACAAATTATACTACATGAATAAAAATAAAGCAAAATAATCGTATTATACAAATAAAAGTATAGTTAAATCCTGCACCGCCTGAGGGGGGTCAAATAGGGTACTGAACAGTTGGAGCCAGTCAAACCACGCTTTGAGTGCCTGTCAATCAATCTATTTGAAATATTTTGACATTAATACCATTTCTATACTAGATCAGGTCATGGAGCTATGACGTCATAAGTGCACCCTTGCATGCATGTTTTTGCCTCTTCAGGCGGTGGTGCAAACATGTTTCGTCTTTTTATAATATTCGCGAATATAATGCATGGATTATTTCGATTTACATAGGACACGATCACTGAAGGGATATACAACCAAGCCCCGTCAGAATGAAAGGTCATTCAGGGTCACAAGATGACGCTTCGATGTCATTTGCATGGTAGGTGATAGAAGTCTCCATCATTCAAGCTAGACAACCAAATCCATATATGCCTCTTAGCAAAGCTCACCAAATGCATCCCGAGGTCATGTCATGTCACGCCTTAGGCAGATGTCAAAACGAAATGAAACGCAACATCGTCTGTGGAAGATCGTGCAATAACAGCAGAGAGCAATTATTGTTCCTAATCAGAAAAAGGAAATGACTATCTGTCCTGAGCTGGTCAGGCCTTGACCCAGTACAGAGCAGACAGGCGATTTGATCATCACGAGATGTCATTTCATTTCTGTACTTCAAGCAGTCAAGAATCCCAGCGAGTGATTATTGCTCTTTGGCATGAAGAGTAATGCAACCTTATCTGACCTGACCTAGACTGACCTTAGCTGGGTGAAAAGCATGTAATACAAAACTGATCAGAAGGTTTCACTTCAGTCCTTTTTGTGACGTGGATCAAAACGGCTGCGAGTAAGTATTGGTCTTTAGCAGGCAAGGTAAGACCAGTATTTCACCTGACCCAGGCGGACCTTGTCCCGACATTTTTTAACATGAGGGCATGCTTCTGATGCAGAAGATCGTGCCTTTTTTGTTTGGTACCACGTTGAATGCTTTAAGGCCAGTATTTCCGATGATGTGATGTACGAACCGGTTTTTGCGATGTCAACAAAGAAATCAGACATCATCAGCAACAAAGAAAGACATCAACAAAGAAAAATTGAAAATCTTCCAGCAAGCTGTGGAGAGTGAAATAGGCCTTCGCTTTCAAATCTGACTGTGGAAAAACAGACGAGAAGTGGCAGAAACATCAGGCGTCCCAACAAGCTAGACTTATAATGGCGGTAGTTTAGTGGTGGGTTGGGGAGGCGCGTCACATTTGTATGTTTTTGTCCATCTATTTAGAGAAACATATGGTACAATAGAAGCAAAATTTTCGGTTTCAAGGCAAAACAGCGAATAAGATAATCGTTAAAATAATTAATTCAAACTTTGGTTTAACTTTCCAATGTTTCTTTCCATAATAGAAGGTATAATTTTCATCTCTAATTTGCTGACCTTGACCCAACCTTGGCCTGAGTCAATCTCAAACTGGACCTTCCAGAACAATGCCACTTGGCCTCGTGAGCTCATAGCGGGAGTTACTGAATTGTGGATGGTGGTGCTTGGTGCAGTTAAGAGTGATTTGTGAGAGGAACTTGACCTTTTTTTGGCCTTTTTGTCTTTCCTTCTTCCGTAATTTCTCCAGCCCTGACTTTTGACTGACTGTGGACTGTTTTTAGGGCTTATCCCTTCCTCTTGTTCCCTTGTTACTTTTGCCTTCTCCTTTAGTTATTCTACGAACCAGCGTAGGTAAGTTGATCCGCCCAGCGGTTTGTGTGATCGGATATTTATGATCACTGACCACAGTCCTACGAAAAGCTGGAAAGATCGCTGTTAAAACATTTATGTATGAAAACAAGGCAGAAAATGCATACCTGAAAAGGACAGGACTAAGAAACTGGAAGAATATGAAAAGACAAGACAAAACAGACACAGCAAAGCAAACAACACAAGCAGGAAGAACATACCGACGTACAACATACCGAAAATGCATACCTGGAAGGGAAAAGTTTTATATGTAATGACATACCATTAATTAGGTATGACGTTACAGCTTGGCATCCAGTAAACAAGTTTACTCGCTTCCAAGTTTAAAAGAAGTGACTCTATGACATAACTTGGGACTATATCCACTGCATAATTCGGTGCTCATTAAGCATGCCAGGTTTTTTTATCGCAGGCCATTGAAACTGTGACAACGTAAGTGCTGTTTGGTAACTAAAGCTGCCACATCGAGGAAACATTTTTGTTCACATGCTTTTGACGAAATTTGACATCCACGCTGTTGGAGGATCCAGTACATATATCAAAAGGTTTTAACTCCTAAATCGAAAGGGAAGGTTTTCAGCATTTCTTAATTTGGCACGAGCTTCTCCGACCTTTCTATCCCCTTCGGTATTTTGCAAACCTTGGAGGCCTCAGAGTTCTTTCCAACGTTTTCCTTCTCAACTTTTGCTGCATCTAGTTCATCATCTTGAAATTTTCAGTAGCTGAGTGCTGCACATTTCTACAGCACATCTGCGAATTTAAACGCCTTAAATCTTGTCATTGTGAGATGACCTGTTTGTCAAGGTCCGATTTCCGAAGCCGAAAACCTCCGATTTCACCAAAGCTGCGAATATCACGATCCGCAAGACTAATGGTTACCTGGTTCTTTAAAAAATCTATCTGAAAAACAACAGTAACCAAGGTATCCAGTATAATGGGACAAAGTGAACTGAAGCATGGAACTATAATTATTGATGTCCGCAACATCAGCAATCTTGCACATATACAATGTGCATTGCGCAACAAACTACACTGAAAACCTTGCAAAACGTTCAACATTCCAAAAAGATGCCAGAGAACATACAAGACACCAAACAAGATCCGCCAGAGGTGTAAAGGAAAACGAAG
Organism: Capitulum mitella; assembly: GCA_030062745.1. Classification (NCBI taxonomy): domain Eukaryota; kingdom Metazoa; phylum Arthropoda; class Thecostraca; order Pollicipedomorpha; family Pollicipedidae; genus Capitulum; species Capitulum mitella. Next base: position 160,869 of record CP099852.1, on the reverse strand, counting down.
GTCGAATCCGCTAGTAACAAAGTAAGATGTAAATAATTTTATGGAAGTCACAATTTCTATGTATTGCAGACATATTGCAGACATACTGCAGACAACGGGAATCAGCCGTGCACGCTGAAGAGCACCCTTTTGCGATTCCACTTCAGTGAAGTAACGTCCAAAGCAAAACATTATTGAAAGAATGAAGAATGAGATTTCAGAAGAAATTATTTTGTCCATTTCGCGTATGTTGACCTGTCAGAGTAAAACAAGCAAATGCAGGTCGACTTGATACTAATCCGCAGACGAAACCTATTCAACGCAGTTCTCCCGATTTTTCCTACAGTTTTATTTCCAGAGGAAGCCAGGATGTCTCTGAGGCCTCCGTGTCTGGCAAAGGACTGGGATACCTTACGGCGGGTTAGGTTTAGGTCATTCATTCACGGTACGTATTGAGCCACGTATTCTATTTATTTCAGTACGTTCTGTATACCTCTCAAAACATTTTCAGTCTTCACTTATAGCAATGACAGCGCATTTTTTTTAATCCCGCACACTCACCGATGTACACGGATAAAGAAATTTATCAACGTAAGGAAAAGCTGGCCTGAAATGTAATCGATAACACCCAAAAACTTAGTTGACACCAAAGTAAAACTAGCCGAACGTTGCCTGTCTTACTCGCCGGTGACCGTCAGCACTTAGCGCCGCGGGACGCCATTTTCCTCGATGCGATGACGCGTGCTGCAGTCTGTGCTGCTATTTGTTAGCAAAGCACATACCATTTTTGCCAAGATATGAAGAAACATCGAACGTATTTCAAAGACGCAGTATGATTACGAAAGCGCCATGTTCACAGTAATACTTGTTAGTTAACTTCGGACAGACAAGTGAGAGATGATTGTCAAGACCACACGGAACGTTCTGATGTGCCACAGGTGTTCGTGCTTATTGGAGATTATCCAGTACAGTTAGACCTGCACCCGGTCTGATATGAGCCGGTAACGTGCTCTCTCAAGAATGATGGGCAACTTGTCATCTCATACCAGTTACACGGAGGCCACTGTCTGTTGACAAGTGTGCAGTGACAGATGGAGGTCAAGGTCGTTTAGCACTCTGTGGGTGGCATGGAGACTGGACGGTGGCTGGACTGCGTGCAGACTCGGAAAACAGGCTTCTTGAAGAGTGCCGGAAGACGGTCGACCGTTTCGGGTTGTTTATTCTCCTGAACGTCGCGTGCGCCGGATCAATGCCCAAACTGAGAGAAGAATGAATCTTAGGTAGTTGTTATCCCGGTTCTGCTAAAGTTTTATCTTAATCTGCTGTATGGACGGAAATGCAAGTTTTTCATATGTTTTAAATTGAACCTCGTTTTTTGAATTGATTCTTTTCACCGCAGATTTGGGTGAGTACCCTGTGGTTTCACCTTATCATCGCACTAGGTCTGCACCAGTCAATTCGATTTTTGATAGTTTTTCCCAAGAACTTTGTTGCTGTTGCCTTAGTTTTTTCCTAACTTTGCGTTCGGCAGATTGGTTTTTGCTAGTTTACCTTTATTTTAGTTAGTTCTGCTCTGGACAGATTGGCAACTAAGGCATTACTAAGAAAAGTTGGTCAAAATTTGTATCGGCCCACAGACTAGTACAAGATGTGCACCTCAAGTCGAAAATAAGCAAACACGCATAACACACTGCATAAGGCAACGCAGTATATGAAGCAAATGCTCACAGTCCACAGCTATCGTTCGAAAGGCATCGACGAGGAAACACAAGACTTTGTTGTAATATTCAAGAGACAAAAATGAAATAGGGACTACAAAAAAACACGTATCACTATGACCCTAGTATTCTCAACGAACATGTACATGTTAGTGGACTTAAATGGAACTCACTGCAAAAAGCGCCATGATGGCAGTGAATGGTAAAGCTGATATACTCATAAGCATGCAGTCTCACATTTTGTCACATGTCTTCCAAAGGACTGATGACGTAACATCTACAACGAACTGACAACAGTGGATCCAAAGATACGGCCCGAAGACTTCCGATTCTTTGTGACAAACGCACTGTCCCTACCTGACAGTCGTTTCCAATTCGTAAGCGTCACCCAGTGGAACGTTTCAGCCGCTATGTGCTCGCTTCGAAGACAGGAAGCGGCAGCTCAGGCATCACCTCGGTTTTCTGGAACCTCTGCTGTATCTGCTCCAGAGACAAGTTCTTGGTCTCCACCAGACAGAACGTGGCGTACGCCACCTGGCACAAACTCACCGCCGTGTGGACCACAAACGCCCCGCCAAGGCCGACTGCACCGGTGATCAGGGGATAGAGCTTCAGCAGAGCGAATGAGTTCAGGTTGAGCACCGCGAGGGCCACGTTGACGCCAATGGCGCGTGTGCTGTTCGGCAGCAGCTCGGTGGCGTAGTTGAATGACATCGAAGAGATGATGCAGGCGAAGGCGAGCTGTGTCACGGTCGCTCCGGTCAGCGCCATCCAGCCGAGCCGAGCCTGCCACCCGTCAGAGAGGAAGAAGTAGGCGGCGATTGTGGCGCAGCCGAGCGCCGACATCACGCCGCCGAGCCGCAGCATCGGCAGTCGGCCGCGCCGCTCCACCACCAGGCCGGCAGGGCCAGCGAAGAGTACAGCCACCAGCGGCGGAAGCATGGCGTTCTGGTAGGCGCTCAGCGACAGCTTGACCGGCGACAGGACGAGCGCCGTGATCAAGAGGAGACTGGCGCCGCCGCCCCAGACGAACAGCACCATCTGACCAGCGGCCAGCAGCAGCGGTCGCAGCGTCTCCCTCTGCTGCAGTAGCGTCCACAGGCGTCGCCTGCCGGTGCCGTCGTCCTCGGCGACCTGAAGCGACTCCTGGACGCTGCGCACCTCAGCCTCAGCGTCTGTCTCCTTGCCGTGGTAGAAGCGGATGGCGTGTAGTGCCTCCTCTGCCGAGTGGCCGTGCGCCAGCAGCCACTTGGGCGAGTTCGGCAGGAAGAGCAGGCTGCAGACGCAGACCGCCGCCGGACCGAAGCCGACCACGATGAACAGAGTCTGCCACCGCATCAGGGGGGCGACGGCCAGAGCCAGCACAAGTCCCAGGTACAGCATTGTGTTCAGCAGCGCCGTGAACAGCACGCGCTTGTTGGGAGGTGAGATCTCCGAGACGTAGCCTCGCGCACTCCCCTCGGACATGCCGAGCGCCATGTTCATCAGCGCGCGTCCCAGCAGCACCCAGACAAAGTGGCCGCCGAGACCGACCATCAGCGAGGCCAGCGCGTGTGCCGGCATGGTCAGCATCAGCAGCCGCCTCGCGCCCAGCAGCGGCGCGAGCGGCATGGCCAGAAAGCTGCCCACCAGCGTGCCGAGCGCGCCCACCGCCAGCGTCCAGTTGAGCTGGTCGTCGTTCATGAAGCGGTCGGCCTGCTCCGGTACCTGGATCAGGGTGACGCTGTTGAGGCCGAAACTCAGGCCGAGCGCAGCCAGCACCTGGCCGACGATCACGGCGGCGCAAACCTGCCAACAGGGCGGTGTCAGGCCCTCCTGGTCTCGGCACGGCAACAGACGGGGCTGTTCGTCACTCAGGTCAAAGCTGCCTACTAATTCAGTCATAGCGGTATGCAATGGCGGCTTTTTACCACAGACGTGATGGCGGTAAGCATTCTTTTGGTATCTGGGTGACAAATCTTGTTCATTTGCGGCAAAACTTGTTCATTCGTTATTCAGTAGTATGAGGTCCAGCACTGCACCCTCAAATGTACATCTTCACCGTTTCTACCCTTACGCCAACTGGTTGGCCCGTGTTTTTATTATCCAGCGTAGCATTCTGTTGCTGTTAGTATATTACAGTACCATACTAGACCGTACTATTATATCATGTGACACGGTGAAGCAAAGGAAAGATAAAATAAATATCCACCGAACGCAGCGGCGTTCAGAGGAGTTGGAACTGGGGGTGGGGGGGGGGGGCAGAGAGTGTAGCTGCCCTCCTAACTTTGGGCAACATTTAACACAAACCCTGCGACGATTCATGGGAAGAAACGAGGTAAAAATAAGGTTTGCCGTGCTTCCCCAATCTCCACGGAGGCCCCGCCGTTACTGGGGTGTCGTTTTGTGCTCAAGATTAGGGGGGGGGGGGGGTAGAATGGAGATCCCGACAACCTAACCTTCCAAATGTGAGTTTATCAATGGATTTAACTCACTTTATTTTGGCCGACGGCAAGTATTATTCATTTCACATATGTCTGATGCTGGATAGACAACGAAAAATGAGTAGAGACAGGAAATTACACGGTGACGTTAAAAACATACATAGAGGAAGCCGCCCAATTTGCGCCATCCTTTCGAAAAATGGCTACTTTGGCTATGATATGGGAAAAATCTTCTTGTTTCTTCCTCATATACCTTCTCTGGTCTTTTGACCACCATAATTTCACGTGTTTTAAAGCCCCAGTCTTTGCTTACTATTTGTCATTCAGTTCCAAGCAAGATGCTGGAAAAGGCTTTATTCTTTCACTTTTATTATTTTTGCCAGTGCTTGCAAACAGGTCGGGGGAGGTACTCAGATCCCGACAAGATTCTGCTCTGATCACATGGAGATGGCTACATAGGCGCATCCAGTGAGTTTGGGTCCATACCCGTCTTGTGATCCGAAACTTTTCCCTCTTAAACCGAAAATAAAAAGGCCTGTGTTGATTAAATGTCGAAGTAAGGCTACCGAAATCAAAATGATTTTGATGGATGAAAAGAGTACATTCTCCACTTTCGGGACCAATTTTAGCACGCCAATCACAGAGAAAAATTTTGGCACTCCATTTTCCCCAGGTAACCGAGTCAGCCTTTCCCAGCGCCGCAGGCTGGAGCAGCACGCTTGGCAGCAGCGCTGGCTAAGCTCTCAAAGAACATCGTCAATGCGCTTTGCGTGTCTGTCTCGTATGCGTGTTTGCAGTGTTCTGATGGTGTTTCGGTAACACCACCAGATGGTGTTACCTCAGCCAGCCGCGTAACCAGGATTTCCCTCTGGAGGAGGGGCAAATGTCAAATTTTGTCATATACCACTGCCACATGATGAAGTTTAAAGGAAAATAAACAACAGTTTTACGTAATCAACCTTACATTTCACCCACAGAAATATATATCATGTTTGTTTTTGCAACATATACCTGGTCACTATTCCGTATTCGTGCGAAATCGTTATACATCTAGTATAGACCACTTGGCTCAGGGTGGGCCATGGCCCCCATGGCCCCTCCCTTGGCTACGTCCCTGACCGCAGCGCTTTAATAGTCAGAATCCCGCCTTGACACCGTGTACACACCGCACATTTATTTGCATTTCAGCGAAGTACGCACAGACAATCCGTAATATATGAGATTTTAGGTTTAAATTACTAGCGTTATTGTCACACTTTTTACATCTACAGAACGTTCAATAGTCCGAACATTTTGTGAAGAACGTTTCCATTTTGTTAAGCAAGCGTTCGAAGCTACTGAAACTCCTGCCGCAAAGTAGGAGTTGAAATGGCGTCATTATCTGTTCTGACGCGGCAGCTGGTAGATTCAACGTCAGAGTGGTGTTGTAAAGGATTTTACGGGTGTGCCGAGGATGCTGAGTTGGTCAGAAGCTCGCCGCTTTCGACTGTTGGCACGGCGTGCGGACGCCATTGTGAACTGAGCAACGTGCTGTGGTGGATGGCGACTGTGACTGCAAGTGAAGGCATCAAACTCGTAAGTACTTACATGTATACAACAGTGAATAACTGCTTCATCGCATGACCCAGAGTGTCTTTCATGCATGTTAACTGACAGTGCTACCAAATCCCACTAGTTAAATGCCTACTTAAGAGGTTCTTGAATCCGGAATTACAGTTCACCTGTTGTGGCATACGCAGTTGCAAAACTAAAGTTCTTCCGTTCTTCCCTATTTCGGATCGGTTTCCGCGCAAATGAAAGCTTATGTCTTCAAGGTACTCTCCTGTATCTTCTAAGCTTACCTGAACCCTAAAATTATTCTGGTCACCTTCTTCAGGGTCACTGTTTAAATTCACGAGCTTAATACTGTCTACTAATAACCCGTCCCCGACTGGGAGCGACAGTTGACTGCCCCCCTGAGGTTTTTCTGGGATTGCGAGAGAACCAACAAACACAGAGTCACGAAACTTTGTGTACCTTTTGCTTCATCAATTTTACATCTCGTGTCAAAATTTTGACCTCAGTTCACGTCAGGTGCCTGACCTAGGTCAGGTCAAACAGACATATGTCAAAAAAAGTTAAGCGCCTCCTAACTTTTTCGCAAAACAAGATATTTCAATAATACTTTCAGGCATTAGTGATCGTGATAGATACAACAAATCTGCTATCTCAGGTTTTTCGGAATTTTCCGGGTCATTGACCTAAGGTTAAGCCCATTTTTAGGACATATCGTCTTTTTTCGGAAATTGACGGCATATTCCATAACATTTTTAGTGTGGAATGAAGCAGACATCTAGTTACCGTCATTGGGCAAAGCATCAGTGACTTCCAGCCATTGGCCTGAGGTCAGGTCACGAATAACTGTAGTGGGCCAAAATGTACCACCGTCAAAATCGACCATGAATTACTCAGAATGGGTAGAAAATGGCAGAACTAGCTCGCACAGACGTAATTAATACTAGGAACCTCAAAAAGTTTGAAAGAGTAGCATATTTTGGAAATAAACAGGCTCTCGCGAATAAAGCTCCGCCAACTTTGTAGATTGGTAACTAATCAATTAAAAAAAAACTAAGCATGAGAAACCATCACAAGAACCACGAAGATCAATAAAATTGAGATAGCTCGTCTTTTTTCGCGAAAATGAAGGAACGCTAAAATTAGTTTCCGTCAATTTGGTACCGCATACGGCGGCGGCGCACAGTGACAGCTGGCTGGAGAATTACGGTGTCTTTACCTCAATGTTTCGGCGTATCTGTTGAACAAATCTGGGGAAATTAGACGTGTATCGGCATCCGCAGACATTTACTTGTGCGCTGGTGCCTTTACCTATGCGTTATTAGTCACAGCCCTTGAGATTCAGGCCATTTTTCGGTGTCATGCAGTCGGCTATGAGAAAACATATATAGGGCGTAAATTGGCTTACATATTATCTAAAACTAAAAGTCTGACCAGTTTCGAGCTCTACTCGTCACAGGCTTTCCAACGGTATGCTTATTTTTATCGCGTGACCAACCGTTCGTGAGTTAGAGGGGGGCAGTCCACTGCCCTCCCAGTCGCCGATGTTCGAAACGGACCGACGGTCGTGCGCCGGATAATAATGCTGCCAATCCTCACCGGTCTACCGTTTCTATTGCGCCTCGTTTGGGGTGTCTCACGCTGGGTCACACTTAGTCATACCCACGCCAGGAATCAGCAGCATTTAGGTCTAGGTCTGACCGCACAGGTCCCCCGTCCCACCCTGATGCCTGATCAATACGAGATCATTCCGCAATTTGTGACTCTTTAGTAAGTACTGATATTTTCGCTATCATTGGCAGATCAAACAAGCTTGAGATTTACTTGTTCTTCTTGAATCGTTATACACATGAAAACAACAGCCCACCCTAAATACTGTATATGCACCAGAAAGCCATGTCTGACAGGGTTTTTGTTTACGTTGCACCGCAAAAACGCGGAAGTAGTTTGTTGGTTGTGACGACTGCATCTTTATCAGCAGTGCCGCAACCTTACCGTGTACGTGCAGTCGACCGTGTACACTGAAAAGCAAACTGATTCCCCTGAGATCAGCGACATTCCTTTTTTGAGTCCTCTCAATTCCAGTAAAATGAGATTGAAGGAGCAAGAGGCAATCAGTCGGGGAATATTGGCAACTTCTGACCGCGAAAAGATTCTCGTATTGGCATGTCTACAAACTATGAGGCAATACACCCTTCAAATGCTGAGTTATACCCATGGAAGCCCCTGATAATCTACTGTTGGGTGTCAAATGCGCATGCGCGGGAAGGCGTGCACGACAGCACATCGGTAGTCATCTTGTCGTTTTGAAGCGTGGCCAACGCAGCCAAGACTTCGAGAGACAGAAAGAGAGAGATAAGACTTCGAGAGAGAAAGCATGCTGTGTATGTGTATTTTTGTCCTTTGTGTTTAGAAGCTTTTGGATGAGTTGGAACGAGTATGCTTACCAGATACTCGTCCAAGGAAATTTGACTGGGGGGCCAGGCGTGAATTACTGTAGGAACCGTCTATTGACACCCGGTTATGCCTGCCTCCCCTCCCCACTGACCAGTTTGGTCCCTTTTTCGCCTCGATTGGGAGGAGGGGGCAGGAGCAATGAGTGGGGGGTTCCCCCTTGGGTAACATGTTAGACGAATAACTGATGCTTTATGGCAACTGTTCTCGGGATCTTACGTTTGGTGGACCACCAACGTAAACACCATATTATTTTATAAATGAAAATATTTGCCATTACCACAGGCTTGCCATTTAATGTCGGATGTCTGTACATACATAAATGAGTATACAGCTGGGAGTGCATATGCACCCCAGCATCTAAAAGCGCATCCCCAACACTCTCCAGTGCGTCCCCAACATTGGCGTCAGGCTCGCGTAGTGCCCTATAGAAAAGTTGGAAACTTGTAACCATGAGAACAAACAGTACAAACACAAAACAAACTGCAAAACTCACAAGACATGGTTTCATTAGCAGACCTGTTCTTGTCTGCAGTAGCATGATCAAATCTGGCAACATGAATATGACATACAGTTGGGTGAATTTTTATTCACAAGAAAGTAAGGTTTTTGCAATGGTAACGTTAACTTCAGATATCTTACCATATCAATATGTTGACTTCTGCACAGACAGATCAAACCAGCATTGAAAGATATTCTTATTTTTGGTGCTGAAGAGAACCAGAATATGTTTGCTTCCCCCAAAAACTGATACTCCGAATGTTTGGTCTTGTGTTTCCATCAAAAAGATACATTGTAACCATGTTGACAAACTACTAACTCTGCAAGCCAATGACTGTCTCCATTCAGTAAGAGGCAGATATGATGTCATAACTGGTTCACGCATTACCAGAGGAGTGGAGCTGCCACTTTTGAGCCCGCAGGCCCGCAAGATGTGGGCCTGTGAGTTTTTTGGTGGTTTCGCTAGCCAGCACATGGGGCTTTTTGTGCCTTTTTGGGGCTTTTATAAGTGACAAAATACTGAAGTTGCACATAAATACGTAGGGAAGTTGCATTTTGACGGAGCTGGTGGCTTCACCACTTTCTTAATATCCCTGAAAAACCAGTTGGAAGTATCCTTAAATGTTAATTTGGCTTCGCAGTTGAGCCGTATTTTTTAGCCTGCGGGCTTTTGTAGGTTTTTCTGAAGTTTCTTTGCGGGTCGAACGTGGCATGTCAAATTTTGGCCGCTGGACGGGACTGGCTGTCAGAGTTTAAAAAAAAACTGTTGGAGAGGTGCTCCGTGGCTTTTCAGGTTACCAGTCGTGTTACTGAGCAATGCCTGTAACTGGTTAGATCACCATATACAGGCAGCCGTTATTAATGTTGCCCAGAAGCATATATACTAAAATATCTGCCCGTTTGATGTTCGTAATATTTAATAATGCGCATATTGCCGTAGTTACGACCTGCATTCACTGCACGTGCACGTTACACGGTCACAGGCAGTCACGAACAGAGAACGCCACAGCAGCGCAGCGGCCAGCACCGGCTGCTGGTCGGAAGGACCGCCGCCGCCGGTTGAACATTGGGCGCTGCCGTGTTCCGGTGCCGCGGGCGGCCGCCAGACGCGCCGCCCTCTCTACACAGACGCAGCTGTAGACGCAGCTGGGCCTGTCTACTGGAACCACGTACCAGAATCTGTTATATATAATTTGCGTGCTAAGGCTTAGTGACGTCCACACAAGGGATTGCGGTTTCACTCACTAAGACCAGAAAAATATTGATAACATATATTTGATACACAGAGGACCCGCGGCCCACGCTGCTGCGGCTCCTGGGCGAGAAGGCCAGTGTGGTGGAGGAGAAAACCTTTTCTTCCATCCGGCCAGGGACTGTCTCAAACGGGGAGGACAGATTCGTCGTGGTGACGGAGGCGGCCGTGGTGGCCGAGACGGCCCATCTGACGGGGGCTCTGCTGTTATTCGGCACGAGCCACTTCGCGGGTAACCGAAAATTCGCTCGCTGTACCCGCTCCACGACGTGGTTTTTGGCCAATGAAGTCTTCCATCTGACAACGGGACGACACCCTCGGCTGAGGCCCTCCAAAACCTGAGGAACCTTGGCCGTCCGCATGCCGAGGATGCCGCATGCCGAGGACGTGGGCGACGTCCCGCTCTCACTCACGTTGCCCCGCTCTCCGGTATCAGATGGAGGACATCCGGTCGCCAGTGCAGCTTGCAGGCGGTAATAGATGTGCGGTTACCACCAGCAGCGTTGTAGTCTTTCGGAGCAATGTTCATTTTGTTCCACCACCGGCGGTGTATGAGGCCAAAGTATACGTCGACGTCATTAGCGCCTGTGTGAGTGTTTTTTAGCCTCTCTGTGTCGCTCGGCGAGCGAGAGGGAGAGAAGGCGAGCGAGAGGGAGAGAAGGCGAGCGAGAGAGAGAGAATCAAGAATATCGAACAGCGTCGTGCGCTGGTCTTGGCCAGTATCCTGAAGGCATCACAAGAGAATCATCGAAGAGTTTCCGGGGAATATGTAAGGGTTTTAGGTCGTGGCGCGACAGGAATTAGAAAAATATCGCCGCGAATATCCGGACTCCCATTTATAGGCCGGGAATTGGGAGAATATACGGACTGGCATGTCTTCTTTCGTAACACGAGTCAGTACGATGATGATTTCCAAAACAAGTTTAGTCGCCTTTGCTATCGTGTTTATGACGAGAATTCACCGTTTCTGACAAGCACTGGCACTGGGCACGTATTGAGAAGAGAGAATGGTCTTGAGCAATTGATGCAAACGCTGTCTCGTCGCTGCTCTCGGATCGCGTGACACATACGGCTCACCATGGCGGAGTTGACGGAAAAAAGGGACACACATCGGCGGTTACCAGAGAGGCATCGTCAAGGCACTTAACATTAATCCTTTTCCGAGACGCTCAGTACGGGGCGGTGACATCAGTGGTGGCGTAAGACGCAGCTGCCGGCACCAGCTGCCTGGTGCCAGCAGCTGCGAACATGTGAGGAGGAGCAAATGAATATAGCGCCGCCTGTACAGCGCAGATGTTCCTGTGTTTTGTTGTGTAATGCTAGTACGTTTGATCCGTATGTTCCATTTCAACCCGCCCCCGACTGGGGGGTGTTGACAGCCCCCCTGAGGTTTTTCTGGGATTGCGAGAGAACGAACAAACACAGCGCCACGAAACTTTGCATACCTTTTGCTTCATTATTTTTACATCTTGTGTCAAAATTTTCGCCTCAGGTCGGGTCAGGTGCCTGATCTAGGCCAGGCCAAACAGACATATGTCTAAAAAAGTTAAGCGCTCTGTAACTTTTGCGGAAAGCAAGATATCTCAATAATACTTTCAGGGATTAGTGATCGTGATGGATGCAACAAATCTATCTCAGATTTTTCGGAATTTTCCGGGTCATTGACCTAAGGTCAAGCCCATTTTTATGATATGTTGTCGTTTTTTTCGGAAATTGACGGAATATTTCATTACATTTTTAGCGTTGAGTCAAGCAGACATCTAGTTACCGTCATTGGGCAAAGTATCAATGGTTTCTAGCCGTTGACCTGAGTTCAGGTCACGAATAACTGTAGTGAGCCAAAATGCACCACCGTCTAAATCGGTGATGAATTACTCAGAATGGGTAGAAAATGGCAGAACTAGCTTGCACAGACGGAAGTAATGCCAGGAACCTCAAAAAGTTTGAAAAAATAGCATGTTTTGGAAACAAACAGGCTCTCGCGAATAGAACCCCGCCAATTGTGTAGATTGGTAACTAATGAATTTTTCCAAAATTTAGACATGGAAAACCATCACAAGAACCAGTAAGATCAACAAAATTTGCATGGATAGGCTTTTTTGCGAAAATAAAGGAACGCTAAAATTAGTTCCCGTCGATTTGTTACTGCATGCGGCTGCGGCGAACGCCTACAGCGGACGCGAGAATTGCCGTGTCTTTAACTCGACGTTTCGGCGTATATATTGAACAAATCTGAGAAATTAGACGTGTATCGGCATTTGCGGACCTTTACTTTGTGTGCTGGTGCCTTTATTGATGCGTTATTAGTCACAGCCCTTGAGATTCAGGCTATTTCTCGGTTTCATGCAGTCAGCTATGAAAAAACATATATAGGACGTAAATTGCTTACATATTATCTAAAAGTAAAAATGAGACCAGTTTCGAGCTCTACTCGTCACAAGCTTTCCAACGGTATGCTTATTTTCATCGTGCGACCAACCGTCCGCGAGTTAGAGCGGGCGACCAACTCCCCCTAGCCGCGCATGATCGTAACGGACCGACGGTCGTGCGCGTGTGAAGTTATCTATTCCGCTCGAGTTCTCGGGGTGCCCGCTGGATGGCGGCGTGCAGCATTATTGTACTGTACGGCGCATCGGAGTTGGTGGCTCTGGAAAGAGCTGGGTATTTTGCGGTCGTTTTGCCCATGGACTTTCTTTGGCGCGTCGGGACGTCCAGTCGCGGCTGCTGCCGAGAGAGGCCAGTAGCCACAGACACGCAGCTACAGTGCGGACTGTATCTACAGTCTACTCTTGGAAGCCGCCGCAACTGGACGTCCTGGCGTAACGCAGAAGGCCCACGGCCGAAACGACTGCAAAATACGCGGCTTGTTTCAGAGCTGCCAACCCCGTTGTGGCATGCAGGCCATCAAACAAGCTACGATTTCTCAATGACGTGTTTGTTTTCCGAATACCAATGTTCTCGGCTTTATGTGTATTACAAATAAAGCCGGTTATGTATATTATAGATGGATAGTAGCGTTTATGGCAAAGAGATGTTACGATAATGATTATCGTACTGTATAACAAAGGGGAGCTGGTGACCCTGGGAAGAGCTGGATATTTTGCAGTCGTTTCGGCCGTGAACCTTCTTAATGCGTCAGGACGTCCAGTCCAGTCCAGCGGCGGCTTCCAAGAGTAGACTGTAGATACAGTCCGAACTGTAGCTGCGTGTCTGTGGCTACTGGCCTCTCTCGGCAGCAGCCGCGACTGGACGTCCCGACGCGCCAAAGAAGGTCCACGGCCAAAACGACCGCAAAATACCCAACTTTTTCCAGAGCCACCAACTCCGGTGCGCCATACAATACGATAATGCTGCACGCCGCCATCCAGCGGGCTCTCCAAGAACTCCAACTGCACAGACGTCTTAAAATAGGACATATCGATCAAGCATAGTAGCATAACGTAATAGAGCACAGAAACACGTGCGCTGTACAGGCGGCGCTATATTTACTTGCCGCTCTCCACATGTTGCGCAGCTGCCGGCAAAAGGCATCAGTGACGTCACCGCCCTGTACTGAGCCTCTCGGAAACGGACTTATGTAGTGTGATGACGCTACCTCCCTGGCAACTGCCAATGTGCGGCTGATTTTTCTGCCTACTCCGCCATGGCGAGCCGTAGTCACGTCATCCGAGAGCAGCGACGAGACATCGTTTTGTCACCGGATACTCCAGACTGTTCTGTCTTCTCGAAACATGCCTGTCCAATGCCAGTGTCTGTCAGAAACGGCCAATTCTGGTAATTAACAGGACAGTATATCCTTCGTGAAACATACCAGATGCTAACAATGCAGTTAACAAGCAATGACCTACCATCCAGACATTTCATGTTCCCGCGTGACACAAAAGATGACAAAGTCCGGTGCTATCTCCTGTTTTGCATGCTAATGCCAAAGAAGACTTTAATGTCTCGGTGGCCCAAACCATGAACTTTCACTCCAGGAATATTCTTGGGAATCTTTATTTTGACTTTTTCGTTGTTTAAACGTCCAATGCAAGTTACGGAGCGTCGGGGAATGATCCCCTGAAGTTAAGTCTAAAATTGAGGTCTACCCAGCAATGCAAAGGTGGCTCGGACGTCGAAGAAGGCGAGGACGTTGTATACCGACATTGTCGCATGTATGCCCACATCACGTATGCCGACATGTTCGCTGTAATTACAGAACATTTCAAAACTGTGCGTAGAAAAATATCCAGTCACGGAATCATCTGTCCAATATCACAGAACAACCCCGAAATAGCCATGTGGACAAAAATGTTCGAAATTTAACACGGCGCAAGTTAAAATGCAAAAGAAAACGACAAACGGGGTTGTCTTCTCGCCAAAACTTAATTTAGTGCATTGCTGGAGATTCTCAAAACTGACCGCTGTCTTCATGATGATCTCAGACCGTTTCTTTCTAGTCACTGCCATAAACCTAATGTTTAACTTCCTGAAAAGTGGGGACTGGACCCTGCTAACCCATCAAGGTTTCCAGTCATGATTCGGCGTCAGTCGTGCAATGTTATTAGCTTATGGAAATCGTTATGGCCAGGTCGGGCCGGAACAGTCAGTTTGGTTCTTCTTCCTTTTATAATGTCGGCTAAAATGAGACTCACTCGGCCCTTGGCCTGGCTCTTGACTCATGAACTCATGGCCCGTGACTTTCTCGGTTTTGTTGACAATTGATGTGAGACGAAACAGACTGCCACAAGATGTCGAAGTCCCTGCTCTTCTACCAAAAGCGGTCATGGATCTGACGCGCCGCAGCACCGGCATCCTTAAATAAATGTAACCTGAAATCGTATGTCACTGCTGATAACGAAATAACTGGAAGGAATGAAAACAAACGAAATATAGTTGCAAAAACACCACTTAACCCTCACCCATATAGAGTCCTCTGCATAACGCGGACGTAAAGGGGGCTGGTACGCCCTTGTACGCCCCTCTGCCATTTCCACACCGTGCATCCTAGAGCGTCGCGGACAAGCAACATGTGGCGCGTAACAAGATCTCGCGAATGGCATCTCTTTTGAATGTCTCAGGTCGACAGATGACCTTCCAGGTCGGGTCACAGGTCAGAAATTGGCAGAAGGTTTTACTTTTTCGAGTTAATGCGCAAATGAACGCTAAAGAATAAATGATGATAAAACGAAACGGATATCATAGTGTCCGTCAATCAATTATGAGTATCTGTATACCACCTGATCGTATTTATCCATGTGGCCGATCCAGGCCATGCTAGGTCAATCCTTATCAAGCGGGGTGTCGGCTTAAATACGTTCTCGGAGCTGCACAAGCGTTTCCGTAGATGAAAATAGATATTCAAATGTAACATCTAAATTAACCTGTCCCTGACTGGGGGGGGACGGCGGTTGACCCCCTGAGGTTTTTCCAAGATAGCGGAAAAACAAACGAACGCAGCGCCACAAAACTTCTGGTACCTTTTGCTTGATTATTTTTACACCTTATGTCAAAGTTTTGAACTCAAGCCAAATAAAATGTCTGACCTAGGTCGGGCCAAACGGGCCTATGTCCAAAATAGTTTAGCTCCCTGTAACTTTTTCGGAAAACATGATTCAGGGATTGGTGGTCTTGATGGATGGAACAAACCTACCATCTCAGATTTTTTTTCGGAATTGGTAAGCAAAAACCCCCTCGGGTTTTTTGCTTACCAATTCCGGGGTTTTTGACGCAGCTTTAGAAAACTTGGTCGCTTTCCTACCTTTCCTTTCTTGGCACTGTGACAAAATTTCGGAATTCCATTTCGCTCAGTGGCGGAGCCAGGCAATACTTTTGGGAGGCACCTCGGGACATTTTTGGCCCTGTTCAGGGTAAAACGAAGATGATTGACAAAAACAGAGTTCTTAAGACAGAACTTAAATCTTTATATGAATGTATAGCTAAGCATTTGGGCAACACACAAATACAATTTTGTTCAGCTGAGGTAACTTTACAAGGTTAGGTCAAGGTCAAAAGCCAAAATTTGTTTTTATGGTAATAACTTCCGTGCTTCTTTTACCAAATGCCAAAGCCGGAATATATATGACATAGAAGGATGCCATTTACTTATGTACCAAGCTTCAGGTTGATACCAGGTCGGGTCACGGAGCTATTAACTAAAATGTCAGTGTTGGGACCCTATATCGCAACAGCCGTAAAATGGAATTTTAGAAATAGATTGAATTCAATAATGTTAAATGCTTACAAGATCATTCCAAGAGACTCCAAGGTCACTGGAAGTCATTTAAGGTCAAAGGTTATAATCTGATCTGAAGAACATGTGACCATTACAGTTCCCCCTTTTTCATGTCCCTGACAACGCCCATACTAAGATTATGCAAACATGGTAATACGATATGTACTATTTCAACATAACATGACTAGCAGGAGCCAAAAAGTGCTTTTAACTTTCCTGTCCATTCAGTTATTAAAAAACTAATCCTCATGTTCTTTAACCCCTGTGAAAACCTATAAATTTTCTCAAAATTTCAATGTATGTTACAATGGTAAAAGACCGATTCATAATCTCTCGATTCATGCCAATTTCATCAAAATCGGCGTTTTAAGAACGCAGTTATAACAAGTCCAAAAATATCCCCCGTTTTGACTTGTTTGCCTCCCTAAATCCACCTCTTTCAAAATTTTCAAGACTTTTTCTTTATAAAAACGCAGTTTACGTCATGGGAAATCGATTTTTGTTTGTTGCGATGAAATGGGATGTATAGTTCTCGAGATCTCAGGGAGAGCAAAACCGTCCCCTTTGCCGGGAGTCGGCCATACCGTGTAGCCCTCCGGGAATAGAGTTAAGCAAGACTCGAGAATGAAATTTAAAGAAAATTAAGTAAGAACCACAAGGATCAATAGATATTACATGGATGGGCTTAGTCGCAAAAATAAAGAAACGCCAAAGTCAATTCCCGTTAATTTCATGTTGCGTTCGGCTACGGCGCCCACCGGCAGTCGTTGCAAAAATCGTCGTGCCTTTAACTTAATGTTTTGGTGTATATGTTGAACAGATCAGATAAATTAGACGTCTGTCGGCATCTGCGGACTTTTGCGTTTTCGTTGGTGCCTTTTCATAGACTTTATTAACACAGCTCTTGGGGTCCAGCCCGCTTCTCGGTTTCATGAAGTTGGCTGTAAGAAAACATATACGGCGTAAATGGCCTACATTATATCCAAAACTGAAAATGAGACCAATTTGGAACTCTTCTCGTGACGAGCTTTCCAACGGTGTGCTTATTTTTATTGCGCGACCAACCGTTCATGAGTTAACCCTATTCCCGGAGGGCTAGACGGTATGGCCGATTCCCGGCAGGGGGGGGACGGATTCGGCCCCCATGAGATCTCGAGAACTACATATCCGATTTTATCGCAACAAATGGCAATCGATTTTCATGATGTGAACTACATTTGAAAAAAGAAACTCCCCAAATTTTGAAAGGGGTGGATACAAGGGGGGCAAAAATATCAAAATGCGGGGTTCTTTTGGGCTTCTTATAACTCTGTTGTTTATAAACCGGTTTCAATGAAACTGACATGAATCGAGAGATTATGGATAGGACTTTTACCAGTGATACGTACATTTCAAATTTTAAGAAAATTCATAGGCGTTCACAGGGTTTTAAAAATAGGAGGAATAGTTTTCCAAAAACTGAATGAAGAAAAAAAGGTAAAAGCACTTTTTTGGCTTCTGCTAGTCATGTCAGGTTAAACAAGTACAAATCGTATTACAATGTTTGCATAATGTTAGCATAGGCGGTGCCAGGGACATGACAAAGGGGAACAGTCATGGTCATATGCTTCTCAGGTCAACTTGTGACCTTTGACCTTAAATGGCCTCCAGTGACCTTAGAGTCACTTGGAATAATCTCGTGTGCATTTAATATTGTTTGTAAACGTTTTCAATCATTTCAGTTTACTCTATTCCAAAAACTCCATTTTATGGCTATTGTGATATAGGGCACGCGCACTGACATTTCAGGTCATAGCTCCGTGACCCGACCTGATATCACTTGATACACAAGTACAGGGTACCTTTCTACGTCATATATGTTCCGGGTTTGGCATTTCACAAAATACCGCCGAAGTTATTACTATAAAACCAAATCTTGACTTTTAACCTTGACCTGACCTTGTAAAGTTACCTCAGATAAGCAAAATTGTATTTATACGTTGCCCAGCTATTTAGCTATACATCCATATAAAGTTTTAAGTTGTACCTTAAAAACGCTATTTTTGGCAGTCATTTTCCTTTTATCCTCAACAGGCCAAAATTGTCTTGAGGTGCCTCCCAAAAACGTTGCCTGGCTCCGCCCCTGAGCAAAAATGAATTTCGAAATTTTATCACGGTACGTAGAAACAATAGCTAGGAAAAGCCACCAAATTCCGTAAAGCTGCGTTAAAAACCTTTGAATTGGCAAGCAAAAGCTCGAGGGGGGCGGATTCCGCCCGCCTGCCGGGAATAGGGTTAATGGGGGCGCTCAACCGCCACCCCACCCACAGTCGGGCGTGATCGGCATCAACCGCCAGTCGGGCGCAGGTTAACAAGCACTATTGTCGAAAATGTCGAATAACATATGAAGGTCATCTTAGGTCATCCAAGGTTATCTAAAGTTAACTACCTAGAATGACCTCGGATTAGCTAAAAATCATAACTTAGATGCCTTAACCCTATTCCCGGCAGGGGGGGCGGAATCCGCCCCCCCTCGGGTTTTTTGCTTGCCAATTCCAGGCTTTTTGACGCAGCTTCACGAAACTTGGTGACTTTTCCTCGCTATTCCTTCTACGCGCCGTGACAAAATTCCGAAATTCTATTTTGCTCAGGGGCGGAGCCAGGCAACGTTTTTGGGAGGCACCTCAGGTCATTTTTGGCCATGTTGAGGGTAAAAGGAAAATGTCTGCCAAAAACAGAGTTTTTAAGATAGAACTTAAAACTTTATATGAATATATAGCTAAATAGTTGGGCAATGCGCATATGTAATTTTGTTTATCTGAGATCACTTTACAAGGTCAGGTCAAGGTCAAAAGTCAAAATTTGTTTTTTCGCAATAATTTCGGCGCCGTTTTTTCAAATGCCAAACCCGGAATATATATGACGTAGAAAGATGCCCTCTACTTGTGTACCAAGTTTCAGCTTGATATCAGGTCAGGTCACGGAGCTATGACCTAAAATGTCAGTGCACGTGCCCTATATCGCAAAAGCCAAAAAATGAATTTTTTGGAATAGAGTGAATTTAATCGATTAAAAACGTTTACAGATAATATTGAATGCACACGAAATCATTCCAGATGACCCCAAGGTCACTGGAGGTCATTTAAGGTCAAAGGTCACAAGTTGATCTGAGAAACGTGTGACCATGACAGTTCCCCCTTTTTTATGTCCCTGGCACCGCCTATGCTAACACTATACAAACATTGTAATGCGATTTGTACTTCTTTAGCATAACATGACTAGCAGAAGCTAAAAAAGTGTTTTGGCCTCTTTTGTTCATTCCGTTATTGGAAAACTAATCCCCCTATTTTTGAAACCCTGTGAACGCCCATGAATTTTCTCAAAATTTCAAATTTGCATACCCGTGGTAAAAGCCCTATCCATAATCTCTCGATTGATGCCAGTTTCATCGAAATCGGTCCGTAAACAACGGAGCTATAAGAAGTCAAAAAGTACCCCCCATTTTGACATTTTTGCCCCCCTGTATCCACAAATTTCAAAATTTTGAAAATTTCTTTTTATCAAAATGTAGTTCACGTCACGGCAAATCGATTGCCGTTTGTTGCGATGAAATCGGATAAGTAGTTCTCGAGATCTCAGGGGGGGGCCGAATCCGCCCCCCCCCTGCCGGGAATCGGCCATACCGTCTAGCCCTCCGGGAATAGGGTTAAGGGCGTTTTTCGAGTTGTTCTCCAACATAAAGTCCAATTTTAGCACGCCTTAGTATTGTAGGCCTCATCACTCCGCGGCCGAAGCCGCTCCGCCCGTCGGAACAAAAGTCAGGGGTTCGCTGCACTCCTTTAGAAGCGCACGCCATAAACCAAGCACACTGGATGACACATATACGGCGCGCGTGGCAAAAGGAGCGTCAGCTGTTCTTTTAGAAGAAATGAAAGACAAATTGTTACCAAATTGATTGGATCCGGCATAATGTTGTTGTTTCTCGAACAGCTGCGTCTCTTTTATTGTGTTCAATGTGGTAAGTTTTTGAAGAAATGAAAGAAAATTTTTTGAAATTCGATTCCTTATACCTCAAGCACTCCGCATACATACGTTGTTTTGCGGTACCTATTTCCTATGGCACTCCCAAAGATTTAACCTTTGTGTGAAGTAACCGTCGTAGATCATGACCTCAATTTATATCCTTGATAATCCCGGAAGTGAATATAAACCTATTAAATCTATGTACAGTGTTATAGAACATAACGTTTGGAGTCCATTGATATATGTTTTATTGTATTCGTGCACTCCAACCGTCTTACAGTGAGACAAAACTGAGACCTTTGTAAACGGCCGCGTCTGTGCGCGAAAACGGCCGACATAGTTCCAGTTATGACGTCATAGCTCGTTACCATGGCAACGCAGAAGAAAAATGTTTCCTTCATGAAATGCGGAAAGGACGCCCCAAAAGGTTCGCCAATTTTCGGATGGACCAAACAAACCGTTCGGAAGTTATCCTTGGAAAACCTCACAGGATGGTTGCATTAACCTCCCCCAATTCGGGCGAGAGTTAAACACTCAGTTACAGCAATTACCTGTTTCACCGTCTCCAGCATGGTGAGCTGCAAACACGCCAAGCGAAGGTCAGGAGCGCAACGGCCAATAGCAAGCGGGCCAGCGCTGTTTCGCTGTGGGCACTCCGCCCCGCGCAGTCGTAGCTGACGCGGAGTTCAGGCGGTACGGCGGTAAGGCGGCGCGCGGCGCCCGCTCCGTGCGGGGAACGAGGATGTACTGGGAGGCGCGGCGGCCGGCAACGGTCAGACGCCGTCCGCGCCCACCATGCTGTCGGTCCGCGCCAGAGGCGAGCGCGACCGCTGGAAAACGTTGGGTCAGCTGCATCTCAGTGCGCATGGCCACATGTCAACCCGTCGCGTCAGCGTACGCGAATTAAGACGCGCAGATAGAAAGTGAATGCGTTGCCAAGAATGGTTTCAAGGCTCGAAAAAATGTCCCAACCCTAAGTTGTCAAGGTATTTACTACTTGAAACCGCGAGCTGCAAAGTACATGCGTGCGCCAGTTCACACAGACATAGGCGGGGGAGCCATGAGCCAGGGGGGCTTCTGCCCCCCAACTTTTTCGAAATTTAGCATTGCCCCTATGGGCGGTGACTGGAAAGAACTAACTCAAAATGATTCGCCCCCCCCCCCAATGAAAAGAAGTTTCCGTGTCCTAGCACATATATCTTGACGCGACGTCGGTGAGGGATGTTTGAAACTGAGGCCTTCCCGAGTTCCTCAACTAGTCACAATGTTTTGTAGCTGGCTGACCGGCAGCAGCTGTTCTATATGAAACATAGTCCCTGTCCTGCGGTCCCATACTGGTACGGCCATCTGCCGATGATGGACCAGCCGCGCGACCGGCCTCTAACTTTGTCGGGCTGTGATTGAAAAAGTTATGGACCAGTTTAAGAATTTAAGGAAAAATACTTACGCTTGGAGCACAGCAGGATGTAAACAAAATCCTCTTTGGTCATTGCTCTAACAAGATCATCTCATAGGCTCTGTGCAGAAAATGCGGACAATTTGTGCCTCTCTCCCCGCCAATGTGCGTGCTTAAGTGCTAGTTTATGTAGTAATGGAATGGCATCTGGCAATCCAGTGAAAGTGCGGACAAATAAAAGTTCAGGAAACCAACGTCGTCCACTTTACAATCATCTGCAGCTGTATCACTCGCCAGATTAGCGAACGCCACGATAGCCCCAAGCAGGAATGTCGATTTGTATTCTTTTGACACGGCCCTGGCCCACCCAACGTTGATCTGGGTTCCCCAGTGCTTGTATGCCCCCACCCCCCCCTTCTTTCTGCCGGTTTTAAAGGAAAATGAGTAATAACAACGAAAAGAACGGCCGCAATAAATAAAAGATAGGCAGGAAGTAAAGGATAAAATCTAACGCGATGCATCTATCTTTTCACCTTTATCTATACATAAACAGAGAGATATATATATACATATACATGCATGGGAACAAATGCATCTTTTGTTCCATAATTAGGACAAAAATGCTTATAAATTCTTATAAATCCCCTTCGGTTAAAATAAAGTGGGATAAATCCGTTCAGAAACCCACATTTGGGGGAAGGTTAGGATGTCGGGCCCTCGGCTCGCCCCATCATCATTTACAGAAATCGACGCCCCTGGCCCCAAGCAGGCGTCAGACGTGTGTATTAGGCCTTGGGCATCAGTATCCACTGTCACTGCAAATTCACAAACTGAGTTCAACAAAAGTACAGCACAATGCCGTCTGCTTCCTTCCGATGTAAACCGAATGAACGACAACGCCCTGAATAGTGTACGCCAGTGACTGTGCTGAGCAAGTTTCATCCATTTTCCAGTAGGCCTACATTGCTAAAAATTGATACTTATGAAAAACGTCCATTAAATGTCAGATGTGTATTAACCCGTTATTAACCCGCACACGACAGTCGGTCGGCGACGATCACCCTTGACTGGGGGGTAGGCGGCTGACCGCGCTCCCCTCTAACGCACGAATGGTTGGTCGTACGATGGAAAATAGGCACACCGTTGGGAACCCTGTGACGCGTGAAGTTCGAAACTGCTCTCATTTTTAGTTTTAGATCATATGTAAGCAATTTACGTCCTACATATGTTTTCCCATAGCTGACTGCATGAGACGAGAAACGGCTTGAATCTTAACCCTATTCCCGGCAGGGGGGGGCTGAATCCGCCCCCCCTCGGGTTTTTTGCTTGCCAATTCCAGGATTTTTGACGCAGCTTCACGAAACTTGGTGACTTTTCCTAGCCATTCTTTCTACGTCCTGTGACAAAATTTCAAAATTCTGGTTTGCTCAGGGGTGGAGCCAGGCAACGTTTTTGGGAGGCACCTCAGGCCATTTTTGGCCTAGTTGAGGGTAAAAGGAAAATGTCTGCCAAAAACAGAGTTTTAAAGATAGAACTTAAAACTTTATATGTATGTATAGCTAAATAGTTGGGCAATGTGCACACAAAATTTTGTTTACCTGAGGTCACTTTACAAGGTCAGGTCAAGGTCAAAAGTCAAAATTGGTTCTTTGCAATTATTTCGGCGCCGTTCTTTCAAATGCCAAACCCGAAATATATGTGACGTAGAAGGGTGTCTTCTACTTGTGTACCAAATTTCAGCTTGATATCAGGTCGGTTCACGGAGCTTTGACCTAAAATGTGAATGCGCGTTCCCTATATCGCAATAGCCATAAAATGAAATTTTTGAAATAGAGTGAATTCAAATGATTGAAAATGTTTAAAGATAATATTAAATGCACACGAGATCATCCCAAGTGACCCCAAGGTCACTGGAGGTCATTTAAGGTCAAAGGTCACAAGTTGATCTGAAGAACGTGTGACCATAACAGTTCCCCCTTTTTCATGTCCCTGGCACCGCCTATGCTAACATTATACAAACATTGCAATGCGATTTGTACTTCTTTAGTATAACATGACTAGCAGAAACCAAAAAAAGGTGTTTGCCTCTTTTGTTCATTCAGTTGTTAGAAAACTAATCCTCCTACTTTTGAAACCCTGTGAACGCCCATGAATTTTCTCAAAATTTCAGATTTGCAGACCCATGGTAAAAGCCCTATTCATTATCTCTCGATTCATGCCAGTTTCGCCGAAATCGGTCGATAAACAACGGAGTTATAAGAAGTCCAAAAGTACCCCCCATTTTGCCATTTTTGCCCCCCTGTATCCACAAATTTCAAAATTTTCAAAATTTCTTTTTATAAAAGTGTAGTTCACGTCACGGCGAATCGATTGCCGTTTGTTGCAATGAAATCGGACGAGTAGATCTCGAGATCTCAGGGGGGGGGCCGAATCCGCACCCCTGCCGGGAATCGACCATACCGTCTAGCCCTCCGGGAATAGGGTTAAGGGCTGTGACTAATAACGCATAGGTAGAGGCACCAACGCACAAGTGAAGGTCCGCAGATGCCGATACACGTCTAATTTCTCAGATTTGTTCAATATGTACGCCGAAACGTTGGGTTAAAGAAATGGCAATTTTCACGCCCGTTGTCGGTGGGTGCCGCAGCCGTACACGGTAAGAAATGAACGGGAACTAATTTTAGCTTTCCTTTATTTTCGCGACATAAGCCCATCCGTGTAAATTTTATTGATCTTAATGATTCTCGTGATGGTTTCTCATGCTTAAATTCTGGAAAAATTCGTTGGTTACCAATCTACACAATTGGCGGAGCTTCATTTGCGCAAGCCTGTTTATTTCCAAAACATGCAATTTTCTGGAATTTTTTGAGGTTCCTAGTATTACTCACGTTTGTGGAAACCAATTCTGCCATTTTCTACCTATTCTGAGTATTTCATCGCCGATTTTGATGGTGGTACATTTTGCCCACTAAAATTATTCGTGACCTGACCTCAGGTCAATGGCTGGAAGTCATTGATATTTTGCCCAATGACGGTAATTAGATGTTTGCTTCACCCCACACTAAAATGTTATGAAAACTTCTGTCAATTTCCGAAAAAAAGACATGTCTTAAAAATGGGCTTTACGTTAGGTTAATGATCCAGAAAATTCCAAAAAATCTGAAATAGGGGATTTGTTGCATCTATCGAGATCACTAATCCCTGAAAGTATTATTGTGATATCTTGTTGTGCAAAAAAGCTACAGGGCGCTAAACTTTTTTGGACATAGGTCCGTTTGACCTGACCTAGGTCAGACACCTGACTTGACCTGAGATCAGCACTTTGACACAAGGTGTAAAAATCATAAAGCAAAAGGTACAGGGAGTTAGTTTCGTGGCGCTGTGTTTGTTCGTTCTCTCGCAATCCCAGAAAAACCTCACGGGGGCGGTCAACCGCCCCCTCCCCAGTCGGGGCGGGTGAAATTTGCGAGAGACAGTTAACTTTAGTCACATCAGCCATGCCGTTGTTTTTTACATACTTCTCTTCACTTTCTAAGCAATTTTCGTTACGTCCCGTCTTGTTTATCTTGTACTGTATGCGCCAGCGATGTCTTATGATCCCCGGGTCAGAGGGTCAGAGCAAGGCCCCATGTATGGGTCCGAGTGCCTGGTAGGCCTGGGCGATGGTTATTGGCATGAATCTTTGGGCTTTTTGTGGAAGGTAAGGTACTGCAAAGGACATGTGCACTGGAGACGAATATTCCGTGAAACAGTCTTATTGC
The DNA here is from genome assembly GCA_030062745.1 of Capitulum mitella. Lineage (NCBI taxonomy): Eukaryota > Metazoa > Arthropoda > Thecostraca > Pollicipedomorpha > Pollicipedidae > Capitulum > Capitulum mitella. Next base: position 135,615 of record CP099852.1, on the reverse strand, counting down.
CCCACCGAGCGAGCTCAACATATCGGCTCTGCACTCCACTGCTGGAGCAAAATACCGCAAGTCACCTTCTCTGTAAGCGATAGTAATGGTTTCTGCCCAGTGCACGATCTGTTTATCCTGTCGGAGGCCTGCATGCACCATTTCCTCCGCCGCTGCATCGTTGGAAGCGGCTGTTGCATCATCGACGGCATCTGGTCCGTGGTTCTGGCCAGAGAATCGGCCGTTTGGCGTGCGCCCGTGGTCATCGTCGCCAAGGCGAACGGAAAGCTACGACGGATTGTTGATTTTTAAGAGCTGAATAAGTACTGTGTGCGGGAAAGACACCGCACCAGGCCGACATCTGACGTGGTGTCATCGGTACCAAGATGTACGCTCAAAACGGCTCTTGATGCCTTTTCTGGATTATTGGTTGAGGAAAGCAAACCTCAAATGGCCTTCGTAATACCGCGGGGCTGGTACAGGTTCTGCAAGACACCGATAGATCAGCCGTCGGCTTTGGATGCCTACACAAGGCGGTTCGACGATGCCTCATCGACATTATTCGCAAAGTCATATGCATGGATGACGTCCTGCTGCATGATCGGAATATGGAGCGGGCGTTTTGGCACAGCTGGGGCTTCCTGGAAGCGTGCTTGCACCGCCCTTTTGCCCGAGAAGGTCGAATTCTGCTCGCGGGAGGTTGAGTTGATTGGCTGCCACCTTGGCTATGATGATTACTAACCGTCGCCGAATAAACTGCAGGCTATTGCCGAGTTTCCCATGTCAGACGAGCGCACCATCGCAGACATCAGGTCATACTCTGGTCTGGACAATCAGCTGGCACCGTTCATAACCATAGCACCACCCGTGGAACCGTTCCGCTACCTCCTTAAGAAATATCCGTCAAAAACGTGTACTGGGGCCCAGAGATGAGGCGACGTTTTGAGGACGTGAAAGTTCTCTGCAAAGTTGCCGAGGAAGGGCTCCAGGACTACGATAATGACCGGCCGACGATGCTTCTGACGGACTGGAGCAAGAAGGGCATGGGCTTTGTGGTGCTACAGCAATAATGCAGTTGCATTTGACAGCACACGCCGTTCTGGTGCCGGACTGGATGGAGGCTGGCGATGTGCGGAAGCAGACACCTAACGTCGCCGGAGCAGTCATACGGAGTGACTGAAGGCGGGCATTCGCCGTGGTGTGGACATTCCGAAAAGGAAAGAAGCTGTTTCCGCTCGGGCGCCCAAACCTGCAAATCCTGACAGACCACGAGCCGCTGGTGAAGCTTTCCTCTGAGAAACAAACGCAGGATGTCCACAGTCCACGATTCTTTAAATTAAAGCAGAAAATGTATCCTGTCGAGCAGGCGAATGTTAGGTCAGGAGGTCAAATGAGGTCACGTCGGGTTCTGGTATGTCGGCGTTGTAAAAACGTTCGTACAGATCATTTTTACGGCTCTGGAGGTGTATATGCACGACGACTCGCCAGGGACGTTCAGAAACTTCAAAAACGACCTTCAAAACTTCAAAAACAAAAACAAAATTTAGCAAATGAAAAATGGCATTATATCAGGCCGCCAGATGCAACGTATGGTTATATCTATGCCACAGATTATATGTCACTGCAATGTACATTTTATGAGTTTTCAATGGCATGCTCAGAATTGCTCCAGCTTTATTAGGGGCGGAACCAGAGGTCTTCTTCAAAATTCATTTCTTCACATGTATAGGCCAATAAGCTGCATAATGCTTCAAAATGTTCCCCAGAAATTGATTGCTTTGGACCGGAGTTGTCTTTCTGATGATATCAGTTTCATTCTTTTCCAACATTCCGTTCGAGAAAAAGAGGGGGGTCGAAACCCCCCGACTCCGGCCGCCCACATCAGGGTGCCGGTTGGGCGCGGGCTAACCTAGCCCACGGCAAACCGATCGCTGGGCCTCCGGCAAACCGATTATTATATTTGCGGCAAACCGATTACTACACCTACAGCAAACCGATTACTTCGCCTACGGCAAACAGAGTTTTACGCCTATGGCAAGCCGTGGAAGTTCTCCTTTGACGCCCACCCCTGTGCCAAGCCTTCCGATCTTCGGTTGATGTTTTGCCATTCGACATTTGGTCGTTTCTCTGTTGATCTCGGTCAACATTTTCGCTTTTTTATATTTTCGGCTCGTCACTTTTCTGTCTGATATTTTGTTCTACGATATCCTTCCATTTTGGTAAATATCTCCGTCTGACGATTGTCCCTGCTCGATATTTTGCCCTTCGATGTTTTCCTCGTTGGGTATTTATGTCGGCCGACATTTAGCCTGTTTGATATTTCGCTTTCGGTCTCTTTCAATTCGATATTCCTCTGGACAACATCTTGTCCGGTAACCGTCACCGTCACATGGCTGCGAGGCCGACACGACCGTCGCTGGCTGCATGTCCAGATTACTGAACGCACGATGGACTGAGGACAATCATTATGATGCCATTGTGACAGCCGTGATATTGCGCGGAACTTAATGCGCTGCGTCGTTTCACCGGCGTTTGCGATGGCGCGATCGCGCCGGAAACGTTGGCGGAAGTAATTCCGGTCTTCAGATGACCAGCCTGGTCCATATCGCTGAATTCGGTGCCGTAAGTAGTAAATCTGGTAGGCTTTGATCAAAATCCCGTGAGGCGAAGAATTATTCCCTAAACGTGTGGCTTTTTTACGTTCCGTTTTGGGCTTGAGGGTACGGTTGAGGGTGGTTTCGAAGCTTGCATCCCTCCTCATGATTCAGACGTTCTTTGTATTAGTGGTTTTTCCTCTTGATCTGGAACCTGGAGTTAGGTCAGGTTTCATAGCGGATTTTCAGGCCTGCAAATGAATAGAGTTCATCGGCATTGGAATATTTATAGTCATATGTTCTTTGGGAACAATCATATTTGATAACGCACCTGCCAACAGTGACCTAATTCCATTTGAACGAGATAAACCTGACTGAAGATTGAGCTTGTTTGAGCCTAATGTGATGGTTGCAGACTTCATGTGTATGCCATACACATATGTGGGGCATACCAACCGAACCGAATTCTTAAACATTTAGAAATAGCGAATTCCAACCTTATAAAACAACGAAATTTTCCGTTCATTTTGAGCATTCTCTGAAACTGCTAAATTTGGTGTCACGTTCCCTTTTTTCTAAGCCACATGAATAGACCAGATTTCCTACTAAATATCATCCCCTTTGGAGCCACGCGCGAGGCTTGATTTTCAAAGTTCTCTGCCAAAATGCGGACAGGTAATTGGATGCAAGATGACTCCTGTCGACCCTAATATTGATCTTATTGGAAAAATATGTGTGCTTTCTTCTCCTTTTGCCAAAGGACCAAAACCGCCACTTTCCAGTCGTGGTTTTACTTTTTCTGTGGCTTGTATAGTTCTCGAGGTCTTGCGAGATGTTCATAAGGCTGTCGGCCCGGGGAGTCACGGGCTTGTTTGAGAGTGATCGTGAATGTTGCACACTTCTGTGTGATGCCAGATGGAAAACCACTTACAAATACATTGAGATCACTTTGGAGATGCTTGCAGTCGGAAGGTAACGAGATTTTGTGGCAAATTTCGACGTCACCCACGTACGTAATGTACGTCGATGACGTTGTGACTGGCCGTAAGTCATGAATGGAAAGAGAGAAGAGTAAAGGCACAAAGAAAGCTCCCTCAGGAAGTCCAGATTTGGCATTAACCCATTCGAAAGTTTTTCCGTTCACCGCCACTCGTTGCTTCCTGTCTGACAGGTACCGGGCGAATCATTCGAAAGTTTCACCACTCCTATTTGTACACAAGACGCACGCCTCAAATATCGACGGCCAGGCAGAGCGCAGATGCTACGTTGTCATGAAGTTTCCGGCGGCTGACCGTTCTCTCTGGGCCCGTGGAGGTACAGCCCGGTAGGCGGAGCGGTGCCGGTGTCATCGGAGGCGTGCACGGCGCTGGCCAGAGCTCCGTCCGTGGTCCACTGCGGCGATGGTCCCTGCACCATAAGCGCCGTCCATTGTCAACATCCGGCGGCGTGCGACGTTATGAATGACAGCGACCGCTGCCAGATCCCAGGCCGCCGCCGAACGGCCGGCAGGGAGCGCACAGGCCCCGGCCAGGTGGCGTCAGCCTCCGTCCTAAACTGACGGCGTGCAGCACTCTGACGACTTCCGCGTATTACGTCCGCCGTAATACGACCGGTCTCAGCAGCGGGGCAACGCCGTTCAGTCGCGTCCGTTTGCAACATAGGAACGTTGCACGGTGATGACTGTTCCGCCTCTGCTCTCCCGGACAGCGGCTGCCCAGGGCGTCGTTTCTCACCATCCCCTGTTACTTTGTGACTAAAGACTTTTAAGTTCACTTCCGGGTATCACAACTGACCTTCGTTTCCTCTTTCAGCCGGCGACGCAGCGGTGAGGTATACATTATAGCGTCAAGTGTGCCGAGGTTTTGCGCAAATTGCACTCAGCAATAGCAGGCACTGGTGCAGCTGGTGGGGTTCAAAGATTCCTGTGCCTAAATCAGTCACACCTACATTTTCAGACTAGCGTAACACTCCTGTGCGAGACACTCAGACACTGAAAACTCCTATGAGCCCTTTTAAACTTGACAGCAGAGACGTTCTGCAAGCAATGCTGCATATTTGGACCGCGCCATCGACGGGAGACTTACTTCTGCGTCACACGCCGTCATCAGGTACCGTTATCTTCGCCGCTGGCAATCTCCGCCCTGGATAGAAGACTGATCTCTGCACCGAACGCCGCCGTCATCAAGCATTGCTGTCTTCGAGAGTTAAACATTCCTTGCATGTCTGGACGGGACTGGAGAGCAGGCAGGCGGGCACTTCTACGCCCATCACATCACATCACATCACATCACATCACTACATACGCATCACAAATTCGATCTGTCCTTGAACATGTGCGTTTCTCTTCGACGTTATCTCTCCCTTCATTTCTGCATCCATTGAGGCCGTTGCCGTCTGGTGCCTTCTGCACGTCTCCCTCTGATAACATTACGAAAGCACAGTTCACAGCAAAAAGTGTTGCTGCTTTGTCACGCAGACGTTTCCTCTCGGTCATAAAATGCTGCATCCGATTCTAAACCATCAACAATCATTTATCTCACCACATGCTAGCACGTCCAAAAGCAAGACTACATTGCCAATCACCCGGATGGTATAACAACAAACATTTTCAAGTTTCCCAATGCTCCCTTCATTACACGGCCAAAACTAAACCTCAAGATATTTTGGTGTTATCTTTTCCCGGAGAAATGCTCGTCTCTCCGAACACTGTCATGGAAAAGTTCGCCTCCTTGAGCACTCAGTCCTGATTCCAAATCGCCACGGGAGAGCGTTCGCTGGAGACAGTGTCAGCCCACATCTCGGCCCTCCACAACACGCATCAGTCTTTTCCGCGTAACCCATCGCCCGTACGCTGCCCTTAAATCCATCAAACGACGTTGCCAGATTGCAGTATCTGCATAGACTCAAAATCCACACTATGAGCACCTTCAGGCTACAACAGATTGCTCACCGAACGGCCGAGGCAATCTGGGACCTATACATATAAGATTAGGAATTCAAACGTATGCTGCGGCACAAATGCATTCCTGAAAGCGAAAGCGCTGCTGCCCTGGGCAGACGGGTCAAACACTTGTACAACGAAGACAATGGCCCGGCACCTGCCGTTGACTTGTATTAACCACGCCAAAGTTCAGCACACTTGCGCATCAGTATTGGAATGTGCAACCACACCATCACATGCAGTCAGTTAAAAACACATTTACCCCACGGAACATTTGCCACCAAAACACACGTCAAACGCAGAGGCAGGAAGCAAGGCCACACAACCGTGCTGCGGTCTGTATTCCTTCGCAAAAATATTGCAAAAACCTCTAAACCGAGAATTAATTTGTTTTGGATCCTCTTCCCACGGGTTCCACAGTGCCATTTTGATTTAGAGAAGGGGGGGGATAGCAAAGGCGACCCCAGAAGTCCGTCTAGCAATCTAGATAATGTACGGAATTTCGGCCCAAATTCGAGGGATTTGTATTGTTGTCGGTACTGGGTCGTTTTATTACATTACTGCATTGATAAAATGCATTGATATGGTGATAGAATTGCAGTTTAATTTGCGATTGTTTGAAAATTATACAATGCAAGTAGAGATGGGACTGGTCAGATCCTTCCCACTGAACCCGACTGCAGGGATGATTGGATTCGGAAGTTTCACCAACATGTTGTGTATTCTCCAGTTCCATTCTGTTAATCACGGGCTTAACAAGCTTGCCAAGTTCACGCATATATTCGTCCTACATCATCTGCGCAACAGAAACGGTAGATCATTCGACCACTGACGTGTTCGCCGCGTAATTTTCATCCACGGCGCAATGCAACACCTTACGTTACAATTCATAACGTGTTTGGTACTACTTTGTGTCGTTTTTGAGACCTGCCTTTTCTCGACGGGATACAGTTCGCAAGAAGGCGAGCTCATATCCGAACGGCACTGGAGAATTGGCGAACGCGGAAGGCCATTGGCCCAGCGCACGCCCACCCTGTGCAGGGACGCCCGCTCGGTGCAGGGGCGCCCGCTCGGTGCAGGGGCGCCAGCTCAGTGCACGGGCGCCCGCTCTGTGAGGCGCCACGGGAGGTGTGGCACTGACGTATTCAGACAAGAGCTGAGAATAGAATAGAATAGAATCGGATAAGATCTGGGATTCGAATATTCGGATGAGTACATTCGAGCATTCAGATCCAACGTTGGAATCTTTTGAAGTTTACGCCATTTTGTCCAAACAGGTAAGAGTGGAATAATGTGTGAAAACCGAACAGATTCACAGTGGCGTGAACAAGTGACAGGACTTTATTAGCCCTCGCCGGGCCGGCCTCTGGATCTGCCTTTGCCGGACCGGGGGCGGGTGCATGCGCTCCCCCAAGATCTCGAAAACTATAAGTTTCGCAGAAAAGTACAACATCACTGGGAAGGTCTTCGCGAAACTAGAACTAAGCACCTAGATTTAGTCCAGTCAGGTGAATGCTGATTTCGCCAAGGTTCATCTTAGGTTAAATCACATGTTGGAATTTTTCGCATGCAACCAGGGATGTCGTTTTGCATAAATGATTGGGAAGGCAGGGCCTAGGGAGCCCCGCAGCCTAACTCCGCACCCAAAATGTGGGCTTCTGAACGGATTTAGGGCACTTTGTTTTGGCCGATCTCAGTTTTTGATTTGTTCCAAAAAATGCTGATGAAAGATGTTTGGTTTGTTTACAAATAAACACACACACATACACACACACACACATATATATATATATATATATATATATATATATACAAATATAGACCTGCTTTACGTATCGAATTTCTGGCGTTAAATGAAACCACTCATGACGGTGAACAATATAATGGCCGCGCGTGATGTTAAAACTTCCAGTTCTTTTGGCGCAATATACTGATCCCAGGGAGAGCCCAATGGACTCCTCTAGAGTATGGTCTTCAGTTTATTTAGAGGGTCCATTGGAGCATGCTCTGTGGCCCTCAAGCTTCTGATGGGCCCTCACTTTTTTCAGAAACTTCTCAAACTTTCAGACTATTTTTTTCAGCCGGACGAGGAAATATTTCTGCGCTTTGAATTTGCTTACTGAGTAGATCCGCCCTTCAGAAAAGTTACAAAATGCTTCATCAGATCAGGGACAGATCCAGGATGTCGCCAGGAGAGAAGGGGAGCAATGGTCAGCGTGGGCTCTCTCCCAAACGGGCCCCCCATTTGTTTGCTCTTCAGATGTGAAAGAAACGATGCTCCGCACAGGTTCAGGGGGAAAATTTGCTATAAATTTACGTTTGTCACTAAAATGTATCCGAAAAAGTCGAGCGAGCCCCCGAATTTGACAAAATTTGTCGTCTGTTATTTCGCCGTACGAAGTCCGTCCGAAATATGACAAACACGGCGGGATTTTAGACGGCTGCGTCCCTAGCTCTGTTCGAAATCCTTTCTCCCTATCTGACAGCTTTTAAATACTTGGTGAGGGACGGCCCAGGAGCCCCACTACCCCCTCTCAGTTTCAGAAAACTTTTTGCCAGCTTAGGTTAGCTAATGTTAGGTCTCCTCTGACAGTTACAGGGCTATTATAGGGCTTTTTTGGTGATCTCCGGCCGTCTGCCGTTTCAGGGCCCTCCAGTGGTGTCGGGTTCCTCTTACAGCCTTACGCATCCCTCGGGACGTCTCAGGCGCTCCTTTGGCACTTTCAGGGGCACCTCGGACAGTTTCAGGGACTCGTTTTGGCCATCTCGGGGCTCCTCCTTTCGTCCTTGGCACATTTTTTGCAGTCTAGGGAGCCCCTCAGGCAGTAACAGGGACCTTTATTGTTCTCTCTCTCCGGTGACAGAAGCGCCTCCGACAGTCCTCTACGTCCTTTTGCAGTTTCAGAAGCTGTCTGGACGTCTCGAGCCTTAGTAGTTTCAGAGGCCCCTCTGGTCATCTCAGGGGCCGCTGTTTCTAGAGACTGCTACCTAGCAGTCTCAAAGGTCCCTCTCCAGCAGTCTCAGTGGACTCCCCGTTGTCTCAGGTGCTCGTCTTGTCGTCTGTGGGGAACATTTTTGACGTCTCAGGGGCACTCTGGCAGATACAAAAGATCTTTTAGCGTTCAGAGGACTCCCGTGTAGTGTTATGGACACTCTGAAAGTTTCCGGTGGTCTCCTGGCTGTGTCAAAGGTCTTGATCTGCTACATAGGGTATATCTGGCAGTCTTAGGGGCCTCACTGGCAGTATCAGTGGGACTTTTTTCATGCCAGAAGCCCCTGCCCATACCGTCTGAGAGGCGTTCTTATTGCCTGTAGCTCGCAAGGGCCCTCCGACCTTTTTTGTGCCAGTCATTCGGTCTAAGGGACCATCTGCCGTGTAGGGGCCCATTTTGCCGTCTCAGGACGCACCTGATCTTGCCAGGGCCGCTTGGCTGAATCAAGAACCCGTGAGGTTTTCAAAAAGACCACTGTAGCCCATCTGGGGCTCGAGATGGTCACCTATGCATCCCCGTTCACGGGATTCCTCTGGCTGGCCAGGAGTTCCTTATGCCGTTCTAGGTACCCTGTTAAGGTCTCACAGTCTCAAAAGTTTCCCAATACACTTTTTTGCGGCCCTATCGAGCTTTTGCCGTGTTGGGGCCACTCTTGCGGTCTCAGGGGTCCTTGAAGAGTCTCAGGGGCCCTTCTATCCATCTTAGGGGCCTTCTCGCCCTTTCAGGGTCACCTCCCGGAGGCCCTTTGACAGCAACAGGAACATTCAGCTTTTTACATATGCCCTTGAAGCCCATTCGAGCCCCTATGGCATTTCAGGGATCGTTTTCCCGTCCTGGGGACCCAGTCATCATCTTTGCCGTCTCAGGGGCCCTATGAACCTTCCGGTGGCCTCAGGGGCGCTCTGCCGTGTTGTGGCCGTGTTGCAGTGTCAGGGGATCTTTTGGAATTTCAGCCCAGGGACTCTTCTATCTGTCTCAGAGGCCATCTAACCCTCTCGGAGACGCCCTGGCCGCTTCAAGAACCCGTCAGGTTTCCGCAGAGGCCCGTGAAGTTCATACAGAATCCTTCTTGAGTATGAGAAGGGCCCCTGTCAGTCCTCAACGACTGGGGGATCGCCCCTGCCACCATTGGCATGGCCAGGATTTTTTCGGTGGGGTCCTAGGAAATGAGGGACCCCAGCACTGAGGGGGCCCCTTGAGCACTATGGGGCCTCATGGCTTGATCACTAGGAGGTATTCGGTAGTTATTATTTGTGTCGTTATAAATGGGGGTGCCCGACAGCACTAAAAGAATATAGAAATTGCATATCCATGATTTCTGGTCCGCGCTGCGCGAGGTCATTGCTTGGGATCTGGCGGCCCTTTGGGGAGGAATGGTTGTTCTTGCTCTACCAGGGCGGCCCCTTTAAGTAAATGCCAGGGAAGGGCCTCTTCGCGCGCCGAAATTTCGAGGAGGGTACTAGGACCCCTGGCTACGCCACTGGTCTCCTTGTCTCCTTGTCTCTTGTCTTGATCTCCCCGGAACGCACAAAATTGAAATGGGTACCCACAGTGCAGCTGGAGCGCCCACAACCTTAACGATTTCCTAAAATATACTTCTTAGAGGTGCACTGGCAGGTTTCTGGGAGGGTATGGGGAGAAAGCAAAGGCAAATATGTTACCAAAGGTGCACGCACCGGCCTGTCCCACCCACCACTACCCCGTACCAAAGTCATGCAGAAGCTAGAAACCCTCACGGGCGGAAACCCACCAGACCAAACAAAGAAAATTGTTTGAACGGCTTCGTAAACATTCGTGTCTCGGAACTGAAAGCGAAATTTTATGTATAAAAAGTATACAATATTATGCGTATTTGGGTACCCACAGATATTTTTAGAAAATCACAGTTGTGCCCTCCACAGCTGTCATGGGGCGCCTCTACGGGCCGTCAAGGGCCCCTCCACGGGCCCCACGGGAGCCCATCCACAGATCAGCAGGGGGCCCCTACAGGCCGGCAAGGGCCCATGCATGGCAACAAGGGATCCCTTCATGCCAATAGTGGGCCGACTACAGGCAGGCAAGAGGCCCCTTCCGACCGGCAGGGGGCTCCTACGGGCCGACAGGGCCCCATAAAACAGCAGGGGTCCATTCGCAGGCGAACAGGGGCTTTTCGAAGACTGGTAGGGGCCTCACAAGCCGGCAGGAGTCTTACAGGCCGGTAGGGGGCCCCTGACTGCCTGCTTGCCCTGCAAGCTAGCAGGGGCCCATAGGACAGCCGGAATTCCTTCGCAGACCAGCAGGGGCAGTTCGAAGGCTGATAAGGGTCCCACGGGCTGGCAGACGTCCCACAAACCGGCAGGTGGTCCTACGGGCCATTTGGGGGCCCAAAGACCGACGGGAGGCCCCAACAAGCCGGCAGGGAGACCTCTGCAGGCCGGCAGGAGCCGACCTGCAGGCCGGCAGGGTCCACTATAGGCCGATGGGGGCCATCTATAATCTTGGATCTATATCTTTAATCTTTTGTCTTCCCCAGTTTTTTCTTATCCCATCCTTGTTCGCCCTTTCTGCCTCCGCCCCTGCCGGTCCCATCGCAATCTATTGCTTGTTCCTGTCCCGCCACAGTCCCTCTTCGTCGTTCCTATTCCATATTGTTCCCTTGTCTTTCCCGTACTTTTGTCTCAGTCCCGTTCTTATCCCTTACCTTCCCCTGTCCCGTCTCCACCCCTTACCTTGTCCCTTTACCGTCCCAGAGCTTTTCCGCCGAACCGTTTCCAAACCATTCCAGTGTTCCATGTCCGTCCTGTCACAATCCTCATCTCTCACCCTACCCCATCCAGGTCCTCCATATCTCTGTACTGTACCAGTTTCTCTTCCCTGTCCCTGTTCCTGTAAACGGGAGGGGGCAGGTCGGCATTACGCTACCAAACAGCGCTTCGCACCGCCCAACGCGACTGTACCCTCCACAGTGAGTCGTCGGCCTAATTCGTCACTGGGAGCCAAAAGCATCGGTATCGCCGTCTCGCTCGCCTGCCACCCGGTCGTTACGTGCGACCCGATGTACACTGATCTGTTGCGTTCACCGCAGAATAGTCCCCTCACCCCACACTAAGGAGGGGAAACACCCTTTCTTACACAGCCGTATATCACACTTTTTTCGTTGTCCGGAAAATAATTTGCCAAAGTTGTTCCAGCGACATGGTTATCAATTAGAGCACACAAGATACAACGTATAGAGTGACGAGTGCTGAACGTCATAAGAACATTTTAAGCTAACTGAGCAGATTTAAGTGAAACCATGATAAATGTAAACGTACATGTTACTTCACACTGGGATACGCAGGGAAGCCCCCACCCTTAAAGACCCAAGCCCACAATTTGCCCCTGACCCAAGACCTTTCTCAAGGAGGCCAGGGTGCGGAGTGCCTCGAGAGCCGGGCCTGCGCGATCCACATCACACACAAAACGGGTTCACCCTTTTGGCGCACGCGCCTGACCCGGCAGCAGCATCCGAGACACCTGACGCAGCGTCCACCGCCGCCTAGCGGCCGGCCTCGGTTTCACTGCCGGCGCAGCCAGCCGGCCGAGACTACCGCTGCCTGGCGACGGACGTTTCAATCAGGCACCCACTGGTGCCGGTCATGCACAAAAGGTGGCGCTCGCGCCCGCCCGCTTAGTCCCCACAATGCCGACCGCAGAGCGACCCTGCATCGTATCGGGCGGAACATTTTACGTTCTTTCACAGGCAGGGGCGTAGCTAGGATCCCGCCAAGGGCAACCAAATCCGATCAAGGGGGCCCTCGTAACCAATGGGACCCTCGCCAGGGACGGTTCCAGAATTTCGCCAAGGCGGGGAAGGGGGAAGTGGTGGAGGCGAATGGTCAGCGCGGGACCACCATTTTTTGCTCTCAGATATGAAAACCGTTGATCCGCGCGGGTCCTGGGGGAATTACTTGACGTAGTTTCTCAATACATAAAACAACAGAAAAATTCAAGCGCATAATCTTATTTTAGAAAGTTTTGCGTTTTGTTCCCGTACAAAGTGGCCGAAATATGACAAAAACGGTTAGATTTTAAGAGACTCCGTCCCTCCTTGCATTTGAAACGTCGTGTCTGTATATGGCCCAGAAGCTCGTCTGCCTCCGCCTCCATGTAGTTTCTGGTGACTTTTTTGTCAGCTAGGTTAGGTTCCCTCTTGCAGATGCAGATGCAGGTGGTCTTGGGCCGGCTGCCGTGCCAGGACCCTCCAGTGTCCTCTTGTGGTCCCAGGTTTCTGTTACAATTTCACGTTTCCCTCAGGTCGTCTCAGGCGTTCCTTTGGCATTTTCAGTGGCATCTCGGATAGTTTCGGGGGCACATCTGGCAGTTTAATTCAGGGACGCTTAACCCTACTCCCGGAGGGCTAGACGGTATGGCCGATTCCCGGCTGGGCGCGGGGGGACCGGATTCGGCCCTCCCCCTGAGATCTCGAGAACTGCACATCCGATTTTATCGCAACAAACGGCAATCGATCTTGCCATGACGTGAACTACATTTTTTAAAAAGAAACTTTCAAAATTTTGAAAAGGGTGGACACGGGGGAGCAAAAATATCAAAATGGGGTACTTTTGGCTTGTTTATGGACCGATTTCAATGAGACTGACATGAATCGAGAGATCATGGATAGGACTTTTACCACGCATACACACATTTGAAATTTTGAGAAAGTTCATAGGCGTTCACAGGGTTTCAAAAATAGGACGATTGGTTTTCCAAAAACTGAATGAAGAAAAAAGATAAAAGCACTTTTTTGGCTTCTACTAGTCATGTTATGCTAAACAAGTGCAAATATTGACACATTGTTTGCATAATGTTAGCATAGGCGGTGCCAGGGACATGAAAAAGGGAAACTGTCATGGTCACGTGCTCTTTACATCAACTTGTGACCTTTGACCTAAAATGGCCTCCAGTGACCTTGGATTCATTTGGAATGATCTCGTGTGCATTTCGTATTATCTGTAAACGTTTTCAGTCATCTGAATTCACTCTATTTCAAAAATTCCGTTTTACGGCTATTGTGATACAGGGCACGCGCACTGACATTTTAGGTTATAGCGCTGTGACCCGACCTGATATCAAGCTGAAACTTGGAACATAAGTATGGGGCACCGTTCTACGTCATATGTATTCCGGGTTTGGCATTTGAAAAAACGACGCCGAAATTATTGCAAAAAAAAACAAATTTTTACTTTTGACCTTGACCTGACCTTGTAAAGTTACCTCGGATGTACAAAATTTCATTTGCACGTTGCCTAATTATTTAACTATATATCCATATAAAGTTTTAAGTTCTATCTTAGAAACGCTTTTTTGGCAGCCATTTACCTTTTACCCTCAACAGGTAAAAAATTGGCCTGAGGTGCCTCCCAAAAACTTCGTCTGGCCCCGCCCCCGAGCAAAACAGAACTTTGAAGTTTTGTCACAATACATAGGAAGAATGGCTAGGAAAAGTGGCCAGGTTTGATGAAACTGTGTTTTAAAAAAAAAAAACATAGAATTGGCAAGCAAAAAACCGAGGGGGTGGGCGGATTTGCCCCCCCCCCCCTGCCGGGAATAGGGTTAAGCCAACTCGGATTCCCTCCTGTCGTCCCTGGGACGTATTTGCCGTCTGAGGAGCCCCTCAAGCACTAACAAAGGCCCTCCATAAGTCTCTCTGCCGTGACAGAGGCGTCTCTGGCAATGATCTAGGTCCGTTGGCCGTTTCAGGAGCTGTGGAAATCTTAAGGCTAAGTAATCTCAGGGACCCCTATTGCTAGAGACTTCTAGTTAGCAGTCCCAAAGTTCCCTCTCTAGCAGTCTCAGTGGACCCCCTGTTTTCTGAGGTGCTCCTCTTATTGTCTCTTGGCAATATTTTTCCCATCTCAGGCAATATTTTTGCCGTCCTTATGCCTTCTGGAAGTTACAAAAGACGTATTAGCAATTTCAAGGCCCCTGTGCCGTGTCATGGGCCCTCTGAACGTCTCCAGTGATCTCCATGGCTGCATAAAGGGTCTTCTTCTGTTACGGCATATTTGTCAGTCTTAGGTTCTCTCGAGCCGTAACAGGGGCCTTTGTTTGCACTTCAGGGTCCTCACTAGCAGTCTCAAGGGGACGTTGCCTGTTTTAGGGGTCCGCCTAACACTTTCTGGGGCCCTCTGGTCATCCAGGGCCTACGTACAGTCTTAGAGGCCCTCTTATCGCCTTTGCCTTGCAGAGAGCCCTCCAACCTTTTTGACAATCTCAGGGATCATCTGCGGCGTACGGGCTCATCTTGCCGTTTCAGGAACCACCTGACTTTCCCGAGTCCCCTGACAGCATCAAGAACCCATCAGGTTTTCAAAAAAGCCAGTGTAGCCCACTTGGGGCCCCTCCTGAATTTTACAAGGCCACCGATGAATCCTCGTTCACGGGGCCCCTCTGGCTGGCCAGGGTCTCCTTGTGCCGAGCAAGGCATCCTAAGTTTTTTATTCGTCCCAGGGGTTTCTCTGGCATTTCTGGTGGCCTCATAATCCCTTTGCCGTGTTGGGACCCCTCTTGCGGTCCCAAGAGTCCTTGGAGAATTTCAGGGGCCTTTCTAGCCGTCTTAGGGACCATCTTACCGTCTCAGGGTCTCATTAACCCTCCCGGAGGCCCTCTGACTACGTTAAGAATCTTCAGCTTTCTGCACAGGCCGTGAAACCCATTCGGCGCCCCTCTGGCATTCCAGGGACCCCCTAGGGACCAAGTCCTCATCTTGGCTGTCTCATAAACCCTATGAGCCCTCCGGCGGTCTCGGAGACACTGCAGTGTTTGGGTCCTGCTGTGGTCTCAGGGGCACTCCTGTACGTCTCAGAGGTCATCCAACCCTCCAGAAGGCCCCTGACTGCATCAAGAACCTGTCAGGTTCTTTCAGAGACCCCGTGAAGTTCATACGGGGCTCCCTGGGGACACCTTTTAAGTCTGACATGGTCCCTTCTCAGGCCTGGGGGGAGAGGAAACCGTCCCCATCGCCTCCCTTTGGATCCGCGCCTGGCCGTCGTAATCACTGGGGCCCCATGTGGTTAAAATTACTGTTGGCTTGTAAAGGGGCCCCGCTGGAATGTAAAGAAGGCCCCTGCTTGACTGTTACGACGTTGCTGCTGACCTGGAGGGTGCCCCTTACAGGTCGGCAGGGACGTCTTTATAGGCAATCAGGGGCTCCTGAATGAAAGTTTAGGGGTCCCTGTTGACCTGTAGGGGGAGACACTGCCTGTCTATAGAGGGCCCCTTATGCGTCTGTAAAGGGCTCCTGTCGATCTCTGGAGGCAGGGCAGGGACCTTATTCCAGACCGAAAGGAGGTTCCTCAAGAGGCTGGCAGGGCCTTTCATGAACCAACAAGGGACCCTCTCAAGACAAGCAGTGAACTCCCCTCCAAGCTAGTCGGGGCCTCTAAACACTCATTCAAACCACGCGCCTCTCTTCATAGCACACAAAGCCCCTTCGTATATTCGGAGTACAATTCTTTAAAATTCGTAAGTTTTCTTACATGTTTAAAATATCGTTATTTTGCTTCAATTGACTGTCTCGGACAGTGTAAGGCGAACTGTGGGCGCCTTACACTATCCAAGGAACTGGGGCCTTCGGCCCTAGGGGGACCCGCTCGGCCTCGGGGCAGGGGGCATGGCCCCCTTGGCTGCACCACTGTTCCCAGACACGCATGCCTGTCCTTGTTCGGTCCCAGTCAGAGGTGTAACTTTATATTTATGATTCGCGGATAAGCTAAAGGCCTGAAAACTAGATTTTATCACATTTAGGAGGGCGTCCCATGCTTTAAATCTGGTTTTATCAACAGAGTTAGACCACCTCACTTTGACCAATGGCAATTTTTATCTGTTTATTTTTGTATCATTGGACAATATATATATATATATATATATATATATATATATATATATATATATATATATATATATATATATATATATATCATATAACAATATATATATTATATAACAATATATATATATTGTTATATGATATATATATATATATATTATATATATATATATCATTTTAAACTTTATTTCATATTTTCCTGCTACCTGTTATCTACTGCAGTCGCTATTTTTGTAATTATTACCTTTTTTCTTGTTATTACAGGTAGAAGACATGGAGGGGGCAGATCAACATGGGGGCCACGGCCCTGCAAAGAGAAACAAGGTTCCGACCCTGGCATTGGATATCATGAGATAGCTTGTTAGTCCACGTCAAGGTAAAGTAAGGACAGGTACCCTCAAGTGTTTGACCTCAGACCGAAATACTCTGCTGGAAATGATATCCTTTTTTTAAAACAGAACTGCCATCAAACAGGAGTTAATTGCAGCTGATGTAGTTTCGATCGAATAAGAAAGCCGCTAAGCCCTCAGCAGTAAGCACTGACAAAAATGCAGTGATATAGGATAGTGTCCTTGACTTTCTTGTTTTGTCTTGCATGCGTACTAATCGTCGCTGCACCAGGCAAATCATTGTGTAAAGAAGTTAACGGACGTTTGAGGTAGCTACAGCATTGGGTAGTTCGGAGAATGGAGACAAATTGGTTAGATATTTGGGGTATTGTTGTATTCTGTGCCGTATTCTAGGGATCATGTATGTGGTGTTTTCTGAGATAAATGTTTTTCTTCCCTTTCATCGTCATGTAAAGAGCTGAATTCCTTTTATTCCTAATGACTTACCTGATAATGAATTTGATAATGGATTGCCATAATTCTACCTTTTTCCAGTGGCAGGCAAGGATCATAATCCTTATATGTTATGTAAATGATGTGTTATGTTAATGATTGTTGCATTAATGACCGTCATGGTATGATAATTGGTATAGTGGTACACAGGAATAGGATATCCTGGGATAGGTAAAGCAGTGGCCAGTGACCTTATCAACTTGTGAGAAATTTGATATTATGTTAAGTTAAACGTTTTGAAGTGGATTTCTTGGTCTCCCGTCCATTTCGCACTGGCTGCGTGAAGATTACGATATTGAGGAAAAACTATACTTACAACGCAGAATATGTAGTCTTGTTACGTGAAAAAGTCATTCCCGACATGTAAAGATTGTAATTTCCATGGAAACAGCATTTCAATAATGCACCGCTAACTCCTTCCTGCCGTCTGAGACGCCATTTATGTTGTTGTCCCATCAAAAGTAGAGATGGGTTGTAATGCTCAGTCCTGTTCACTGGGTGGTATCGATATATAAGACCATTAACTTACATGTTTCCTAATGCAACTGAATAGATAATTAACAAGATAGGGGAACAGAATGCAATAGATACATTATGTTAGTGGGAATTTAATAAAGGAAAAGGCTGAAATGGCAATCCAATGTAGCAGTGAAATGATCCAAAAGTATAGATATAGAATGAACCGGAAATATAAGTAAAATATTAAGACATGCAATTTTAATAAAAAATGATATGGAAAAGTGGAAAGATGTTTAATTAATAAAAATGAAAAATAAAAACATGCTTAATTACTAAACAGAAAAGGAAATAAAAAATATCTCAAAGATATCAAATACAGGAAGCTATATTTTCCCGCACTCTACCACAACCTAAGCTCACTTAACCTAACCTAACCTTACAGACCTAACCTAACTTAACCTAACCTAACCTAACCTAACCTAACCTAACCTAACCTAACCTACCCTATCCTAACCTAACCTAACCTAACCTAACCTAACCTAACCTAACCTTACCAAACTAACCTAACAAAACCCAGCCTAACCTAACCTAACCTAACCTTACCAACCTAAACTAACCTAACCTAACCTAATCTAACCTAACCTTACCAACCTAATCACACCAACCTAACTTAACAAAACCTAACCTAACCTAACCTAACCTTACCAACCTAACCTAACAAAACCTAACCTAACCTAATCTAATCTTACCAACCTAACCTAACCTGGCCTAACCTAGCCTAACCTAACCCAACCTAACCTAACCTAACCTAACCTAACCTAACCTAACCTAACCTAACCTAACCTCACCTAACCTAACCTAACCTAACCTAACCTAACCTAACCTAACCTAACCTAACCTAACCTTACCAACCTAACCTAATCTACCTTAAGTGTTGGAAAGAGCCAAGACCAATCGCACCCTTCATCGGCCTGTGGCCTCTAGTATCTTATACCGCGCTTCGGCCGCGGTATAAGATAGCCTTACGCCCCATAAACAGTGTTAATCCCAGTTAATGGAAGGTGGCGGAATATCCTAGTTCACCCATCCCGCTGGTTTAATGTGGAAAACCAGTCTACAATTCCTATAGTTTTACGGCCACCGCCAGGCCACCGATAGCACCGGTAGCAATTACCGGCCCGGTATAGAAAAGCCCCCTGAAGCTTCCTGTTCCGATGTAGAAAATAAGCCCCACCCAAACCCCCCTGTTCCCAGAGTTTATCTCCTGTTGTGCATACCATTATCGCAGAATACTGCATTCACATATAGCATGGCCGCCGCCCGGCCACCGATAACATCGGTAATAATCACCGGTCCGGAAAAGCTCCTGTTCCGATATAGAAAATTAACCCCACCCAAATCCCCTGTTCCCAGCGTTTATCCCGTATTGGACATACCAATATCGCCGATCACAGCATTCACATATTGCACGGCCACCGCCCGGCTACTGATAACACCGGTACCAATCGCCGGTCCGGAAAAGCCCCTGTCCCAATATACAAAATTAACCCCACCCAAACCCCCCCGTTCCCAGCGTTTATCCCGTATTGGACATACCAATATCGTCGAACACAACATTCACACATAGCACGGCCACCGCCTAGCCACCGATAACACCGTTAGCAGTCACCGGTCGGGTACGAAAAAACTCCCTAAAGCCCCCTGTTGCGATATAGAAAATTAACCCCACCCAAAACCCCCTGTTTTCAACGTTTGTCCCGTATTGGACATACCATTATCGCGGAAAACAGTATTTTCATAACAAACAACATTCACTTTCCATCTGTAATACACCACCTCTATATCTAGTTACCGACAATGACACAACAGATCAGCTGATGAATGCCTGCTGACGTCACAGTCAATCGTCCAATAACAACCGGCGGTACGCGGAGTCTTCGTCTTATATGAGCAACATTTGTCGCGAAAGCGGTGCTGATATGTAATATAACCGATTTCTTTAATATATATCTGGTCTCATCAGCTTAGAGCATGGGTTTACATCTGGCACTTTGAGTGATATAGCAATGGCATTAGGCATTTAAGTCATGGTAATGGAATGCAGTAAAAACTGATGGATTAGCATTCATAAGTGGAGACACCAGCCTTATAGACACTACTAAATCCTGTTCCAACATGTGTCTTTGTCATGGATGGGAAGGCATATCATGTGTCTGCAGTACAGTGGGATAAATTTGTGTTTGAATGCATGATACTCTTGAAGGTACATAATCTATCTTGGTCATACCTTCTGTTCCTTAAACTATATGTTTTGTGATCTCTGTGTGCAAAAAGAAAAACAAACTTTGGTGCACAAATAACATGAAAGTAGGGGGGAACTGTTTTAAGCAGTGAGGGGGCTATGTTGAAGATTAGGGGTTGCAGCCTCCTGAAAAGATACAAATCCCTGCTAATGGGCCTGGTCTGTCTCCATCCGGTTCCAGTGCTGTCATCAACCTATTTCAATTTTTGAGACTGCTGCACTTTAATGAGTCCTTCAGTGCTGTATCTTTTCATAGGGCATGTTTTGGGGCCATTATGGCTCAGCAGCATTATGGATTTCTGGTGTTATGAGAAACTGGGGGTCTCCATCTATGATATCCACTGAAGAACTATATTTTGCAGCTGGGCATTATTTTCTGGTTTCTGATGGAGGAGTTGTGTATGTGAATGCTCACTGTGCATACAGGTTTCTTCTAGTAAATGGTTGGATAGGAAAGACAATATTATGAGCCAACTCTCCTCAAAGATTTCCTGGGATCAGTTGAGAAGATCTTGAGCAATGGACAGATTTATTCTTATGCTACATGTGCATATTTTTGTTCATGTTCAGCAACCTTGCTTGATATGCATGTGCTTTAGCATGTGCAATTTTACTCTACAGATAAACTTGCCATAGGACTTTGCTTCTGGCAAGCAGTGCTATTCCACATGCAGTAAATTGCCAGTGAGATGGTATGGTGACATGCTGCCCTTCAATCCCAACAATGGATTGATGGTGGCATGATGGGCACACTGCTTTGACAAGCAGTAGCAGAAGAAAATTGTGGATCAGTTGTATCATTTTAAACCCTAAAATATGCTTTTTGATTGGGGCAAAAAATACCTGAAACTGCATACTCTGGTTATTTTTGACTGAAGCATTCTGCTAAAATAGAAAGGGTGGGGGGCAATTACCCCCCCCCCACCATTGCATGTGTTACCATAGCTTTATTGAGACTGTGTTATAGAAAGAGTAAGTTTCAGAGAAGTCATTTTTAAATGTTTATTGCCACTGGGCTTGGGGATGCCATGTGGATGCTGAAGCCAGATGATGCTGAAAATGTTTCTCCTAGCACAGTGTGGCCATGAACCTGTGGCTGTGCTTAGACCTTGTCATAAAAGTGCTTGTTCTGGTGGTAACTCATTAATGGAAATGTTACAAGCAGTGACATTAATTATCTAAGTGAAGATAGGTTTCCATTGAGGTAGACCATCAGTAACAGGGGTTTGTTGAAATTTGGCTATCTATTGTTCCATCTACCCACACTGTGAGGAATCCTATACAATGCAATGTGGTGCAATATGGGAAAAGTAAAGGGTGGAGTTTTGTAATGTGATAATCACCATGAGACATTTCAGCAATGGAAAATGTGCAAATGGCTGAACTAGAGACACCTGAAGACAAGCCCAAGATTGAAGACTGCAACTCTCCACCATCACCACAATGCATCCTGGAATTGGCTGTAGAGGAAGATGAGCTCAAAAATGAAATATGTAGCCAACCACCATCACCACCTTACATCCTGGGGCTGAGTACATAGGAAGTTCATAGGTATGGTATTGTTAATATCATTATTAGTTACAACAATTTTTGTGGAATGTGTGTGTAATTAAATATTGCATTGAAATATGTGCATAATATAATGTAATGTAATGTACTGTATAATACATATCATGCATTATGATGACACGACTTAAACCTGCATATCAACACATACATCATTTTTTATTTCACCATATTTGTGAGGTTTTTGAACCTCTGGCGAGTCGTCCATGGTCCTTCCAAAACGATAGAAATGATTTGTATGAACATTTTTAAATGCTGACAGACTAGAATGCCCATGGCCTGACATGGCTGACCTGACCTTGTGAAATAACCTAACATTCAACTGTTTTCTTTGTTTTATTGTTTGTGCTGTCGAATCAGCTGTTATGCAAACAAAAAGGCAACAAGTAACTTTACATTGACCTTGGACTTCACAACCATGATCAGTAGGTTGCTATATAAGGTCGATCATGTGACCTGACCTGATGTAGGATGATGACCTGATTTGAAGCATGCATGGGTTTCATCTTGCTGTGCCTAGATCAACCATTGTCTCATGAAATAAACTAGTGGGACAAAGCTGGACATCGGGATATGAATTCAGCTTCTGTCACGGTGTCCTCGCGTGACCTCGGGCAACCTAAAGCCATTTCACTGCTTAGGAGCGTCTTGGTGTCCATCGCTCTTTTTGTTCTTGTTTTCATTTTCGTTTTTCCGTTTCTGCTATCGGCAAAAGTCCTGGGGGGAGGCGTCGAAACGCCCCCCTCCCTCGTTGGGCGAGGCTTAATCGCAGCCTTTGAGGTCCAGGGCTTGTGAACTATGACAAGACGTATTTGGGATGCAAATGGTTTAAATATTTTCTAAAAGTAAAAAAAGACACGAGCCTCAAGTTCTGCTTGCTACGACCTTCCCAATGGTATTCTTATTTTTGCCGTACGACAAATCGTTCGCGAGCTAAAGACGGCGTTGTCATTAACCCCCTAATCGGGCGTGCATGGCGCTGTCGGCCAGTAGGGCTAGGGTTATTGCAAATTTTACCAATCTCATGTCCATGGGTGTAAAGTTGTCTGTAAAACTGGTAGAGCGCGTTTTCGGTTTTTCACCCGTAGCACATGTTTTGATACGCGTATGTTATTAAAAAAAACTGTACTGATTGACCTTGCTACAAATCAACATTATTTGAAGATGTCTGAAGGTAGACCAAAGGTCAAGCATGAATACATCTAAATGACTATCATTGGCGATCTAACACGCATCCTAAAGGAGTCTATGAAACGAAACATCCGAAGTCAAAAGAGAAACCAAAAAAGATTAATGCTAAATATGCGGTCATCTTTAACAAGAAATACCTGGTAGGATTGCTTCCGAAGTTTTCAAACACACACACACACACACACACACACACACGCACGCACGCACGCACGCACGCACGCACGCACGCACGCACGCACGCACACACACACACACAGTGCGTCTCACTTTCAGTCAGGCTTTGCCGTCGTTATGCAAACGATAAGTGTTGGATTTCGTGACTCGGACTGTTTAAAACGGTCTCATGGAACGGATCTAGATAGAAAAAGAAAGAAAAATACGAATAAACTGCGTCGCGGAATTCAAAGCGCTGCGCACAGCGTCCTACTTATGGTCTTCCCTAGCCTCCACGTTGCGCCCGTTGTACTTATTTGTCTGGCGTAACACTTCTCATTGCTGTCGCGGTCAAAACTGCAAATGTCACGAATGCAGCATTGATGTACGGACATGTACGTCTGCGGTCGGGACATTTGCGGCTGACCCCCACCGCCGGAGTGGGTTACCCCATTCCTGGAATGTTACTCGCGTGCAGTTGTCACAGCGCATTTAAGGTGCGGCATTTTCCCCCGCCTGGATTTGAACTTTGTTGTTTGTCTTGGAGCTGAAATCTTGTTTTGTTGTGTGGGTTAGTTTCTGTGATCGTGACGGAATTCCATTTGCAGGAAACGCGGACCGATTAAGGATGGCTATATCATGCCAACGCGTAAGGATAAGATCGACGTGAATGTTCGGAAATTTTTCTCCACAACAGAGACTTTAACAGCCGTCTGTTCACTGCCAGTTCGTCAAGATTCCCGGGCTTTGGGTAAGGTATCTGTGGTCCATTTTATGTATTTGTATGGCTGCCTGTTGAATCATTCATACGCAGTGCATTTGTTGTGTCAAATTACAGTGTGCTTAAATTTCGTGTACATGCAGTGGTCGTAAGGAGCAGTGTAACTATTCTGGTGAGCGAATGTTGTGGCAAATTCTCCTACGAGAAATGTTGTATCAAGGGAGTCCGCATCTAGGTTCGTTTTTAATGTAGTTCAAACTTAGTTAAAAACGGTAAAAATTGTTGGTATTCAAATATGAATTTAATTTCTTTCAGAAGTCATTACCCCAGCGGGCGAGGACCGTAACATTGGAGAACTGGAACAGAGAGGTTGGAATCAAAGTAACAGTGACGTACATCAGGGGACTTCGAAGTACATGGAACCGAGGACCGTGGCCATTGCGGAATTATTTCGCTGTGGCACATGTGGACAGTCGTTCCGACACCAGAGACGTATGATCTCCCACATGCTGATCCACCGTGACGCTGCGCATAAATGCGGCGTTTGCAGCCAATGCTTTGCGTCGAAAGACCAGATGATCCGTCATGCACTTGCCCACGCGGGTGGAAAGCCCTTTAATTGTGGCGTCTGCGGCAAGCCGCTAAGCAGTAAGAGAAGTCTGGTATTTCATGATCGGACCCACAGTGGTGAGAAGCCGTATAGTTGCAACTTTTGCGGAAAGTCATTTAAAGTTAAGAACGGTCTGGCACGTCATGTTCAGACACACACTGGTGAGAAACCAGACGAGCGATGGAGTTGTGAGGTTTGCGACAAGTCATTCGCGTGTAACAGAAATCTGATGCGCCATCTACAAACCCACATCGCTGATAAGCCATACAGCTGTGACATCTGCGGCAAGTCGTATGCTCAGAAGATGACTTTGGAACTCCATACTCGGATCCACGCAGGCGAAAGCCCATTTAAGTGTGACCTGTGTGGTAAGCTGTTGATGAACAAGAGAAATCTGTTGGTTCACGCTCGCACGCACACGGGTGAAAGGCCGTATACTTGTGGCGTGTGTGGCAGGTCGTTTGCTCACGAAAACAGTCTGAAATTCCACACTCGGCTCCATACGGATGACAGACAGTATAGCTGTGACCTGTGCGGCAAGTCGTTTATTCGGAAAGCGAATCTGACGTATCACATTCGGAACCACATTGGTGACAGGCCATATAGCTGTGACGTCTGCGGCAAGACATTTGCTGAGAAGATGGTTCTGAAAGTACACGGTCGGACCCACACTGGTGAAAAGCCACATAGCTGCGGCGTTTGCGGCAAGTCATTTTCCACGAAGAGCGGTCTGACATGCCACACTCGGCTGCATACTGGCGAGAGGCCATACAGTTGTGACGTCTGTAACAAGTCGTTTACTCAACGAGGCACTCTGATGATCCACAAGCGAACCCACAGTCGTGAAAAGCCGTATAGTTGTAGCATATGCGGGAAGTGTTTTATTCGTCTGGGAAATCTCAGACACCACAGTCGAACACACAATGATGGGAGGACGTAAGGATTGACTCGTTCGGAAGGCCGTTTCCCGGGAATGGTGGCTTGAAATTGAGCGCTGACCCACACTGGCAAGATGCTGCTTAGTTGTGTGGTTTCCGGCAAATCGTTTGGTTGGAAAATTGTCCTTAAAAAGGCACGCTGATCCACGCCAGAAACACAAGATAGCTGCCAAATGCACGGCAATTCCATGCATGTGTGGCCATGAGTTCGTGAGTCCATAAAATCCGTCTGAAAGCATACTTTTTCACTCACGCATTTTGCACTTTTAATTATTTTCCGGAAGTTGAGGAAAGATGCCGGTTACGTATTGGTCACACCTTCGCAACACACCGATACGTGTTGCATGGAGAGGAGAGACCTCTCTGCCCTCGATGTGGCCAAACACTGTCTGTGTATCTCGTGCTCGTTGCCTGTTGTCAGTTTGATGCTGAAAGTGTCCGATACTTTGGTGTCGGTGATCGTAGTTGCGGCAGTCTTCTGTGTGATGATTCCTTTTAAATTGAAAGTGTTCTAAAATTTCTAGCAGATATCGGTTTTCAGATTTGTAATCGGCGGTAGAACTGTATACTAAGCGGATCGTTGTATTTTCCTTCGTGACCTTAATTAGTTGTGTCTCGTTTGATATGAAACTCGCGCGATTTGGCGGACTTAACTTGAAGTGTTTTATAAAACTAAATTATGAGCGCCATATGACCCAACAGTCGGCTTGCACTGAAGTCCAAATCGTCATCATCGCATTTTTTCACTCATGCTGATGAAAGGCTGTGCCTCATGTTATCGTTGAGAAAAAGGGCTGTTGCAACTCACTGATGGATTTCCACATGTGCAGACCATTTGTACATAGCAAAACTACCAAGCCCTTAGAATTGAGACATATTTTGAAGTCGTTTAATGTTTTGGTTCAGATTCGTCTTCACTGTATTGTCATGATCTGCGTCGTCGTCTGTGGCGGAAACGTGCAATGACTGTTCATGTGCAGTGACTGAACTTGCAATGACTGTTGGGCGTCTGACCAATGCCTGCGGACCAAAAGCCCTTTGCTGTATATATGCAGCCGCCACTGCAGAGCCGAAGAATACATCATGAAATGCTCTGAGATATGTTGTTTGATGTGGGGGAAGAAAACTGAACTAACCTAAGTCTGGATACCCTGCAGATACAGACAGCACGTAGCCAGGATTTTCCTCAGCGGGGAGGCAAAGCCACTGGCATATGACGAAATGTATACGTAAAAGCGGCAGTTTTAAGTAATTTACCTCATATTTAGCCTATAGGAAGAGATAATGTTTGCTTTTGCAACATATATGTGATAACTTCCGTATTCCTGCGAAATCGATACATATTAAGGGTAGACCGCTTGGCTTAGGGCGCCATGGCCGCCTTGGCTACATCCTGAAGCAGATACAACATTCGAGAAATATGGAGGGGAGGCTGCCCAATTTGCGCCGTTTTCAAAATACGGGCACTGTGTCTGATATTGCAAACAGTCTTATTTCTTTTTCATATGTCGTCTGTAACCTTTTGACAATGAGAATATGTTGTGTTTCAGAACTTCAGTCTTTACTCACTATTTTTAATTTAATTTGTAGCCAGACGCTGCAACAGTTGCAGTCCAGGCAATCTTGTCATATTTGCCCCACATGATGTGCCTAATTGCGCCACCTTGGGAATGATTCGGAGTTCCATGTACTTTTGCGGTGGAAACAGGGATAACGAGCCACTATGTGGTATATCATGAACAGTTTCACTTATTATTCTGTCTGCCAATACTTCCCAACAGGTGAGAAGAGGTGCTCGGATCCTCACAGGAGCAGACTCTATGGACGTGGCTACATAGGCGCGTCTGATGTGCTTGGGGTTCATATCCCTGTCGTGATCCGAAAATGTAAAAATGTTTCCCTGTTATGTCCGGAAATAAAACAATCCTCCATTTGCTAAACGAGGAGGTAGTCGCCGACATCGTAACGGTTTTGGGGCATGAGAAGGGTACACACTCTTCCCCTTCCTCCTTCAGAGATCTATGTTAGTATTTTAACCAGGGAGCAGATTCCTGCAGTGGTAGTTAAATCCCCCAGTGGGGAAGGGCATAGCGATTTCACCTGATTCCGAAGGTTAGTGAGTGTGGGCAGCGGCGAGTCATCTCCTGTAAATGAATCAGCTAAGATTGGGAAAACGTTGACCCGCAATATTCAGAGGTCCTCGTTCGGAGCGTGTCGGCAGGATTTCCGGCCCGAAGGCTGACCGCGAGCTTCGCGGGCGTTGATTACGTGGTGGATAAGAAAAATCCGCCTAAAATTAGAACATAACCACGGCAATCATAGCTTTGGGTGTTCGTACGTAACAGTTTTAGACCTGGTTACTGCATTTTAACGCTGATTGTCCCTTGATATTTACCCCCCCCTCCCATCAAAATCAGTCAGAAGCCTGGTGATGGCACTATCGCTGGCAATCGGGCATCTCCAAGATCTGGGGATCTAGTCTACCCCGACTTCCACCCAAACGTCTAATGCTCACGGCGCCTGAAGTGTAGTGAAGAGTAGACCTGTCAGTGTACTGCACTGAGAATGATTCGTTCTTTGTTTAAAACCTTGAAGCCTATGTCCGGAAGGTAGTTTATAAGCCTGCGCTCGGCATAGGTCTGGCGAATTGAGGAGCCGGTCGGTGCCCGGGAGACGTCGGATGGTCGGTACGGTACTATGCGGACGTCACATCAATGCTCATGTCACTGGCGTTTGTGAGTGGAAGCAGAGCTGTCGGCACAATAGGCGCTGTCATTGCGTAGCATTGTTCAGGCTGCCATTTGGTGCTATTAGTGTTTGGATGGGCTTGTGATCACGGGGTAGACTTAAGTTAGTTAAGACAGAAGTCTTCATAATTACGCTTGGCTTCCATTAGCCGTCGTCGCAAAGAAACGACAATCCCTAGATATATTTTGCCATCATGGATTTTGTGTTGAATGTCTAGGGACGAATTGTGAGTCTTTACGGTTGGGATTTGGCAGCTTGGTTTACGTGTATGATGCCCGTCAAGTTGTTCTTCAGACTAATATTGCGGATCATTTGTAGGACTTTATTAGGTGACGGAAATGTTATTGTTTGCTTTTGTTATCGAGTCCAGAACATTTAATGTTTCAATGTTCTGGACTATTGTTATGGGCCAAACTTTGTGCATCAGAAATATCCATATTTTCCCTGGTCGAGTGTTTGTTTTTTTTTGTAATGGTCGAATGGAGCAACATAATTAGATGTGCATTGCCAGCATGCGTAAATCAAGCTGGATCTGGATACTACTAGTCGCCAAAATGTGGCTGTATTCAGGTACGTCCCCAGATACCTCCTTCGGAAGTGTGTTACTCCGTGGCGATATGTGATAAGTTTTCGAAATCATTCTAAAATGTACGCCAAGGTACATACAACTTGATTTCAGTGACTTAGTGTGAATGGAAAACGATGTCAGTTTATGCAGATCGCTTGATCCAAAAGACGAATCTAATCTAATCTAATCCAGTCTTAGAGATAAACGTACATCATGTCATTGTCGGCGCATTAAAATCATATTTGATGCCGCATGGGGTATATATCTCCAAATTGTATGTTAATTTCATGACACTGTCAAAAAAATGTCGGCTTTCAGCCACTACCAGACAATACGTCACGTGTATATTTGCCTCACCCATACGTATACCAATCTCACTGGACGTTCCTTGCGTCGGGGGAAGGTTGCCGAAAATGTGAGGTTTTTCAGTAACTGGCGTTAGGAGCAGCGGTCCCACAGGCTGCAAGCTCTGGAGGGCGAGCAGTGCGTAGCGTTTAGTTTGCTGCACAGTGCTGCGGTGTTCAACTGGAACTGGAGGAAAACTCATCTTTTTCAGACATTTTCATCAAAATCAAAAATAAAGTGGTTGGAATCCGGTGAAGCGGTAGATATTTCGGGGGGGGGAGAAACAATATATGAGACTAGTCGTGCTGACATTTACCACGCCAACTCTCAAAACAATTCTCCATCCATGTGAGTTATTTGGGCCACCAGGCAGCGACCCTTAGATATGCCGCCTCTTTCCGTTGAGGATACCAACGACCTGGCCACCTCATGACCACCTTTTTACTCATCGCGGAGCACATACAGATGGCAACAAAGTACTCCTGAGGTATGACCTATGACCAACTTTATCAATTTCCTGAATCCCTTTCCTTTTCCACCAATCCCGCATAACTGGAGTAAACTGTTTGGGGGGACGGCCTGGGAAGCCTTGGAGGGGTCTCCCCCTTCCCCCGTGACGTCTCCATGGCTGTCATTACTGAGCGGTTAAAAACGCCTGTGGGGCAAACGTGTACGGGCGAAAACATTACGCCGGCAATAACTCTGTAGAGGGAAGAATCTGCAAGTAGACTGATCACAAAAGCGAATATGCAAATGAAAAAAACAGTCATTTTCTAGTAAACAATTCATGATTCAGTGTCCGTTGGTTACGAAGCTTTAACCTCTAGAAAAGTGCAGTCCGGGAAGAGCCGGCCGGTCAGTTTTAATCGTTTTCTGCTGGTTGAAGTGAGCGGTTACAGCATCAGCGCCTTCTGCCTCAATCACTCTGCTTATACTGCAAGTCTTGTTAACCCGCGCCCGACTGTCGGTCGGCGCCATTCACGCCGGGTTGGGAGGGGTTGGCCGCCCCCCTCTAACTTACGAACAATAAAAATAAAAAATCGCAGTGTTGGAAAGTTCGTGATGAGTAGGGCTCGAAACTGGTCCCATTTTTTAGTTTTGTGTGATATGTAAGCCATTTACGCCCTATATGTTTTCTCATACCCTCCTGCATGAGATGGAGAAACGGCCTGGGTCTCAAGGGCTGTCACTAATAAAGTCCATATAAGGCCATCAGTGGATAGGTAAAAGTCCGCAGATGCCGGTACACATCAGTTTCTCTGATTTGTTTCCTATGTACGCGGAAACGTTGAGTTACAGACATATCGATATTCGCACCGCTGCACGGCGGACACCGTAGCCGAACGCGGTATGAAATGAACGGAAACTAATTTCAGCGCCATTTTATTTTCGCGAAGCATGCCTTTTCAAGTGATGTTTCTTGATCCTAGTGGTTCTTGTGATGTGTCTTGTGCTTAAATGTTGAAGACATTCATTTGTTACCAATCTACACAATCGGCGGAGCCTTATTAGCCAGACAGTTTATTTCCAAAATTTGCAATTTTTGAAACTTTTTTGAACTTCTTGGTATTAGTTACAACTGTGTGAGCCAGTTCGGCCATAATCTACGCGATCTGAGTCGTTCATCGTCGATTTTGGTGGCAATACATTCCGACTCCTAATAGTTATTCGTAACATGACCTCAGGTCGGTGGTCGGAGGCCATTGACTCTGTGCATTCACGGAAGCTGGATGTCTGAATCTCCCCACACTCCACCTGTAATAAAAAAATCCGTCAATTTTTGGTAAAAAGAACACCTTATGTTGGAAACAAGTTTGACCTTAGGTCAATGACCCGGACATTCCCGAGAAATCCGAGATAGCCGATATGTTGCATTTATCAAAATCTGTAACTCTTCGACGTTTTGTTGTGATACCATGTTTGGCGCAAAAGTCGTAGAGCGCCAACTTTTTTGGAAATAGGTCCAGTTGACCTGACCTAGGTCAGACACCTTACTTGGCCTGAGGTCAAAAATTCGATGCAAGGCGTAAAAATGATTAAGCAAAAGGTACACAAAGTTCCGTGGCTCTGCGTTTCCTAGTTCTCTCGCATTCTCGGAAAAACCTCGGGGGGGGGGGACGGTCAACCGCCCCCCGTCAAGGGCCGGTTACGGGTTACCACTATTCCTGTGATGAGAGCTTGCTAAAACCTGATGAAACTGAGCAAGACGAACGGTAGTTTCACGAGATCTCAGGAATGCCCTCTCTCAGACGGGTCCAAGCGGGTCTCGGAGTCACAGAACTGAACAGTACCAGAATAATGCAACACCACACCGTGTTTTAATGGCGCTTGTACATTGCTCCAAAGCAACGTTTCAATCTCGTCATTTCGTTTGCATTTCGCTCAGTTTTTCCGACTGGTTCCGATGTTCGGCGGCAGTCTGTTTCACGCGATCGTCAGGGCCAGCACGTCTGCCTCCCGGCTGTAAGCGGCCAGGCCAGTCTGCGCCGCTCCCCCTGCGGTCTGCACCGCTCCTGCGACCCGCGTGACGGGACGGGGCTCTGCGGACCACCGCCAGGCGCCCCCATCCCGCTCCGTTCCGACCCACTGGCTCATCAGTCGACACGTAGCCTCCTGCCGTGTACTGGTGTCGGCCAACTCAGACGCCACAGCCGCGCCGCAACGAACCGGTAAAAGTTTAATCCAGCTGAATTGCGGTCCGACATTTCGAAACCACGTAAACTTGGAAGAGCCCGGTCGACCAGTCAGCGGTGGCTGGTGCAGCACCGGTTCATCAGATCGCTGCAGTAAGGTAACTGAGCGGCGGCCGCCGCGATCCTGCAACGCTGCAGACGCCGGCCGGGGGCTGAGACAGCGAGGGCGGGGGGGCGGGGCCTCGGCCGGGTCTGAAACAGAACACGGTCCGTCACAAGGAAGCCACGCCGCGGCCGGCCACGATCCGAACGGCACGTCAACAGCTGTTCAGTACTGCGTCCCAGTACCGCGCTGGTCCTCACGGTAACTGCACGGAGCCACAGTGCAGACCACACTGGTCTGGCAGTATCGCCGGCGAGACAGACGCAGCCTCTCTCAGGCTGGAAAACATGGAACGCAACACCGACAGGCGCTCTGAATGAGAGCCGGCGCGCCCTGGCTGTTGAGCCGCAGTCTGGAGCAGGCGTGGACCTCACTGCAGAACCAGTCGTCACGGTCCGACGGCTGCCGGCCGGCGCGCGCTACGCCTCACGCTTACCTGGCGTAACACGCAGCCGTTCGGGGGAGCAGTGTCCGGTGGCGCCGTACCTGCGCACACGTGCCCAATCAGACAAGAGACACGCCGGACACGGACACTGCCCGCTCGAGACGAGATCAGGTAAGTACGTCAGCAGGTGTGCTCAGTATTAAGTCCCTGTACTGCGTTGATCATCATGACAGCATAGCGCGGTAAACGAGCCGATAACTAGGATCCTCCTACATGCAGCTGTTCGGCATACACCAATGACGGTCGTCCCCAGCAGTGACAGGAGCCGATCTGACTGGCGCTCACCTGGCACCGGCGACCGGCCGTCTCCGGGAGAGGAGAGTCGTGGTGCAGCACCTGCCAGCAGAGCATCGGTCACACGAACGCCGCCTCCCACGCACACCCCCCTGTTCGGCCATCACGCATCAGGTCAGTACATCAGCAGGTGAGCTCAGAATTAAGTCCCCGTACTGCGGTGATCATCACAACATATGGCCGCAACATAACACAAACAGAAGAGCACTGGAACATTAATTACAATTAAAGCAAGCACCAGGGACGATGGGTTCAGGCCATTACAGAACGGCAGGAGTATATGCAGCACTGATGCTTACCAGGCCAGGCCGGAGAGTCCGTCAGACACCTGCCCCCAGCACGGGCCCGCTGTCCAGAGTCGCCGAACTCCGGCACCTGGCCGCACAGAGCGCGCACGACAGCCGGGACACCCAGCAGCTCCCACACCCATAGCTCCGGCACCTGGCCGCACAGAGCGCGCACGACAGCCGGGACACCCAGCAGCTCCCACACCCATAGCTCCGGCACCTGGCCGCACAGAGCGCGCACGACAGCCGGGACACCCAGCAGCTCCCACACCCATAGCTCCGGCACCTGGCCGCACAGAGCGCGCACGACAGCCGGGACACCCAGCAGCTCCCACACCCAGACAGCGGCGTCAGATCACGACACTGAATGGCCGGCAACACGCCAGCACTCCGACACACGTGCAAACGCACGCGACACGTCTCCCAGCAGACGCTCGCCCGTGCGGCACACGGGACCGCGCCGGCCCGGACTTACCCCGCGCGCTACAGCTCTCTCGTCACTGGGAGCGGGTGTTCTGAAGGTTCGTCTCATCCCCGGCGTGGCCGCCAACACAAAAACAGAGAGCGCTGTATGGATCGGTTTATTGGCCGGCCGAGCGCGGCGACGTCACGACACCAGAAGAGCCGCCGACACGCCGACACCTGTCGGCGGGGCGCAGAACGGCGCGTCAGGCGGGCGGCGACCGAGCCGACATCTGGCGGCGCCGCGGCCAAACTGGCGGCGCCGCGGCGCGGCAACAGAGCGTCCCTCACAAGCCCCCGTACAGCGATAACCGTCATTCCGTGGTACGGGGTGAACAAAGGCTCCGTGATCAAACACACCACTGGGTCCTTGATGAGGAGAAACACAGAAAGCAATACCACGGAGGCTAAAACCATGGAGACTATACGCCAAAGTCCGTTGGCAAACTCTACATGAATGCAGGAAGCTCGTTCATGCAATCTACCATGAAGTACCAGTTCAAGCCAAAACTTTTTAGGGAACTGATATCCCGACTAAGGCTGTACGACGATACTGACAGCCCACCTCTGACAGAATAAACAGCACTGACAGGAGAAAGGTATCTGAACTCACCAGACACCACGACGTCCACCATGCCACAGACTCGCCGTCAGCTGCGAAAAACACAAAAACGACGTCAGCGATAGACGACCACGCTTCAACACGTCGCCGCCGGGGCTGTCAGAGTAAAGAATCGTCACCGTGGTTCTGTATTAAGTCCCTTAATGAGATCATCAGCGGACAACAATTGAGATAAACAACAAAACAAAGTTTCGCTTACCTGCAGGCAGACTTCGGAGGCGCCTCGGCCAATCACGCCTGTGGAAATATTAACACTTGAGAACTGGCATCGCACGGCTTCCAGCAACATTCTTACAAGTGTGTCATAGGGATGATTGTGAAGGAAAATAATTTTAGACAGTCAACGACGAAACGCTTGCCCATGAACTCGTGCAGTCATAAGATACGTCCGAACGCCTACCCGCCCCATTCTAAAGTGAGCGCATCACCATGAAGACGGCAAACAACAGGCAGGCCAGCTGAACGTCCGGCGGCCGCGGCGGGCCGCTGCTGCTCAGGCGTGCCTCTCCAGCCACACTCGGCGGACGACACGGCCACCGGCCCGCCGGCTGCGCTGACCTGGGCGAGGCGCGCCGCTCAGGGCCAGGTCTGGTCGGGCGCGGCGGCCGCCCAGTCGCTGGTGGGCGCCGTCGCCGACCAGTCCTCGGTCCAGTCGCTGGCGGCGGCGGCGGCCGGCACCGGCGCGCCGGCCGGCACCGTGCCGAAGTCGGCCGCGCCCGGCACGTCCTCCACGGCGGCCGGCATGGCGGCGGCCGCGGCCGCGGCGGTGGCGGCCGCCGCCGCAGCGGCGGCCTCCTCGGCCGCGGCCTCGCGCTTCTGCTGCTCCTCCTTCTCGATCTCCTCCGGGTCGCGGTAGAAGAACAGGTCGGGCATGGTATCCCATTCGCGCTTGCGGCCGATAGTGCCGCGCAGTCGGAGCACCTCGCGCGCCAGCATCCACCACATGAGGCCGATGCTGTGGTAGCCCTTGTTGTTGCACGGGATGGCGATGTCGACGTAGCGGGACGGCGAGTCCGTGTTGGAGAAGGCGATCACCGGGATGTTGACGTACGACGCCTCGGAGATGGGCTGGGCGTCGACGCGCGGGTCCGTCACGATCAGCAGACGGGGCTCACGGAAGCCGGCCTGAAACGGACGGCCGCGCCCCCGGTCCGAGCCCGTCAGCCGACAACGGTCAGCAGGAGCCCCGCCAGCCCGCCTGGTCCACAGGCTGGCAGTTTTTGCTAGCGAATGGTTTGTACATGTAAAAACAGTGGTATTAACTGGATAGGCAAGACCACTTCTCAGATTCGTCTTTCAACACCATAAACAAAAACACATTTCTGCAAATTACTGCTATCTTAATAGCAACAAACTTGGTGAGATGCACAGCATTAATGCTATTGGGTACTAAGCCTGATGGCATTCTGATCTCATCTGATCAGGGTTGGCAGGTTTCAGCCAGTGGCTGGCTTAAACTGGTTAAAACCAGTTTAAACTGGCTGGTCAAAATTAATACAACCACCTCGTGGTTTAAACTGCTTCTTGTTGCAGAATCATAACATAAGCTATTAAGGTTAGGTGCCACACTGCTTTTGGAACTGCCTGGTAAAAACCAAAATCACCATTTCCAAAACCGATGCCCAACACTACATCAGTCACAACCTCAACTTAAGCACCCAAGACACCCAATCACAGTCATGCAGAAATATACAGACAAAGGAATGTGGGAATGCAGTCATTCTTGGGCATATAATGCTTTGTGGGAGGTAAGTGAATCCATTAATCCAATTCCTAGTCTTGCTGGATCCTGGAAAGGCGTATCTACGAGTGCGTGGATATCCACTGTCTAAAATCCAAATCGACCAACAGTGTCACTATCACTATAAACTGACATTCATCTACTGCCTAAAAAATAAACAGAATGCTTGCAAGAAAAAGAAAGGGCTGATGTCGAACACTAAAAACGAGAATGCTTCGGTGGGTAGGCAGGATGTACACCAACAGCTTAAACCATAACAATTATGACTTGAGATGAAAAGCTTAGACCAATCAAAAGGTGAAGTGCCACATTAGCAGCTCTTCCCGAGTACCAGACCTCTACCTACCACTAGTTCATGCACCTGCCTACTTATGTGATTACCTACCCAGGCCCTGCAGTACTTCACATATCACCATGTATCACAACATCCAGTTTTGGTTTTAGACTGTTCTGTATGCCATGTGACCTTGTTTGTCATGGTGCTGGAATATCTGATTATATTTCAGTGCTGCTACATCACTTCCATTTTGCAGTCAACAGACTGCACCTAGAAAAAAATCCCACAAATGGATGTTCATAGGGCCCATGTTGAAATTACCATACCTTATGAAATTGTTTCCATGTTTAAATAACTGTCTCCTCTCAGATCCTCTATGGGTTGTGAACAGCTCATCAGCCAATAAACAGCCGGTTGGAACGTTTTAGGGGAGTTTTTTCTATGTGGCTTAAGCTGTTTTTTTCCAAACCTGCACCTGATGAACAAAGATGTTGCATGATGACTGGGTGGTAACAGCTTGTTGTGTGATACCTCACATGTTACCTTTAATGGTTCACATGTTGTAACTGGTAAAAACCACTAAATACCCGACCTGGTAACTAGTTTTTGTTGGCATTGCCAGACACAGATTATCACAGACACAGCTCATGGCAGATTATCAGACAAAGCAGCATGCCTGGTCCACAGACTACCAGGGACACAGTCAGGACTTAAGTGTGTGGTACAACCCACATGAACACACCAAACTACTTTTACACAAGACCACATGCCGGGACCCAATGTCTGACATGCACGCTGGTATGAACAGAGAACATGTGCAAAATCAGGTTCCAGTGCCTTGAGCATGTGACATATGCCATGCCACCAGCAGACCTGCTCACATACCGAGGCCACCCGCGCAATGCAAATGCTGGACACATGGCCCACTTAGACCATATCAGCTGATTCAAAACCATGCCACATGTAGTCCTCATGTTGGCACAGACCATCTGATCAGTCAGTCAGCCTGCTTCCTATGGGACGCTGTAATGTTGTCCTTCCTTATTTAATGAGGCACCCACTGCGGCCAAGTGACGACCGACGGGCGTGGCGGATGGACCACAACGCCACAGCCACAAAGTCGACATACAACAGACTGCCGGACAGACGCGGCCACGCGTCACTCGCGTGAAACAACACAGAGACCCTCGTCTTCACAAGACACCACGAACGTAAGAGCGCCCAGCGTTGACCTGACGCACACGCCACCAACGCGAACAGGGCGCCCACACCACCGACGCACTCCGGCCGGCTGGCCGAGCCTGCTCCGTGAACGGGCCGCCGGCGCCGTCCTGCGCCCCGGCCGCGGCCGGCCGAGCCTCACCTGGATCTGGTTGGTGAAGCAGCCGGGCGTGAAGCGGCCAGCGATCGGCGTGGCTCCCGTGTAGTGGGAGTACTTCAGCACGGCCCGCTGGCCCCACGGGCGCGCGCTGATGGCGTACACGTCGGCCGGGTTCTCCACGGCCACGATGGCGCGCGCGGCCAGCAGCAGTTTCTCGTACGTGCGCCGCAGGTTGATGATGTGGATACCTGCCGGCACCGTGGCGCGGCCGTCACGCTCGCCTGGCGGGGGTGGAGCCGAACAGAGGCCGGGGGTCCTCTGTTCGGCTCCAGCGGAGGCGACACTGTGTCTTCCTCCGCAAATAGCGGCACCAAACGGAACGTCACGTCACAACATCCAATCTGTTAAAATGACGGTAATTCTCACGGTAGCTTATCAGCCCTGCTTGCTGGCAGCGGCCATGATGGCACAAGGCCTGGGAGCACTATTGCCTGACAAATTCTGGGATGATGAGGTTACTATAACAACAACAAGTGACTGATGGGTGCAGGGAACCGCTAACGTCACGCAGTGAAGCCGAGAATGCCCGTTACAAGAATGAAGGGCAAAAGGCAGCCTTACTGTGACCAACAAAAGCCAATGAAACATAGAACAAGCCCACAAACCAGTACAGACACATACCCCCTTGACAGCAGCACATAATGAAGAGAAGGGCTAAAGCAACAAGTATGGCATTTAAAGAATTCACCCCGGATGAAAGCATATGCTTAAAACCTTCTGTTGTCCTCATTTTCGGCACAGACCAGTCTAAACCGACAGGACTGCTTCCTATGGGACAAACGGTTATGTCGTCCATATCAACTCCTCAACAGGAGTCTGGCACTCAACTGGCTCTGGCCAAGCCAGCGAGCGTGGCGATGGACACAGGATACCGAGCCACGAGAAAATGGCCGTTTCCTCTGCCAAACCCTGCGCAGTTCTGGCTCACAACTTGCTGTACCTTCCAACACTCCTGGCCAAGAAGTGGCCTTGTCCTGTACAGTAGGAGAAATGGAAACCTATCCAATATCCATCCATCTTATGGGCGATAACAGCCAGATTCACTTACCATCCTTCTTCCGCTTGTAGACATATTGCAGCATTTGGTAGTCGGCATTCTGCGTGCCCAGATGGGTCGACGCCACCAGCATCTTCATTACGTCGGCCTCCTTCAGGGCCAACACCTCCAATCCTCCCGACATTATGAGGTGTCACTTATTTGCTACGGTTGACAACCTGCAAACCAAAAGAACAAATTACTTTTGCATCATGTGCACAAAACAAATGTTGTGAATCAGTCAGGGAATGTCCCCACATTTCCTTATCGTGCGGAATATTTATTTTTCGCAAGTCTGTCACCACCAGGGAGGACAAACTGCTTTCCTTCACTACATATTTCAGGCAACCAGGCACAGTAAAAGTGATCCTCATGATGGCACAGACCATCAATGAGTTCAGCTGGCCTGCTTCCAATGGGACACTGCAATGTTGTCTTCCCATGATTTACAAGGCATCAAATGCAGATATGTGTGGGCCCATGGGCATGGCAGATGGATACCAAACACTGCTCGAGATCTCAAGATCAAGAAGCCCCTTGAAGCTTGGCATAAGACACCCTCTCCATCATATCATCTCATGACTTTGTCATAAGCTGTTAATGGCAGTACACCATGAAACTTCATTCAAGAAAGGGTGTAAATGAATACAACAGGCTGAAACTTACTTTGAATGAATTTCAACAGCTTAGTCTGCCCAAACAAGTTTTCCTTCACTTATCACATCTTATGGCTATGAAAGGTCATTCTACATAAAATTCCACAAGAAATGATCAGACCCCATTCACTCTTGATGAAATCTGGTATGCTCATAGTACCTTTTTACAAATGGTCCAGCCATTTTTTGCTCCAGGTAACATCTAAGGTCAAAGTTACAGGTCACAAACAATCACCAATTTTTATGGACATTGCATGACCCAAATGCCCATAACTAGGCAATGACTGCGACAGATGGGTATGATAAACAACATCCAAATGGGGGAAGTCACAACTTTCATAACTAAGTTCATTGGTAGCAGCAACCTCCAGATGGCAATGGACCACACTTACACAAAGCACAAAATCAAACAACACATGGAACATTTTTCTTTTACTTTCACCATGTTTGCCAATGTGATCATGATCAATCATGATGATGATTGATCATTTTTGGGCAGTAAC
Source organism: Capitulum mitella (assembly GCA_030062745.1). Taxonomy (NCBI): domain Eukaryota; kingdom Metazoa; phylum Arthropoda; class Thecostraca; order Pollicipedomorpha; family Pollicipedidae; genus Capitulum; species Capitulum mitella. Next base: position 96,316 of record CP099852.1, on the reverse strand, counting down.
TTTTTTTGGTTACTGTGACTTAACTGCTGCCATGTGTCCTTGAGGAATATGCCCAGAGGCTTTTAAGGATAACTGATTAATTCTGTACCTTCCCTTTATCCAGCTGTCCAACAACTTGGTTTCCACATCTGTCCTATAATTTGGTTTCCATATGTCCTGTAGATCCTCTACACAAAAGCTTAGTTTCATGTTGCTGGACCAGAAAGGTCAAGGACCAAACGTCATGACAATCCATGCCATCCAATTCTGGCATAGCTGTTCAATAGACCCTAAAGCCAACTAAGACAATTCTAGTCATGTTACATCTTGGTTGCTGAAAGATAGACTGAGATCACTGGCATTAGTTGATCTTGGATGGCCTGCTTTAACCTTAGATTACTTCTCATTTTCTGAGGGTGCCAATTTCAAACTTCACATCCATTCTGCTCACAATATGCCATTCATGTTCATCCCATGTCCATTACAGGTCATTAGCTTACATGTCACCATACCCTGTTACATGTTTTGGCCTGCTTAAGTTGAGTCAGTTGAGATGCTTGAGCCAGAAGCTACATTTGAATGAATCTTTGGTGCAAGCAAACTCTGATGCATGAACAGTATACAAAAAATTCAGAACCACTGACAAAAAAGCTACAACTGGTGCAAGAACAGCATGCCATCCAAGGTCAATAAAGGCCAATTACCTCAACTGATCAGGTACTCAGGGTGTTGTGCATACCAGATTATAGACCAATAAGATGAACAAAATGCACAACATTAAATATTGTTCATCAAACATCACAGCATACTTTTACAATGCCACTTTGAAAACTTAAGTCATGATATCTGAAAAGGTTTTGTTTTGCCCAAAAATACCTTCACCATGCACACTGTAGATAATTCAGGACACACTGTCCTACATGTTTGCAAATGTCATGGTGGGCAAACAGGGTTGCAACTGGGAAGGTGCCACACAACCTAGTTGGGTCCAGTTATCCCAAGGTCACCAAAGATTACTTAATGAAACCCAGAACATTGCTCTTTCCAGTGGTGCTAATCACACCCATCTCTCACAATATATTACTGAGTTACTGGCACTGGAACCATGCAATGTCCATAAACCTGGGGACTTCATGACCCGTAACTTTGACTTCACAGGTCACCAAGAGGTAAAATTTGATGGCTGGTCTTTGTTTACAACATGTGGTACATGAATACCAAATTTCATCAAAATTTAAATGGGCTGAGTATTTCCTTGTGCAATTTGGTGTGGAAAGACCAATGCACTTTTCTGAAACTCTAGGAAAATATTAATAGCCCCATATGATTCAATAAATGATGCCAAATTATACCCAAACATGACTTGTTTCAGGAAATGATGCCAAAATTACACAAGTCCTTCCTTTTCTCAGGGTCAGTTCTCTGGAGTACTGCATCAGGTATGTCCAGACTTCAGGTCTTTGATGGATGTTTCTGGCATAAATGAAAACCATCCAAAAGCCCACCAGACATTTGCAAGTGTACCTTTTTCCCAATTACATTCACACACAAATATTCTTTACTTGAATGTTTGAACTAAAATGGCCTCATTTTGAATACTAATATGCATTGGATCACCACAATAAGTAAAGCCATTCTGGGAGAGGAGAAATAATCTAGTGAAATAGCAGTGTTGCTCCCCCTATGTTTCAAAACAATGGCCAGGTAGGTGACAGCCAGGCAATTTGCAACATGAGCCATATATTGGTTAGCATTTGAGCTGTGCAAACATAACATGGAGTTCATTGCAATGAAGATATGGGTGAGTTTTGATCTTGGGGGGTTTACATCCATTGCACTGTGTTGTAACTTGTGCCATGGTTGTCTGTTGTACTGCATCTGTTGTTGCAACAGGTGCTGAAGATCCCATCTGAGAATGTATGCCTGGAGTTACATGACATGTCAAGACTGCACCTTAGGTTCCACTCATCACTTACTCCAGGAATGTTACTTTAATCCATGTGAAAACCTTCCTGTAAATGCCTCACAAACTTCTATCTTTGTCCAGGATGTACTTTTGTATTGTTCAGCCAACATATTTCAATTTTACTGAAGTGACTGTTATAAAACATTGCATACTCAGCTAACAAAAAGTGTAGTTTAACACTCCAGCCACCCAAAAATTTGCAATCTGCATTAGCTGATAAAACTCCCTTTCACACCATTCCCTAGAAAATCTTCCCAAACTGGAAGTGATAGGCCAAATGTCAATGACCCAAAAAGCTTGATCAATGTCACATCTACAATCCTTAGCATTCATTTGCACTCATTCCACGGGAACCACTTAGGATACCTCCCATGCATAACAATAAGTTCACTGAAATGTTGTGGGCCTTGATCAATGAGCATGAGACCTTGAGATGAGTTATGATCTTTAAATGCTATGTTTGTTTCACAGTTAGCCTTGAAATCTGTGTAGAATGGCCATATTTTCCAAAGATAACTTAATTACTGGATCTCCATAATCTAGTGGATGCAGAGTGGACCCCACATCCAATCTCATTCCCCCAGGAGACCTGTGCCCCAATTTTGGTCATCCTTCCACAAACTATTTGGGAGATGCCTATGCCTGGCCCACTGCCCCATGTCCATTCCAAAATTCTATCAAAGCTGGCTATGTATCACATGGCTAACCCTTAACAATCTACTCTGCTTTACACACTACACAATAAAACAAAAACATTTGTACTATCTATATAGGTTACACTCCCATGGCCATTTCTGAGCAAAATAAAACCTTATTATCATACCACAAATATGTCTCAGGCTTACAATGCATTCTTGTTTATACTGAGTCTGCTCTAAGGACCTTGATGCACTGTGTGCAAACTGATGACATCAGTGGATTGATAAACCTGAACATGATGGTTAGGCTAGGTTTCTTGTAAAGCAGCACATCTACTGGCATCATAAGACATCTACTGGCCCCAGTGCCCCCACACTAGGGTAAAATCCTTCAGATGAAGAGCAGCACAGTGGCTGGTGGCAGGTGGTGACTAAATTGTTCCACATTTTTTTTCAAATCCTACATCTTGAAATGGCATTATGCATTCACCTCAAAGCCAGCAATTCTAACATTCTTGTTTTATAGTTCAGACCATTTTCACCAGAAACTTAGTGCTTGCATGGAACATGATCAACACCTTAAAGGCATGTCATGTTTGGCAAACTGGTGATCATCTAGGTGTCCATTCCTAAAAATTGTGGTTTTGGAAGTGCCATGCGCAAAGCAATATCCAACACCTGGAGCCTAGGCTGGGTAACATCCCAGGTATCTAACTTCTTGAAACCTCCTTCCAATGCATCCAGTGCTCAAATCAGTTATCCATACTGTTTGAATAAGCACCATTATCATTCAAGGTAGAAATAATCTGTTAATGGCCTTAATCAGACTTCCAATCTAATTCGAGTCGCAAACCACAATGGAAAATATCCCCTTTTCCGCACCCGCTTATAAGCGCTTATAACCTGTGTAACGTGGAACGGCTGTCCCGCCAACGGGTTTTATAAAAGAAACGCCAATTTCGCAGCAGCAACCCCATGCTTTTCAACAAATGAGCTGATCAGTAGCGTTGTGACTATTAAGTTTAACACCGAACGATAAAAAAACCGGCCGCACGTCAACGTAAATGGCCAAGACGACACCGTACCTCACAAACGCCACTGGGAGGTACACGGTAGCTTCACGGAAAGGAAGTAGTAACAGTGTCATTTGGCCAAATAGAAATATTTTGTTTTGAATAGTTTCTCAATGGATTTGATAAAATTAATTGTTTTCACGCTTCGTCCTTTAAAGTTTATCGATTTTTTTTCCAGATTTTAGGAAACGCAGGCTAAAAATGCAAAATCAGGGTTGAGGGATGCATGAATGGGATACATCAATGCTAAACTCTAGCCGTTCTGGCCGCTAGGTGGCAGGGCAAACTTGTCTTTCACCATTGCGAACCGTTTCATCCCTTCTTAGCTTCAGTCCTTTTTCTACAGGCCGGAAGGCCTAGAGGCTGACACGCGTAAATGAACTTAAAATGTGTTAGTCATGGCTAAAAAATAGGGAAACAGTTTTTCATCCTACTGGATTTTGCCTAAACCTCGTCGAATTACAACAATGTGCGATAAATGCTTGGCAAAGGAAACCATCTACGCAGTCCATACGGGGCCAGGTAACAGTCCACATACAGTCAGTGCCGATGTAAACCCAGCTGTCCCACCTGCAGCTCTGTAGGGGTAGCGACGGGGAGGGCCATGCCCGGCCATATGTCGCCTCCCCTCTCCCGTACTTTTTGGGGAGTTTAGCATCAGCAATACGGGAAACTAACGCCTTTGCCCCCCACTTTTCCTGGATGCTCCTACGACCCTGACCGGCCCATGAGTCCGATGTGCGCTGCCTGGCTGGGAATGACCCGTTTCACGAGGATGCACAGATGTAACAAATGAAATGAAATGATCTTGGCGCGATAGTGCTGGGCATGTGAGGTGTGATGCGTCTCCCGGTCCAAAATTAATGTACGGAGGTGCACAGCATGATGGAAATGTTAAATCCATGCATCGGAATGCCGACTTCAGCTGTATTTTCTAAGCTGATTGTCGATTAGCAGCACGCAGTAACATGCTGAGGGATAATCGCGAAAAAGCAAGTTCAAGCAAGGCCATAGCTGGTTCAAGCGTGTATCAACTGCAAGACAGGTAGTGGTGTAATATGCATGTGGGTTGGGTCATGTCGAACGTGCTGGGTTGTGTTATGCGTTTTAGAATCTGACTCGACTGAGCTAATGATCTTAGCCTGAGTGATTCAACCAGCCCAAGGTTTTCGTGGAAATGCAAAATGGCGTCTCTGCGGATGCGTCGAGCGAAATCGCAGGTAAACACTAAACGCCGTTCCCGCGCAATGTTATGCTCGCCAGTTTTGGAGGGAAAGGTATGTATGGCCGGAGCGCTCCTGGTTATTGAATACGACCTGTTTTGTAGGGGCTCATTCAGGTATGTACCTCAATTTCGGCAGAGACGTTTGTTTATTCTTCAGTGGTATCGTGATGGAATTCCATCGTGCTGTTGTGCTGCATGCAGTACTGCGATGGACAAACTTCAACGTGACGAAATGAATTGCTGACAGCTGAACCGATGGGGGGTTGAGAGGGTCAAGTGAATGAATAAATGATGCACTTGAAAAGGCAGTTGCAGTTTTTGGAAGTTTGTGTCATGCCAATAAATTGCCCCCAATATAACAATGAAGTATAAAACAGTTTAGCTGTTGTAACACATGACATTAATGTTCTGTAGGAATCTGTTGCTCGTGAACACCCCTTTCACTTCATTTATTTCCTAGAGTATGATGGAATATCAAAAAACATTATAAGAGGTTCTTTTCTAGCCTAACTACATAAGCACTGTTTTGGAGGCTTGATATTTTTACTTTGGTTTCAGCTTGATTTTCCTTATTTCATTGCTGATTTTTCCCAATGCCAGAAGTCCCTCAGTAGCCTCATTTCCATGACAGGATTGGATTGCAACTTGGGTTTCCCTCTAGAGGGAAATTGGGGTTTCAAGTGGTGTTTCCATGACTAGTCAGAAAATCTGGATTGTGTCTGAGATTTCCGAGTCCAGATAACTTTCAGAAATCTTGGGTTTGCTGTGACTGACAGTGAGTACCTGACATTTCCTTCCAGGGTATGGAAGTCTATTCCATAGTAAATTACTGAATGGACTGAGTTGCTGTAAGGGACTGGTGTTTTGTGAGATTTGAGAATGTTGTACTGCCAGTTTATTGTTTTTTTTTTTTGTCAGCAAGCCACCAATGGACAAGAAATTGAGTTTGGCACTAGCTCCATTTAGCAGGACAGCAAAACAGATGCATAATGCTGTCATGTGCTTCCAGTTCACTGGTCATATGGATTTTCTCCAGATTTTTTTTTTTTTAATCGGGATTGATAAATTCAGTCCAGTTTGCTAAAAGGGGTGTTTCTGTGACCTCTCAAATCAGGATTTGAGGGGAAATCCAGATTTGCTAGTGTCATGGAAATAAAGGTTAGTGACCCAGGCCCCATAGGATATCTAAGTTAAATTCAGAAACTACCTTGGTCACATACCAAATTACCTTATGGCTTCAAAAGATTAGAGAGTAAGGCTGCTTTTTATGAGGAAGCAAAACAAATACCTTATGGAAAGTACAGTTTAGAAGGACATGGCAAAGCCTTAAGTGATATTTGTCATTGTATGAACATGGCCTGGTCTGCAATCAGGGGTGTCAGTTTATATTCATTTGGATGGGTCATGCTCCTTACCCATTCCCTCAATGTTGATCTTGGCCCTACCAAAGCTGATTTTGCCTCCCCCCTTCTATTTTCCACAGGTTTTTACAAGGAAACTAAGGTATTCACAAAAATAGCCTCAGTAGATACTGAAATAAGCAGAAAGTATAGAATTAAGTGTAAAATTATCTAAAGCATTTAGAGAAGAGATTGTTACAGGTTTTGAAGTCAGACAGTAATGGAGCCTTATCAGTGTTACTCGAGCCCTTATCAATGTTGTTAAAATCACAGTTGTATGTAAAAAGGTGGTCAGGACATTTAGAGAATGAAGATTCGCAAATTTCAGACTAGAAATAAATAACTGAACAAAGTGACCATACAGATATAGACATTGTGTAGATCTAATGTATATTCTGTCCATCTATCTTCATACCAGTACAAGCATGCACACACTATGCATTCACACACAGTCATTTCTGAGTTTCATACAACATTTTGCTGTTCAGCAGAAATATTATGAAAAAGGTCATAATATAAAGTAGACATAGAAATAGACAAAAATTGAAACACAAAAAATGGATAAAAATCAAAATATAAAAATTGACATAATGTAACAATTCACCTTTTGCTTTTCAGATGGTAACATTAAATGTGACCTCTTCTCTTAATGGTTAATTCTTTTAGTGACTCTTTAAGATGTCTCAACCAAACAGCAGAAAGTTGTACAAAAGCTGGAAAATGACCTTAGAGAAGTTGTAAGAAAAAAGGGATAAAAGTTACTGGTCAAAATATAGTGTGCTAAATCTGTTAAGAAATCTGCATTGGGGGGGGAGGTAGTTTGTGGGGTCCTTGGTTCAGTCCCTGAATCATTTACACAAAATCGCATTCCTGTATGCAACACATATAGCAACACAGTAATGTAAATGCAGTTTAATTTAGTATCTTAAAACATGCATCATGAACATTTGAGCAAATCTTGATTACATAAAGCAGTCCTTTCATTCTGATTTGGGGTTTATACCACTATTGACTTGAATGTGAATGTTGACTGGAATCGTCCATTCCAGATCAACACAATGCATATCCTGAGCATTGAACTGGCCCTGCCCGGCTCTCAGCAGCCATGAACGCGGAGGGTCACGGGGATGGCGGCGCGGCGGCCGCGGCCGCCGGCCGGACCGAGGACTCCGAGGCTGGGCGACAGGCGGCCGCGATGGCCGAGGCCCTGCGTAAGGACGCCTCCATCAAGGCCGTGGCGGTGAAGTACGGTATACCCCGGGGCACGCTGTGGTCGCGCGTGATGCGCTATCGGCTCCAGCAAGAGCAGCAACGGCTCCAGAGGCAGGAGGAGCGGCAGGGGCTGCTTCCGCGAGCCGTGCGTCACCGGTCCCGGGAGCAGGAGCGGCAGGAGTCGCCAGCGCGAGCAACGCGTCACCGGTCCCGGGAACAGGAGCGGCAGGAGTCGCCAGCGCGAGCAACGCGCCACCGGTCGCAGGAGGAGCAGCGGGAGTCGCCGGCACGTCCCCCGCGGCCCCGGCTCCAGCAGGAGCGGGAGCCACGGACGCCGGCGCCGGCGGTGCGCGGCCGGCCGACGCCGCCGCCGGCGGCCGGCGCGCCCTGGCCGGAGGTGGCGGCGTACCTGGCCGGCCGGCTGCAGCTGCCGCTGGAGCAGGTGGAGCGCGTCGACCGCGCCATCATCTCCGTGCTGACGGAGCGGGCTGACCTGGCGCAGGCGGCGGCCGACTTCGGGCTGGCGGCTTGCTTCCTGCGTGACCAGGTGCGCCGCTACAAGCGCGAGCCGAGCCGCGTCCGCTGGCGGAGCCGCGTCTCCGGCGCCGCCAGCTGCTACCTGCCGAGCGTGGCCGCCGACGCCGGCGGCGGCGGCTCGGCGGCGGACGCCGACGCCGGCGACGCCTCACCCTCCCGGCAGCCGGTCGCCACGCAGCGCGGTTCGGCGCCAGACGACGCTCCGGATGGCAGTGACGCTGACGCTCGGTCTGGCAACTCTGTAGTGGACGACGGCGATAAGGGCGTTTCTGCTGGTGCTGGTGCTGGTGCTGAGGGTGGCAGTGATGCTGGTGGTCCTGCTGGTGCGAGTGCTGTGAGTGACAGTGATGTTGGTGGTCCTGCCGATGATGGTGTGGTAGATGACAGGAGACATGTGGAAGATCCTGCTGGCGACGATGCTGCACCGAAGTCGCCGTCCGGCGTTGCGCCTGGAGAGGCGGCGGGCAAGGAACAGAGCGCGCCGCCGCCGACAGAACGGGACCGCGAGCCGCTGGAGCCTGTGCAGCGCCCCGACAGGAGTCCGGACTCTGGCGGGAGTCCGGACTCGGAGCTGCCGGCGGCGGAGACGCTTCAGTCCTGTGCAGCGGGCCGGGATCGGACTGAAGAAGCGCAGCAGGCGGCGGCACCGGAGACGCCGTGGCCTCAGGAGCTGGATCTGAAGTGTGCGGCTCGTCAGGAGCCGGCCGACGATCGAGGAGCAGGGCCGGAGATGGGGGCCGCCGCCGGTGCTCTGACTATGACTCAGGAGGACGACGAGTTGGAGTCAAGTGAGCCGGTCGCCACGGAGAAGGGACCAGAGTCCGCTGCCGCCGCCGCCGCTGCCGCCGCCGGGCAAGATCGTGCGCTCGGGTACGCCGAGGACCGACAGCAAGGTTGTGCGGCGACGGGCGAGAGAAGCGTCTCTCCTGCAGGCGCGGGCACGATCAGCGATGATGAGCGGCGGGCGGCCGGGGCAGTGGCCACCGACCCTGCAGACCCCTCCGCGGCCGCGGAGGGGAGCGACGGAGAGCGCGCAGCTGAACCGAGCCCGAGCCCGAGCCCGAACCAGGAGCCCGCAGCCGCTGCCGAAGCTGCGGACCGTCAAGAGCAACATCTCTCCCCCGGCGGCTCCCAGGAGCGACGTGACTGCTCGAACAGCGCGCGGGAGTGGCATTGCTCTGCCGGCACCTCTCGAGAGCGACACAGCCCGGCGGGCACCTCTCGAGAGCAACACAGACCAGCGGACACCTCTCGAGAGCGACACAGATCAGCGGACACCTCTCGAGAGCGACACAGCCCGGCGGGCACCTCTCGAGAGCAACACAGATCAGCGGACACCTCTCGAGAGCAACACAGATCAGCGGACACCTCTCGAGAGCGACACAGCTCGGCGGGCACCTCTCGAGAGCAACACAGATCAGCGGACACCTCTCGAGAGCAACACAGATCAGCGGACACCTCTCGAGAGCGACACAGATCAGCGGGCACCTCTCGAGAGCGACACAGATCAGCGGGCACCTCTCGAGAGCAACACAGATCAGCGGGCACCTCTCGAGAGCGACACAGCCCGGTGGACACCTCTCGAGAGCAACACAGATCAGCGGGCACCTCTCGAGAGCGACACAGCTCGGCGGGCACCTCTCGAGAGCGACACAGATCAGCGGGCACCTCTCGAGAGCGACGCAGCCCGGCGGGCACCTGTGGAGAACGACACGGATCAGCGGACACCTCTCGAGAGCGGCACAACTCGGCGGGCACCTCTCGAGAACGACACAGATCAGCGGGCACCTCTCGAAAGCAACACAGCTCGGCGGGCACCTCTCGAGAGCGACACAGATCAGCGGACACCTCTCGAGAGCGACACAGATCAGCGGGCACCTCTCGAGAGCGACGCAGCCCGGCGGGCACCTGTGGAGAACGACACGGATCAGCGGACACCTCTCGAGAGCGGCACAACTCGGCGGGCACCTCTCGAGAACGACACAGATCAGCGGGCACCTCTCGAAAGCAACACAGCTCGGCGGGCACCTCTCGAGAGCGACACAGATCAGCGGACACCTCTCGAGAGCGACACAGCTCGGCGGGCACCTCTCGAGAACGACACAGCTCGGCGGGCACCTCTCGAGAGCGACACAGATCAGCGGGCACCTCTCGAGAGCGACACAGCTCGGCGGGCACCTCTCGAGAACGACACAGCTCGGCGGGCACCTCTCGAGAGCGACACAGCTCGGCGGGCACCTCTCGAGAGCGACACAGATCAGCGGGCACCTCTCGAGAGCGACACAGCTCGGGCGGAGCCTGGAGCTCGTCCGGCGCGGACACCGAGCGTCGGGAGCGTCACCACTCGGGCTCCAGGCCCCGTCACCACTCCAGCAGCCGACCCGACAGCCCCGAGCGTCACCACCGGCACCACAGGCGACACCACGGCCGACACCACGGCCGCAGAAGGCCGGACTCGGCCGATGGCCACGGGGAGAGCGGGGAGCGCCGCGCCGGCCGGGCAGAGGACGGGAGGACGGACCGGCGCAGGGACGACGGTATCAGGGAGAGACGTCGCGAGAGGAGGGAGGAGCGCGCCGCGAGAAAACGCCCTGGAAGGACGAACACGCACGGAGATAACGAGAAGGGAGGAGATCGCCGCGGCTCGAAAGACAGGAAATTGGAAGAACTCGGTGATGATGGTAAGAGTCGCGAAGAAAGGGATGACGATGGGCCACGAACGGAAAGCCACGTGGGGGAACTTTCCAGTAGCAGAGACGATGTTGCGGTTCATTTGATTCATAGCTGTAAAAAGGCTGTTGAATCCAGCGAGGACGACTCAGGTGGGCCACAAGAACGTAAACATAGGCCAGCCCAGAGCCGGGACGAAGAAGACGAAGTTGACAGTGGTGTGGCAAAGAGTGTCGCGGATGTTGAACAGCGGAACGACAGAGAGACAACAGAGACCGATGGCCGCCCGAGTGACGATGAGCCAACAACCCGCTGGAGCCGGCGGCGCGGGGAGCGAGCCGCGGGCGAGGAGCCGTCCGAACCGACCGACGGCCCAGAAAAGGTCCAGTCTGAACCGAGCCAACCCGCCCCGACAGGGGACGATCAGGAGGTGGAAGGCGGCGGCGGCCCGCTGCCGAACGGCGACGTGAAGCGGCCCCCGAGCGGGGCGACTCGCCGGAGCGCGCGGCTCTGCTCCACCGACGGCCGGCGAGACGCGGCCGACTCGCCCGAGCCGGCCGCCGAGCCTCGGCGCGGCGCCGACGAGTCGGACGCGGGCCCGGGCGCGGCGCCCGGAGCCGGCCGATTCGGCGGCCGCCGGCGTCGCCTCGGACAGCGCCGCCGAAGCCGAGTGGGACGGCGTGGCGTCGCCGCCGGCCGAGACCGTCACCAAGATGGACGAGGCGCTGTACGCCTGGCTCATCGGTCAGGTGGGCTCGAAGAAGGCGGCCGAGATGTTCGGCGTCAGCCGGAGCCTGCTGCGCGCCCGCCGCGACGCCATGATGAAGGAGCAGCGCATCCGCTTCGTGCGGCGCATGAAGAAACACGCGCAGGCGCGCGGGGCGCCGGCGCCTCCGCCGCCACCGCCGCCGCCGCAGAAGGAGACGCGCGCGGCCGCCGCCGCCAGGAAGCGGCCGTCGTTCGAGGAGGCGCTGATGACGCCCGAGACCGTGCTGAAGAGCGCGCTGGCCGGCCGCCGGAATTCGCGCTCGGACGCCGCGCCGCTGTCGGAGGCCGACCTGCGGCGGGCGCTGGCCGAGCTGGACGCGGGCCGCGGCCTCGTCGCCGTCTCGGCCCGCTTCAAGGTCTGCAGGACGTGGCTGACGCGGTTCCTCGAGGAGCGGGCAGCCGGCCGGCCGCTGGCCCAGATCCACCAGGCGTACGCGCGCGCGGCGCGGGCGCGGCGCGACGACGAGAACATTGCGCGCGCCGTGGCGCTCGTGCTCAAGGGCCACTCGCTGACGAAGATCGCGCGCCAGAGCGACCTGGGCCTGAACGTGCTCAAGTACCATCTGAAGAAGCACCGGCGGCGGGCGCGGGCCGGGCCGGCGGCGGCCGAGCCGGAGCCGGCGGAGGACGGCGGCCGGCCGGCGGAGGATGGCGCTGCCCCCGGCCAGGAGCCGGAGCCGGAGCCGGAGCCGACTGACGGCGGCGCGGAACGGCGGACGGCGCGGCCGGAGCCCGACGCCGAGCCTCGGACGGAGGAGGACGGCCAGCGACGGCCGGGCCCGCAGCAGGAGGACCAGGCGCTCCGATGGAGCCTCTGCAGGAGGCGGACGGTCAGGAACACCGGCCGGCCGAGAGCTCGGCCGCGCGGCGGCCGGTGCCACGCGTCCAGCTGCGCCGGACGTTGGCGCGCCTGCGGGCGGACGGGCTGTCGGCCGGGCGCGCGGCCCGCCTGCTGGGCCTGACCGAGCCGCGCCTGCGCCGGCTGCTGGCGCTCAGCGCTGACCGGCGACGTTCGCCCGACGGCCTGTACGGCGTCTTCCTGCGGCTGGCCGGGCGGCGACAGGGGGCCGGCCGGCAGAGCGCCGAGCAGACGACAGAGGGCGGACAGACAGAGGAGCAGACGACGCTGCGGACGGCATCGGACGGGCAGACGGCGGAGCCGCCGGCGGGCGGCACGGGCCGGCGGCGGCGGCCGCCCCGCCGCCTGGTCGAGGACGACGGTGCGGCGCACGAGGATCCTCCCGCTGGCGAGCCGAAGCCAGAGCCGGAGCCGGAGCCGGAGCCGGAGCGGGAACCGGTACCGGAGCCGGAGCCGGACCCGGAGCCGGAGCCGGAGCTGGAGCCGGAGCCGGACCCGGAGCCGGAGCCGGAGCCGGAGCTGGAGCCGGAGCTGGAGCCGGAGCCGGAGCCGGAGCCGGAGCTGGAGCCGGAGCCGGGCCATAAGTCGGCCTCGGCGGACCTGGCGGCGCGCGCGGAACTGGCGGCGCGTGCCGCCAGCGCCCTGCGACGCGGCGCCTGCTCGCACACCGAGGCCCTGGAGCGGTACGGCGTGACGGCCGACGAGCTGGCCGAGGCCGGCCGCGCCGTCCAGAACGAGCCGCAGATCAAGAAGAAGCTGACCACGACGAGCATGCGGCGGGCGGTGCTGGCCGTGGTGCGGGGGCGCTCGCAGCAGTGGGCGGCCACCACGTACAAGGTGCGTGTCGGTTGGCTCGGCTGTGCGCTCCTCTCTTTGTCCGCGGTCAGATCTCCGTTGGGCTGCCTGTTTCCCGCATTGGGAAATGTTGGCCGCTGGGTATTGTGTCAGCCGTGGGGAACTATTCTTCTCGAGTCGTGTACTGCAGAAGCGTTGTGTGTGACCACCAGCAAACCACTGGGCTGTCTGGTTCCCGTTTTTTTCGTATTTTCCCCTTTGGGAGGGTTTGTGTTCCGTCTTGGTGGTTTTTAACTACCGCAATGAATAATGAAATTTGTGTTCGTCAACTGTTTCTTTTTTTAATACGCGCTTCCTTCGTCCATCCGTCGTTTATTCCTCCTACATCTCCGTTTTGAATCGCCAAAACTCTCAAACCATGGCGCATGTGTTCGCGTGCTGCCGTCGGTAACACAATCTGTGTCGGCAGGTGACGCCCATGGCGCTGTGGAAGACGCTGAAGAAGCTGAGGGAGGCGGGCCTGATCGGGCAGCACCTGGGCAAGCGGCGCTTCATGGACGGGGACGGCGACACCGGCGCCCCGGCGCGGGACGGACCGCCGCCGGCGGCCGCCGATCCCGCCGGAGACGCCGCCGCCCTGGCCGACAGCGCCGGCCGGCAGGAGGCGGCGGGCGGCGCGGGTGGCGGAGGAGACGCCGGCGGCGCCGCGCCGTCGGCGCCCGACCTGAGCGACCTGGCGCCGCGGCTGCAGGCCGCCGTGCGGGACGTGATGGCCGGCGACACGCAGAAGGCGGCCGCCGAGCGGCATGGCGTCAGCCGCACCTGGCTGGCCGTCAAGATGCGCGCCAAGGGCGTACCGTGCCGGCCGCGCGGCGCGCGGCCGCTCGGCCGGCTGCCGGCGCGCGGCCGCGGCCGCCGGCCGGCCGGCGACAGAGACAGCCGGCTGCAGCAGGCGCTGGCCGCCTGGCGGTCGGGCCGCATGAGCCAGGCGGCGGCCGCCGCCCGGTTCGGCGTCTCCGTCTTCATGATGTACTACCACCGGCAGCGGATGGACGCGGCCGTCCGGCGCGTCGACGCCGCCGGAGACGGAGCCGGCGGCGAGGCGGGCTCTGAAGGCGGCGCTCCGGCAGCGGCGGCGGCCGGCTGTTGACCCGCGGCTAGAGAGGATCGAGCAGGCTCTGGCCGAGGCCGAGGCGGGCGGCTCCTCCCGCGCCGCCATCGCCAAGAAGTACGGCATGAACTACTTCACGTTCGCCTACTACTGGAAGCGGCGCCAGGACGGCAAGCCGCTGTGCGCGGGCAAGATGCGGGCGTCGGTGGTGGTGGCGCCGCCGCCGGACGAGGCGGCGCCGCCGCCGCGCCGCGGCCGGCCGCCGCTGAGCCGGGCCGCGCCGCCGCCGGCCCAGCCGGCCGCCGTCTCCGAACAGATGCGCAAGGCGGTGGGTGCCGTGCTGCTGGGTAAGATGTCGGTGAAGGCGGCCTCGTCGCTGCACCGGGTGCCGTTCCTCGAGCTGAAGTCGCTGAGCCGGCGGCTGTCGGCGCGCTACGACAGCGGCGGCGCCGTGGTGATTCGAGCCGGCGGGGCCGGAGCCCGAGCCGGACCCCGCGGACCCTGCACCGGACCCCGCGGACCCTCCAACGGACCCCGCACCGGACCCTGTACCGGACCCTGCCCCGGCAGCGGAGCCGGCGCCGGACGCCGCGCGCGACCCGGAGTCGGAGGAGCGGCTGCGGCGCGGTCTGGACGAACTGAGGCCACGGATGCGGGCGGCCGTGCTGGACGTGCTGGCCGGCTTCTCCAAGAAGGGCGCCGCCGAGAAGCACGGCGTCAATCGCCAGGTGGTGGCCGCCGTCCTGAAGCGGCTTAACCTGGCACCGCGGCCGGAGCCGGCGCCGGAACCGAAGCCGAAGCCGAAGCCGAAGCCGAAGCCGAAGCCGGAGACGCAGCCGGAGCCGAAGCTGGAGCCGGAGCCGGAGCCGGAGCCGCAGCAGCCGGAGCCAGAGACAGCCGAGGAGCGGGAGGAGCGGCGGCAACGGCGGGAGCGCCAGCTGGACGAGCTGCGGCCGCGGATGCGGGCGGCCGTGCTGGACGTGCTGGCCGGATCCTCGAAGAAGGGCGCCGCCGAGAAGCACGGCGTGGCGCGCTTCACCCTGTCCCAGGTGGTGAAGCGGTTCGACCCGGCGCCCGCCGGACCGCCGCGACCGCCGGAGCCGCCGCCGACCGAGCCGCGGCTGGCCAACCTGCGGCCGCAGATGGTGTGCGCCGTGCGCGCCGTGCTGGCCGGCGCCCAGGTGGCGGCGGCGGCGGCGCAGGCCGGCGTGCTGCCCGGCCGGCTGCGGCTGGTGCTGCGCTCGCGCGGCCTCGAGTCGTCGGCCGTCACCAAGCTGCGGCTCACGCGCACCCCACACGGCTACCGGGTGAGCCCGCCGGCCGCGTCCGAGGCGTCGCTCGCCTTCCGGGAGGCGGTGGAGCGCGTGCTGCTGCTCGGCGAGGACGCGGCGGCGGCGGCGCGTCAGGCCGGCCTGGACCCGGCGCTGCTGGCCGACCACTGCCGCCGCCGGCCGGCGCCCGAGCCGTTCGCCGCCTCCGTCTGGGACGAGGTGTTCGTGCTGTACACGGCGCTGGCCCTGCTCGAGGCCGGCTGGGACGTGAACGGAGACTCGCTGCTCTGGATGTTCGCCCGGTTCCGCGAGATGTCCGGCCAGACGCCGGCCGACGGCCACTGGCTGCGGCTGGAGACGCTGCGCGCCCGCTGGCCGGAGCTGGTCGGCGAGGTCTGGGACGACCCGGGCCCGCCCACCGAAGAGTTCCGCGCCGCGTTCGTCGACACGCTGCGCCGCGTCTGCGACGAGTTCGAGCTGAAGCGCGGCCTGCTGGTGCTGCACGACGCCGAGTCGGCCGAGCGTCGGCGCACGCGCGAGGTGCTGCCGCTGCCGGTGGCCGCCGAGCCGCCGGCCGGCGCCGTCTGGGACAACGTCAACGGCACCTGGATCCTGGAGAAGGACGGCCGCCAGCAGGCGTTCTTCGAGGTGGACCGGATCCTGGCGCGGCGGGACGGCGCCGCCGGCGGCCCGGCCGAGTACCTCATCAGGTGGAAGGGCTATTCCGAGTGAGTGCCGCGGCCCGGCCCCGGGTCGTGCTTGGACGCCGCGCCGAGAGGGGAGCCACGGAGCGCATGCTGACAGGCCAGTCTGCCGTTCCGGACTGAAATTGCTTTGTATGTTTTGTGGTTTCCTGATGCGAATGCTTAGGCAAACATTGCAAACATTCGTGCTTTATTTGCCGTTTATGGCCTTGTTCACTACATTTTACGTGCGCCGTCCGATGAATCATGTCAGGCCATTCTGTCTTCCGTGACCCAGTAAGAGTTGGAGATTGTGTTTTTCGCCCGCTAAGGACTCTCCCCACGGGAAGCCATCCAGCTCCATTATCCCCTCTCTGCTGCTCTGTCCTTCCCTTTCCTCTTCTCTGTTCCTCCCCTTTCCTCTCCGCTGTCCCTCCCCCTCCGCTGCTCTATCCCATCTCCGTTCCTCTGTCCTTCCCCTGTCCTCTCCTGTATCCCTCCCCTCTCCTCTCCTCCGACCCTCCCCTCTCCGCTGCTCCCTCCCCTCTCCGTTCCTCTATTCCTGCCCTCCGTTTCTCTTTCCTTCCCCTGTCTTCTTCCTTGTCCGTCCTCTCCGCTCCTTCTCCCCTCCCTTCTTCGCTCCTCTGTCCCTCTCTTCTCCTGTGTCCCCCGCTCCTCCGCCCCTCCTCTCTCCGCTCCTCTGTCCTCTCCGGTCCGGTCCGACGGCTCCGTGCCGGCTGACGCCCGGCCGTTCTCGGCAGCGACTGGAACACCTGGGAGCCGGAACCGAACCTCGAGTGCACGGCCACCCTGGCGGCGTTCGCCGACCACTGGGACCGGCTCAGCCAGCAGGAGCGGCAGCGCGTGGTCGGTACGTAGCCGCGGCCCGACTCGGAGGCACCGCCGGTCTCTGCGTCAGCTGACGGAGTTGGCTGAACGGAGGATTAACGTGCGAGGAGTGCCTGTAAGGGCCAGGCTGTGATTAGTTGGTTGGTTGGTTGGTTATTGAGGCTTAGGGGCGCACCGACTACAGGGTCATTCGGCGCCCAGGATGTGATTCGTGTTGGCCTATTTGTCTGGGATGTGTTTGTGGAGGGAACTGAAACCGGAGTACGTTTTAGGAAATGCGCTCACGGCCTGTTTTGTATTACGCGGCCTCTGTTCGCCGTTGCGGTGCGTGATGGTCTCTGTGTTGTCTGCCGTCGTTGGTCGTCCCTCCCGTGCGTCTCCGTGTCTGTCGTCGGCCGCCGGGACCGTCTCCTGCCTGTGGGCTCCGCCGCGCCGGCCGTAAGACGGTCTCGGCCGCCGC
Organism: Capitulum mitella; assembly: GCA_030062745.1. Classification (NCBI taxonomy): domain Eukaryota; kingdom Metazoa; phylum Arthropoda; class Thecostraca; order Pollicipedomorpha; family Pollicipedidae; genus Capitulum; species Capitulum mitella. Next base: position 78,820 of record CP099852.1, on the reverse strand, counting down.
CCTCAGACGAGTTCAGTCCCGTCTCGGCTCGGCCGCCGCCCTCAGACGAGTTCAGTCCCGTCTCGGCTCGGCCGCCGCCCTCAGACGAGTTCAGTCCCGTCTCGGCTCGGCCACCGCCCTCAGACGAGTTCAGTCCCGTCTCGGCTCGGCCACCGCCTCAGCGGCCGCCGCAGCCCAAGCCCGAGAAGGAGCAGGAGCAGGAGCAGGGGCCGAAGCTGGTCTCTCGCCGCCCGAGGAGACGCCGCTTCTGGCACTGGAAGTCGCGGAGAGGGTGAGGCTTACGTTTGCGAGGTGGCCTTGTGCTATGTTGCTTACGTTGTGAGGCCGTCGTCGCGGCCAGCCCCTGTCCTGCCGAAGATGTTTGATCGCTAGCTGCGGCCTGGAACCGTCAGTTAAGCTTACGTATATTCGGCTGCTGAATTTGTAGTCTGGAACGAGTGGAATATCTTTAAATGGAAGAAATGCCCTCGTTTTTCACTGGACGAATGGCCGAACGATAAATGTCACGTGGAAATGGCAGGTGAAAATGGCAGCAACGAACGCATCTAAAACAGGCTAGTTCCCAGGCGTTAGGCGTGGTTCTGTAGTGCAGTGCACAGCGCCTGTTGTGGCCGGCGCTGTCGGCTGGTGACGGCTGGCACGTCTGCTCCTCAGGGGCCAGCGGACCCTGGACTCGATGCTACGGAGGCGGGAGTCCGCCAAGCCGGCGGCCGCGGACTCGGGGCCGCCGGAGCCCGCGGCCGCCGCGGACGCGGAGGCCCGCTCTCGGCTGCGCGTGAGGGCCGAGTTATCCGGCATCAGCACGGCGGCCATGGGCGACTCGGCGGCGTCTGCCGTCGCCGGGCGGCCGGCGGACGGTGACGCCGGGGCCACGCGGGCGCCGACGGGCGAGGGCGAGGAGCGGCGCTCCGGCAGGTGGGCGCCGACGGGCGAGGGCGAGGAGCGGCGCTCCGGCAGGTGGGCGCCGACGGGCGAGGGCGAGGAGAGGCGCTCCGGCAGGTGGGCGCTGACGGGCGAGGCGAGGAGAGGCGCTCCGGCAGGTGGGCGCCGACGGGCGAGGGCGAGGAGAGGCGCTCCGGCAGGTGGGCGCCGTGAGCCGGCTCGGCGGCCGGACGAGCGCGGCATTGGCGGCCGGTCTGCCCACCTGTAAACCGCGGCCGAGCTCGGTGAAATCGAGCCCGTAACTGTCCCCGTCAAAATAACGTGTTCAGGTGTCGCCAGTGACGTCGCGGTTCTTGACCAGTGGGAGGCCGGCCGTCAGCTGGCTGGCTGGTTATGCTGGCTGTTTGTTTAGGACGGGCTGTGACGGGGCGGGGGAGGGGATCGGACATTTTCGGCGTGTTTTTCTTGTTTGAATATGTCAGTACGTACAGTTTTATATTTTGGTGGATCTTTTTCATATTGGCTATAGCGTGGGGTTCAAAATTACCAGAGACCTTGGGACTGGATCGTTGCAGGGATGGGGGGTTGGGCCTTGCCAGGCCATCGGGGCTTGGCATGATGGGTTTGAGGTTAGACCGTAAGAAGCTATTATTTTAATACTAGGATAACTTGTCATGTCTGGCGTTTCTTGTATTATCATGGTTAATGTTGACACAACGTGTAACAGTGTTCTAAGAGTTAGCACGGCCTGCATGTTGGATGAAGGGCGGCATGTCGCCTGTGACGTCACGCCAGACGCGACTCTGGCCGGACGGTTTTACCTGGACTTCTAGGGCCTTGGGTGAAATACAGCGGCGTCATTGGTCGTTGTGTGGCGCGGTCGCTATCCAGGAACGCTCACGGGGTTTGCGTGTGTCAGTCGGCGCTACTACGTCAGTCAAACGCGGGGCGTCTCGCATGTGCCTCCCCTTGCTTTTTCAGGTCGACGAAGTCCAAGGCGAACGCGCTGTTCAAGGAGTGGCTGCTGACGCCGAAGCAAATGACGATGAAGGCCATGCGGGAGTCCATGGGAGAATCCACTGGCGCACGGACAGGTAGGCGGTGGCCAGGCTGTCCGTGACGTGGAAACCCGTCAGGCGGTGATTGTCGTGGCCTTAGTGACCGAAGTCGCTGTGCATCCGTCAGATATGATACCTTGTCCGCGCCCATTCACTGCTGTAATTACGGCTATGTTCCGTTTAATGTGTATGAGTGTAATCAGGCAAGTGAACAAAACGTGAGCGTTTTGGGAGTGTGTTGCTTGCGGTGTGTGCGGATTGTTTGAACAGCTGTGTCGTCTAATGGAGCCGCGTGACTGCTGGGGTTCGTGACCTGCCTCTGCATGCTGACCTCGCACCAGTGATTTCTCTCGTGTAGCTGGATATTTTCCGTTCACAGACTGGGACAGGCCGGGCCGGCCGCCGACGGTGACAGCTGGCGCCACCCCGGCGGCGGGCGCCGGCCGCGGCCGCCGCCGGCCGAACCTCAGCCTGGCCCGCGTCCTCCGTCCGTCTGGAGGCCAGCGCCGGCTGGACGAGTTCGTCTCGCTGGCGGGCGACGCGCCCTCCCTGGGCGCGGCCGCCGGCGGGCGGGAGCCGCCGCCGGCCGCCGGCGGGGACGACCAGGCCGCCGCCGACAGCCGGGAGACGGACGCCGAGCCGACAGACAGACGGACGGACGCGGCCACGCCGGGCGATAAACCGGCAGACGTGGCCGCGCCCGCCAACGATCAGGCGGACTCGTCCGCGCCGAGCAAAAGGCATGCAAATGCTGCCGCACAAGACAGCAAACCGGCAGACGCGGCATCGCCAAGCAGAAAGCGAACAGGCGTGGACGCACCCGCCAGCAAACAGGCAGAGTCGATCACGCCGAGTAAAAAACTTGCAAATGTCGCCGCACCAAGCAGCAAACGAACTGACATGGCATCGCCAACCAGGAAACAAGCAGGCGTGGCGGCGGCCGCCGGAGAGCGGTCGGCGGAGACTGTGGCGGAGCGTGCTGCCGGCCGGCGCAGCCCGGACAGCTCCGTCCAGCGGCGGACCATAGGCGGAGAGCGGGTCCAGCGGCGGACCCGCTCCCAGTCCGGCGGCAGGACGTCGCCGCGCCGGCCGGCCGGCCGCACGCGCGCCGCCAACCGCGAGACGCGGCTGGACGACGAGCCGCGACGCGGCGAGCCGCCGGAGCCGGACCTGAGCAGCATCGAGAGCGAGACGGAGCGGCTCCGCAAGCTGGACGAGGAGCTGCGGCTGCTGGACTCCGAGGAGGGCCGCCGGGACTCGGCTGAGAAAAGCCGGGAGGACTCGGCCGAGGACGGCCGGGAGGACGAGGATGCAGCCCAGGACGACGACGACAACGAGGACTTGCCGCTGGCGCTGCGCGTCAGGGCGTCCTCGGCGAAGGCGAGGCGCTCCTCGCAGCGGACCGTCCCGGCGCCGGCCGGGGCTGAGCGGCCGGCGCCGGCGGCCGGAGGATTCGCCGGCCGTCCGCAGGGTCGGCAGGCCGCCGAAACGGACGGCCAGCGGCTCGCCGACCAGGGAGCTGCCGGCGAGGCGGGCCGCGGCCGCGGGGCCGGCCGGCGACTCTGCGGCAGGAGCGGCCCGGACGGCGGCGGCCGAGAGGGCAGAGGCGGCGCCGGCCACCAAGAGGCGGCGGCTGTCCGAGGAACCGGCCGCCCCCGACCCCGCCCCGACCGCCGCCGCCGCGGCCGCCTCCCGCCTGCAGACGCCCGACTCGGCCGTCGGCAAACGGCAGCGCAAGCTGCCCAAGCGCTTCCTGGACGAGGACACGATCCTGTTCCCGGAGGCGGTGTCGCCGCTGCCGGCGGCGGTGCGCGGCGCTCCGCCGGCCGTCCCGCCGGAGCGGGACGGCTCACTTCTGCCGCCAGCGCCGCCGTCCCCTCCGCCGCCGCCGCCGCCGCCGCAGCCGGCAGCCGGACGGAGGAGGAGCGCCGCCGAGCCGGACGACGAGTCGCCGCGGCCCATCTCGTTCCAGCCGCCCAGAAAGCGGAAGCCAATGGTGTTCGTGTCGCCGATCCGCCAGCCGGCGGCGCGGCCGGCCGTGTCGCCGGCCGCCGCGGCGCGCCGCCTCCAGCCGGACGCCGCCGCGCCGCCCGCCAAGCTGAAGCGGCCGCTCAAGATGCTGGTGAAGCCGCTGCTGAAGTCGGCGGCGGGCAGGACGGCCGTGAAGGCGGCACCGAAGAGCCGTCCGAAGCTGGAGCTGGAGCCGGAGCCGCCAGGTCTGACGATTCTGGACGAGAACGCCGAGGTGGTGATCGAGCACGGGCCGGTCATCATCAACGAGGCCGGCGAGCTGGTGCCGGCCCGCTCCGTCCCCGCACCGCTGCCGCCCCCGCCGCCGCCGCCTCCGCAGACCAGGGTCATCACTGTCTGCCGGCCGGCGGCGGCGTCTGCCCTGCCGGCCGCCGCCCCGCCGGTCGCCGCCCCGCCGGCCGCCGCCGAGCCGCCGCCAGCGCCGAAGCGGCGCGGCCGGCCGCCGAAGAACGCGGCCCGTGCGGCGGCGCCGGCCGCCAAGCCGGCGCCGCCGGGCAAGAAGCGCGGCCGCAAGCCGAAGGTGCGCGAGCCGGAGCCGGCCGCCGAGCCGCCACCGCCGGCCGAGGACGAGCCCGAGGAGGTGACGCTCGAGCTGAGCGCGCTGATCGGCGCCGCCGACCCGGCGGCCGCCGGCGCCGACCCGGACTCGGACGTCGGCTACTTCGACGTGAACGGCCAGTTCGTGGAGCGCTCGCCGGTGAAGAGCGACTGGGGCTGCTCGCGGTTCTCGGTCGGCGCCGCCGATGTGGGTGAGTGGCCGGCCGGAGCGGACCGGGCGCCGAGCGAGCCGACGTCGTCCGGCCCACGGATGGGATGGCGGTCTCACGGTGTCGGTCTCGTCAGTTTTTCTGTCGCGGTCACGGACAGAGCTCTCTTCGGGAGGAAATACGCGTGTCGTCCTACTTTAGTTTTCTTTTCGTCTTCATGCCGTAAAGCCCAAGTGGCCAACCGGTTCTTGTTTAACAGGCTGTGACGCTCAGTTGACGTGTTTTGTGGTCCATAATGCGCTTTGTGCTTCTGTCCTTGACATATTCTGCTGCAGCGTTTGTGGGAGGTGGCAGTTTGCATTATTGTCCCGTTTGTGGTCTGCCTTGTGGCTTGCTTTGCTCCATTGCGGCCTGTGTTGTGGTTTGATCTCTTGTACGACGCGTGGTGCGGCCTGTGTTATGGTTTGGTGTGCTATTCGGTGTGTTCTTTGGTATTCTATAGTTTGATGTGTTGTTCGGTGTGTGGTGCGGTCTATGTTGTAGTTGGGTGTGTTGCTCGGTATGTGGTGTGCCGTGTGTTGTGGTTTGGTGTGTTGTCCAGTGTGTGATGCGATCTGTGTTGTGGGTTTGGTGTGTTGTTTGTGGCTTTGGTGTGTGGTTCTGGCTTTATTGTCTGGTATGTCCAGTGTGTTATGTGGTCTATGTTGTGGTTTGGTCTGTTGTTCAATGTCATTGGGTCTGTGTTGTGTGGTTTGGTCTGTTGTTTGGTGTGTGGTGCGGCCTGTGTTGTGGTTTGGTCTATTGTTCAGTGTTTGATGGGGTCTGTTTTGTGGTTTGGTCTGTTGTGTGGTGTGTGGTGCGGTCTGTGTTGTGGTCTGATCTGTCCGGTGTTTGGTGCGGTCTGAGTTGTGGTTTGGTCTGTTGTTCAGTGTGTGATGGGGTCTGTGTTGTTTTGGTCTGTGTTTGGTGTGTGGCGTGGTCTGTGTTGTGGTCTGGTCTGTCCTGTGTGGTGCGGTCTGTGACGTTATCCGGAACTGGCCCTGTGGTCCCTGGTCCGCCCTGTTCTCCAATAGTCTCCTTCGCTGAGCTCATGAGTTCGGCCAAACATCTGACCCCGTCCCCCCCCCCCGCAGGAGCATCGCCGGCCGCAGATGTCGGCTCGATGGTGGTGGTGCTGCCGGACCCTCAGCTGTCCGGCCTGCCGCTCGGCGACGGTGAGCCGGAGACGTGACGGGTCGGCCCGGCCCCGGGGCACCTCCGCCGGCCGCCGGCGCCGCCCGCCCGCCACCTACCGGACGGCCGGGGAGGCTCAGCTTGCCGGGCCGTCGCCGGAGGGCGGGCGAGGCGGGTCGGCGGGTCGGATGGCGTACAAAGTGTTGGGCGCGGCGGCCGCCGTGGGAAGTGACGGACGGGGCGCCGTGCGCTGTGAGACGGACCAGGAGCCGACGGCGGCGCCTCGGCTGAGCGGCAGCGTGGCGGCCGCGCGTCCGGGCGCCGAGCACGGGTTAAAGGCAGCCGCCGGCGCCGGGCTGTACCTGCCGCACCAGGCTCGCACCTGATCTGTAGTATTAGCACTCCGCGCCGGGTGCCGGCACCGGCCTGCGGGCCTGCCCTCCATCGGGCCGCGCTGCACATTTTTCAGAATTTTTCCCAGCATCACTCAGTTTCATCGTCGCTAGTACTTTGTAGCGTGTCGCGGCGTTGGGTTGCGCCGAAAGTGTCGAGTTTCTGGTTAGTTGTAGGCAGCGTGCATCGTCGCTATTGAGGCTCAGTAATAATATACGTTGCAGATAGTTTTGCTCCAGTGTTTTGCATAACCGTGGGCGACAGTGAAAGGAACGAAAGAACAGGTCTGTCGGAGCTTCCCTTCTACCACAACACTCCTTTGAACGATTCCATTTGTCTAGACGCTTGCCTGCCTGTAATTTCCCTATATTCTGTACTACGGGCGAAAACTCATGACATTCGACGGTGGTGCATTGTAAATCACCTTTGATTGAGTGATTGAGCGTTTGGGTCGACTGGACGTGATAGTACACCATGATTGTTTCTAATGCGTATGTACACCCAACTGGTATGAATAGCCGCGACCTGACAAAAACTGTGCGTGGTCAGACCCGGCTCGGTGCTTCGAATCACGAAAGATGTACCAGCAAATCATACCACGTGACCATGTCAGGACCTCAGAGCGCCGTACCTTGGAGGTTTCGGATGAAACCAGACTTCCGCAGGACATAACAGCGAGATCACACTGAAGCATTAAGACAACAAGAAAAAAACTCGTAACTCGACACCAGACGCCAAACATCACGTTGTCTCACAGGCGTTCCGTGCCCCAGAGGCCTCGCGTTACAGCGTCATATGACGTCATCACGGAATTCCGTCCCGAGACTGCGTTCCTGGCGACCCGACTCTTCCGAGACGGACGATGTCCGCCACTGTCTCACGGTCGCTGACTGGTCTCTGCCGCGCGCGCCGCCAGGCCGCCGTCCAGCCTCTGGCAGACGGCGCGGCCCAGGCAGCGGCTGTAGCAGCAGCGGCCGTGGCCGCCGCAGTCGGCGTGGCCGCGGCAGCCGCGGCGGGCGGCCGGCGTGCCGCAGCTGGTCTCCCGCCGGCAGACGGGCGCCGCCGCCGGCCGGCCGCCGCTGATGAACACCCGCTCCGACTGGCCGGCGAACGCCTGCAGCTGGCTGGCGGCGCCGGCCGGCCGGCCGAACCTGTGGCTCGGCCGGTACGGCGCCGCGCCGCCGGTCGGGCCCGGGAACACGATGGCCGTGCTCCGCGCGGGCGGCCGACGCGCCGGCGCCGGCGCCCGCTCCGGAAACACCATCTGCTTAGCGCCGGTGCCGGCCGAGCCGAGCCGGTTGGAGAGCTGGACGTTCTGGCCGGCGGCGGGCGGCGGTGCGGCCGGCGTGTGGGCCTGCGTCACCGTCACCGTCGAGCCGGTGGTGTCCAGTAGCGAGCGGATCGGCGTCGTGACGTCGCCGCCGCTCAGCCGGGTGTCCACTCCGGCCTTGGGGTGGGAGACGAGCACCACACTGCCTGAAACGGTACCGCACTCAGGTCAGACGAGCACCACACTGCCTGAAACAGCGCCGCAGGCGTCAGAAACCAGCACCACAGTCCCGGAAATAGCAGTACGGTCGTGAGTCATCTGCACCATGCTGCCTGAAACTGTAAGGCGCCGCTCTGCACTGAAAAGTTAGCTCCGCTCTGTCTTGGATAGAGCAACACTAAAAACGTAAATAGCGGTAAAAAAACAAGAGAAGAAATGTAGAGAAGGAGCCAGAAACCCCGATGTGTGGAGTAGCAGATCGCTGTAAGAATTAAGCCGTTAAAGACTGGCCAAGGCTGGTCAGATTACAGAATTGCTGCAAGGCTTTGCTCAATAGGTTCTTTAACCCTGCTGTTGCATCAGTTTTGTGGTTTGCGTTTTTTTCATATCTGTGCCGACGGTCAATCCCTACGTCCGTTACACGTAGTATGCATTTAATAACTGACAAAAATGAAATGCCTACAATGACATTTAATAACTGCCCTCATTAGCGTATTAAAGACAAGCTACACGAAAATTGTTAGATGATGCACGACTCAGAAGTAAGACAACTGTGATGTAAGACATGCGATACTTTGTTACGAATAATGTTAAAGAATTAGCTGTAAAAATGAAAGCAAGGTAAAAATTACTGATTATTAAACATTAAGAAAGATAACGGTGTAAACGCTGATACCATACTGCAGTCCTGCGGCCGTGTCCTACTTGGAACTGAAGATGACGACGTTTTGATTAAAACTGAGCCTGAAGAGATGCCACGCACATTTGTCCAGGTTGTCATGCAGGTGTGCCATGTTCATAGCCGAGACGGACCGTGATGAACACCGTAAGACGCATCAGCAAGTGTAAACGGCCAGGGGCGCAGCCAGGATTTTGTTGGGGGGGGGAACAAGCTCGGTGTGAACAAAAATCATAAAACCGCGTGCTGGGAAGACGATGTGCAATGGTTTTCACGGAAAATTGCCTCCTCCCCTTTGGCTGCGCCGGTGTAAATGACAGTTGTTCCAATGTTTTGATGGCAGCGATTTCGCCGGTGGCGCGAGTGGAACTCTGCTGGCGCGATCAGACGGCAGCCGTTTCCAGCAGCGCTCTGTTGTCGCCGTCTGGCCGGCACCTGGCCGACAACGGCGACAGAAAGTGTCGCGAGCCGCAGGTGTCTCTGGTGTCGTCGGGCGTTGCCCTGGCCGGGAGAGAGCAGCTGTGACCAGCCCTCGTCACCACGCAGGGAGACGACTGGCAAACAGGTGCAACGGTGTGACCCACTACGGCAAACGGTGCGTGGCTGGGCCATCATCGGACAGACACCATCGTCAGGTGACCCCAGGCAGGTGACCCCAGGCCCGTCGTCAGTGGAGTCTCGGGCTGAATCAGACCCATCACCAGCTTATCCTGAGACTGAATCAGATCCGTCACCAGCTTATCCTGAGACTGAATCAGACTCATCGCCAATAAATCCTGAGAGTGCGGCCCCACGCATCATCAGCTGATCTTCAGGGTGGGTCAGACCCATCGCCAATTGATCCCCAAACTGAGTGAGACGCATCGAATTGATGCTCAGACTGAACCAGACCCGTCTCTCCGGACGAAGACGGTGTGAGAGATAACTCCAGATGAATTGATCCTCAAACTGAATCGGGCCCGGACTGAGACGATGTCAGGGATAACTCCAGACTCCTGCCCCTCCTGATCTACCTCGGTGAGCACATGACACGCTTCACGCACGCATTTTCAGGCAACACTGAACAGCCGTCTGACGCATGAGGACCGGAGGGGCATAGCTCGAGCGGTGCGCGAGCGTGTGTGTGACCGGGTGACCATGTGACCGGGTGTGTGACCGGGCAGCCACCATGCTCAGCAACACCGAAGTCTTTGGGGCGTCTGATCTGTTCCCGGTAGGTGCCGCCATGTGATGCAGACAGCCCCTGTTTGTGGCCGCGTGGACGGCACCGGAGGTGGCAGAACAAGAAAGCTCCCGCCACCCGTGCACCGGCCAGCTATAGCGTGCTGTGGCGGAACGGCGGCGGGCTGATCGGCACTAATCTGACCACCCGGTTGGTATAGATCCACTGGCCGGCGGGTTATACGTTAACCACGTGCTTCGCTAGATCGGATGTGGAGGCACGCAAGTGTTCTGCGGGCTTGAACATCACGCCTTTGGGAGGCACACGGCAAGAAATGTTGTCAGTATTCGAAAGCGTGCGCAATAGTTGAAAATGAAGCGAAGTGTACTGGTACTGTGTGCATGACTCAAGTGGTTATGTTATCGACAGGATGTTCGTGGTAAATAAATGGTAAAAAATGGAAAATGTCTAAAAATACCGATGCTCCTCCAGCAGTCGGTCGCTCACCTAACCCTTCATGCACGCAGTAAACTTCGACTTCGCTCTTGACCTATCGTTGTACCTCTCACTGCGAGTAGTCGTCGGACATGCTATCAAAACTGAGCCCTACCCCCCACATACACAACTCACCGGCTGGGCTCGGCGGGATGCCGAAGGAGTGGATGACATTGCCGGGGAAGAACAGGATGCCGCGGTCCTCACGGTTCTCTCCCGGCTCTGGATCCCCCGGCTGGTCAGCGGCGGGCCGGTCCGGCAGCAGGGAGCGGCCCTGGTGGCCGGCCGGCCGGCGGCGCCCCTCGCCAGGCCGCGCCGCCGCCACCGCCGGCCCGAACCGCTTCCTCAGCGCGCGCAGGTACGCGTCCACGCGGGAGCGCGTGCCCGTGCTGCGGATGGCGGGCGCCGGCCGGAGGTGCTCGGCCTTCGCCGGCGCCAGCGAGCGCATGTCCTGCGTCGGCGAGGCCGGACGCGCCTCCGACAGCAGCGCCTTGCCGAGTCTCGGCCGCGAAAAGTCCGACCGCCGGCCGGATTCGAACCCGGGTCCCCGGCTCGGCGTGAAGATGAGGCGGCTGAGGCGGGCGCGCGGCGCCTCCGGCGGCTGCTGCCACTCAGAGCTGCCGACAGCGGCCGCCAGCAGGACCAGCAGCGCGCGACTGAGCGTCAGCATGGCGGCTGCCGAGCGTGGCTGGGAGGCCGTAACGCCGGGCCGATAAGCGGTGAGGGTGTCCAGGAACTGTGCGGCCAGGGAGCCCGCTCCACCTGCTCTTCCTGAGCCGCCGCGGACGACACTGATCTCCGCCGGTCGGCGCCGGCGGATGACATTCCGTCTCGGCACTTTCTCCCCACCCTCCGGCGCCGGCCGGCGCTGCGGGCGGTGCCGGGGGACCCGACCGCAGCGGCCGGCCGCGGCTGGTAATCCCAGATCCGCGCTCCGCGGCCCGGATCGGGGTCAGGCCGCGTAAATTCCCCCCCCCCCCCACCAGCGCCGATCGGCCGTGCAGACTGAGAGCCACGGAGGGGGGGGGGCCTGTCACTGCTCCGCCGCGGAGAGCACACCTGCCACTGACGGCCACCACCGACGTCAACCGGAGCCCGCGTCGACAGCGGTAACCGCGCAGCCAAAGTGCTGTGTTTCAGACCCCATAACCGCAGCGTAGTATCCGACTCATGACCTAAGTGCTGGTAGTTCCGTGGCGGTTAGGTATTTATTTGGCGGTTAGGTATTACCCACGCATACCCAGAGGTATGTCTTGTAATACGCCTTGCGACGTTCTCGAGAGCCCTCATGATCTCGGTCAATCATGTATCTTGAAAGGTCAAATTAACACCAATGAGTACCCTATCACGTCTTAGAAGGGATGGACGTGCTTCCAAGACACCACTTGTATTCATAAGGGGGTAATGGTTACAAATTCATAATTTCCGTCCCATTTCAGGAGCGGAAATAAATGGGAGGGTTCCAGTCGCAACATTAGCTTGTACCGAAATTGTGGCGTCGAGAGAAATGCACGCAAAGGGTACTTTTGGATTACTGTCACTGACGCCTACTCAAACACAATTTGATAGTATGGACAGGCATTTAGTGCCATTTTTGGTCATAGTGACCGTGGCTGGAGATCTCCGAAATTAAATGAGGTGTAGCGTTGAGAGGAACGCTACAGAGGGGTCCACATTGGATTTCAGATCGCGCCTTTCCAGTCATTGCCATTGGCTTATGTTGAGATCACTGAACTTTGGGGGATCCGTACCCTCGCCTATTCCCCGGGATCGCCAGCCATGATTGTGACATCAGATTGCATAAGACGGTCTTAGCTTTTGAATGTCACGTAACTAGCTCGAGCTAGGCATACTAAAATCACATGATCATGAAAATTACGCCTGGTGGCAAACGAAGCCTATGTGGCTGCTTTTCTGTCAAATCAGGTCATATCGGGTCAGATATCGGGACAAAACAGCGCGGCGTAGTGCTCAGAATTGTATTTCGGTTGTTTGTATCGCACAATATGTCCCAATGAGCTGTTACTCATAAAACAAGTTGCGTATATTCATGGACTGCTCAGCTTAGATGAGGCCATTGGAAGTCAACCTACGCCACGTGAACAATCGCCTATATCTAAGGGAAGAATAGAGGATGAAGGTGAAACCAACGGTAAACAGTTTTGTGTATTTCTTTGCACAGTTTCACCTCATCAGAAGAACTCTGGTTCATGTCTGTTCTTTACTTAGGTATAGGGGATTGCTCACTTGACGTAGACTGACTTCCAATGGCTTCATCTAAGTTGAGGAATCCCTGAATATGCGCAACTCGTTTTATGGGTAACAGCTCATTTTGATACATATTGTGTGATACAAACAACCAGAATACATCGGAACATCTGCTCTGTTGGGACATCGAGAAATTCCGATTTGATTTAGGGGCGCCGAGTAAAGTTTATTTCCTCTCTTGTCGTGAGTCCTGAATTATGTGTTTCATGTTAAACCAGGCACCATGACGATGTGCGCAATTTTTGGCCGCTATTTTTATTGTTCAATCTCGAAGTCTCATTCCCTGAATTTCGCAGTATGACAACCCGCCCCAGCCTGGTGTTGGTCCACTGTGCCACTGCCACGCCAGGTCTTCATTCTTCATTCGCTGATGGTCGAGATGCAAATCGTATGTTAAGACCAGCACGTTAAGCTGCATTGCAAACTCATGGAGTAACATCTGTGTTTGATGTCTCAGTACCAAATGGGTTGACAAGAGAAACGGACTAGGTGCAGGTTCACCAGGAAGAGTCTCCGATGTATTGATCTTGTTGATTGCCTGTCATGCGAACAAGAACGAGCACTTCTTAGCTTAGTGTGTGTGAATGGACTGACTATTGTTGTATAACTAAATGATGCTGCGCATTTCCGTTTTGTGAAAATTTATGCTTTTTCAGACATTTCAACAACGTGTTTGATGCCCAGTAGCTACGTGTGGTGCGATCAAATGATAATGTCCTTATTTGTTATCGGATTTATTTATGTGCTCAAAAGTACTTCAGAACAATGAAAAAATATGATCTAGTTGCGTCTGATACATGATCGCCTCGTGGAGGTGACCAACGAGCCAGAGAGGTGACAACTCGGCCATTCATCTTCTTCTCCAGCGACGGGTTCAATGGAATTCGGAACTAATGAAATGGATTAACACCCGGACGCAGCATGGCGGATCTGCAGTTGTCCATGAATGAGCGTCCTCATTACGCCGTGCTGACTCAGTCCCTGCGTGCTGAGCCGCAGCCGGAGTCGACAGAGACGGACAGGCAGACCGTGGCGCGCCTGTGGTGCGATTTTGCGCCGCCGTCACGCGAACCGGCCTGGTTTTGTAACGATCGCGGACCGGTTTCTGGGTCTGTAGGCCGGGAGAGGACCCGGACCGGATCTGACCCTTCGCAGGACGGTTTTCCCTGACAGGTGGGGGGGGGAAGTGGAGGACTACTGGAACTCTCAGCAGGACAGTGTCATCAGGACTGCGGCGTTGCAGGACAGCTTCGTTGTGGGGTTTGCTTTTCTGCAGAGAGCTTGATGTTAGCGAGCTTCGCTGCAATGAAGTTATCGCGCTCGCTCCACAACTGATACTGCAGCTTCCGGCACGTGCAGCTCAACGTGTCGTCATCAATACACGCACCTCCGGGAGGGTTCTTGCGTTAAAACTAAGTTCAAAACAAATCGATCTAGAAACGCGAAGCTTCCAGGAGTTGTTTTGACGACATTTTTATACATTTTTTCACGATCATGCAGAGAGCTGGGTTCTGACGGGCTACTGGCCTACTGTTTGCGTGGCTAAAGGTCCTGAGGGCCTAAATCCCCACTTTTCAGATATTATCCTATTGTGGCCCATGACAAAAACTGGAGAGAAACAGGGTCTGATGAAATCCTAATCAGACAACCCTCACCCAACATTTCGGGAAATCCCCGTCCATAATCTTGTGCTCAGGCAAGACACATCTAGAGAGACTGCGCAAGATAATTCTGAAATAAGGTAAGGATAAATAAAAGACGTCACGTGAATTCGCAACCCATTACCCGCGGAATGTACCTGCATTTTTTCTAGTTGGCCTAGCGTGTTGTCAGCCTTGTTACTGTGCTGCTTTTTGTCGTTCTGGACATGCAGTCAGGTGAGGAGTCTAATGTGTCGCAGCTGAGTATCGTCTGTGCTATGTTTGGAAGTCCCTGGGAATGGGGGTGGGGTCCGGATCCCATTGCTAAGGAATTTTAACATAAGGCCTATGTCAGTAACTAGAATAAAGTCTATGTGGACCTATGTGGACTTATGTGGGCCTATTCTATGTGGACCCCCCCCCCCCGCCCAACACGCAACAATCATGCATTTTTCTGGACATCAGTCAACATAACCCGGAATGTACTTGCATCAAACGAACGGTTCCAGGGTTCTTCTGATGGGCTGAAATTGCGCAAAAGAAGACACAAAATTGTTTACGCTGGGTTCACCTTCAGCATCTATTCTTTCCTTAGATATAGGCGATTGTCCACCTGGCGTAGGTTGCCTTCCAATGGCTTCATCTAAGGTGAGGAATCTCTGGATACGCGCAATTCGTTTTATGAGTAACAACCTATTTTGAGACATATTGTGTGCTACAAGCAATCAAAATGCAACAAAGAACAACCGAAATGCAGCGCAGGTGCTTGCGGAGGTTTGAATTAGATACATCAGTCAAAGAACCGTACAGAACACTGGTTAAGGTGGGGATCGTCACTCATCACGCTTTTTCTAAAGCGAATTTAGCCGAGTGTTTTGAAACAAGAACTGTGTGTGGTGTTCACAGATGCCGAAACCGACTTGTCGAGCTCACCCTGACCCTCTCTCTCACAAGTGATTTCAAAATAAACTGTAAGTTCTGTGTTGTCATGCGACTTCATGATCAGGCCGCCCCGCCACGGGCTAATTTTGTCACCGATTACCCGGTTCCCTCTCGGATGACTGACAGGTGATAAGTGCTTACTGCAGGAACAATGCTTATGATTTTATTGACATGAGGCACGATTCGTGTATGGCATTGATGATCTCTGAAACCAGACATGGATTTCCCCACATGTTTATGTTCGTAATCGATTTGATCCGAACGATTTGTAAGAGTGACGCAGAGCCCGTGACGCCAGGAGCCTATTGCATTTTGTATTTCGCAGCTGCACCCTGCATGCGCCAGATCTGACAGATTTCGAAGAGTGGCAAGTTTGAATACAGCGGTATTTTAAATTTCGCCTTTCGGTATAAAGTCATTATCACACAAACATGTGTAACATGAAATCTGTATTGGACATCCTTGAAAAATTCTGCAAATTTCTTGAGCCTAGAACCGGTCACTGAACTAAAAGTACTCCAAACGCCGTCAGTCTTTCAGACCTCTTGCAATGATTATTGTGTATACGTACTGTGTAAACACAGGCAAGTGTCAAGTATGTATGTATGGTAGGAACCTAGTCGTTAAGGGTTACCGAACATCATTTGGCTTATGCTGGCCTGATTTGACTTTTTGAAATCTTATACTTGTTTTGTTTCTTTTCATTGGGATAACACAGCATGGCCACGGGTGATTAGAATTAGAATATGTAAGAACTCCACTCATGCGTTACCTCCATGCAGTTTTTGTTGCCCAGTTATGTTATTTTTGGCCGCCGATTTTTACGCTTATTTTGTTTCTTTTCATTGGGATTACACTGCATGGCCACGAATGATTAGAATTAGAATATGTAAATTGGAGAATTTTGCCCATACAAGAAGATAACTTTTCCATTCATTTTCAGTAGTATCTGAAATTGTCAGCATTCACCTCAAGAGCTCTATCTCTAACACGTATAGGTAAATCAGGCTTTCGTTTTACTGCTAACCCCTTTAAAGATACGTAGAAGCCTTGATTATCGAGGTATTCTTCCAAAAATGTCAACAGAGTGATTTAACCCAAGACGATTTCTGGTGACCTTAATATTGACCTTGTTGGACAATATCTATTTGCTTTCGTCTAGTTTCGTCCCGGGTTTTCCAACGATGTATTTATTTTTTGTGGGATTCATGGTTCTCGAGATCTTGGAGAGAGGGGAGGGGGTGGCGTTTCATGAACCCCTGGCCCGGCGAACGTGAATCCAGAGGTCGGCCTGGTGAGGGATAAAGGCGCCAGGAGTCCGGATTAGTCACCGTGCTGGGGCGCTCTGCGGCCACTGTCTGTCCCTCACAGCCCCCCCCCCCCCCCCCCGCTCACCCCATATCGGGCATGTATCAGTGCCCAGATTTTACTGCCGCGATCGCATTGTCCAAGGTCTTTTACAGCAGGTGCCCTTTTCTACAAACTTGGTATTGTGCAGGCCCCTTCCATGAAGTATTTGGACCCTGTTAATGCTTTTCCCAACGGAAAATATCAAATTACAAACATACGTAAAAGGGCAGATGGAACGGGAAATACAGCCGAAATTCAGGAATCTTCTACAACATAATGATATTATATATACAGTGATTATTCAGTGTTTAAGAAGCCTTGGCATTTGTTAGCTTCCTCCCTGGCGATTCAGTCTTACGCAAGGCTGCTCGGTTTTCGGATGTATGTTCGCGTAAAATCGCCCCCAGACCCACGGTATCCATGTAACTGAAAATCAAACCATACCTACATAAAGTCATACATTAAAATTAAAAAAAAACGAAATAAACCGCAAAACCATACATTCCAATATTCGAAAGGATTTGTATGTCCCTACACGTTTTCAAGAATGAAGGCACTTTCTATACCATATGACAAGGAAAAATTAAAAATAACGTTAGGAGCTTCATAGCGTTAACATTGGGCGTGAGCTTCATGGCATTAGTTTTAATTTTACAGTGTCATATCACATAAGAAGTACCCTCATTCCCGAAAATGCATAGGAAACATACGAAACCGGTCGAAAATAAGACGACATGACTTTAATTCTTACCTGCATATATACTGTAGGCCCTGGAGTGATTCTCACAAACATACATCAAAAAACCGAATAACCTTACGTACCGTTGAATCTCTAGAGAGGAGGCTAACGAATACCAAGGTTGCTTTAACATTTAATGATCACTGCATTAATATATAAATATATATATATATTACCTATATAAAGTTGGTAAGAGTAAGTTACTTCACTGATGATAAAAACTGAAAAAATTTCGTCCGTCAAAGTAAAGCGGCCCCAATCAGTTGATTAACTCACATTTGGGGAATGCAAGGCTGTCGGGATCTTGGCTCGCCCTGTCCCCCTGTCTCTCGCAGTTATCAACATAAAACGGCACCTCTGTCCATTACCCTAAAATGGATAACTGGTCGATTACGTGGAATATGTAAGAAAGGATTACACGTTTCTGTATGAGGTTGGTGGTGGCACCGGCATGGCTATGTAAAATTATGCCGTATCTTATTTTGCTTTAGAATAGGAGGTATACGTTCTTCAGACCAATGGTCCAAACGATTGCTCACAGCCATATGACTGCAGTATTAATTTTGAAAATTCAAGCAGTTACTATTTATTTTAAGCGCAAACATAAGACATGTAACCTATAGGTGCCGACCGCGCGCCGACCAGCGCGCACGTCATGATGGATGGTGAATTTCAGGACATGGTGGTTTTCCACGCCGAGTAATTAAATTTAAATTCGCATGCTTTTCCATGTCGATAAAGCAAACTGGACAAATCAAGACGAAACAACACACTGGGGTACACTGTCACGCATTCTCCAGGTAAATTTAGCCCGAATGTGTTGAAATGGACGGCGTTTTGGGTCAGCATCCATGCTAAACTAAGCTTGTCGTTGGACCCTGACTCCTCCTCCCAGGTGCGCCCAGATATGGAGTAATTTTGCCCCAGGCGCCAAATCAGATGGCGCTGGAGGATTTTTATCGTGCCGAGCAACTTCACGGCACGGCCGCCCCGTGACCGGCTGGCGCTCTCCGTCTGGGGACATATACGGGTGCCAGTTTTGGGGCTCGAACTCAGTGCCAGCCACGCACCTGGCTCTGCTGTCCAGCTCCTGAACCACCAGGCCACAGCGGCGGCTCGTGGCTAAGTTTCGCTCATGCGTAAAATTGCTTTTCTGTTCTTTTTTTACCGTTTTTTGGCCTGCCGTATGGAGTCCATTTGTCCTCATCGGAGGCAGACGTCACAAGAAAAGGGGTATTGCAGACGTGAGAAAAATGCCATACATCGCGTTTTACCAAGTCTGACGATGGGGTGTCCGGAAAGCGGAGTTATCTGGAGCGGAAGAGCGCAGTATGACTCACGCGCTTTCATGAAAAAGGCACCCTGGCCGTCCGGCATGGCTGAAGTGTACCGGCAAAGCAGGAAGTGTTCGAGATATCGCCGAGCTGGCTCACGTCATAGACAGGCCCAGAACATCGCCATTTATGGTGTTTTGTCGGACGAGCTGGTAGTGCGGTGCCAATCTCGAGTACCGACACGGCATGACTCGACACTGCTATGCGTGAACGGTCAGATAGCAGGACCACGGCCTCATCTGTTTGAGGGCCACGAGGTCATGGGCTAACTGAGACGTTGGCAGACCTCGGCCTCACTCCTGTGAGGGAGTCACGACTGTTGGTTAGAAGCTGACTGAGACATTAGCAGGCCCCAGCCTCACTTGTCTGAAAGATGTCACGAAGGCGTTGTTATTAACAAATATAAACAACCAAGCAGTAATTAAATACCATGGTCTGTGATGATTCATATGCGTTTCTCACAAGACGCGACCTGTCCTGATACGGCGTTGATGATATTGAATCTTTCTTCGTCATTCTGCATGGCTTTCATGATGAGGTGACTTTTGAAATTAAATTGTCATTGCCTGCCATTTCATCAGTTTGACACTTTGTAAATTGAAAATTATGGGTGTTGAGTGTTGCCGTTATTAGACTGAAAATATTGCCGTGATGTGGGATGATTCGATTACCCTAAATTACTACTCTTTTTATCAATTTGCCATGTTTCTCACAATATCACAAATAGCCATCCAAAAGCATCCGTCCCTCGTCCCTTTCGCTCTCTCCCCCTCTTTCCAGTTTTTTTCCCTCTCTCTCTCTCTCGACGTTTGAACATTGATCCATTTTTCCATGTCTGACGAGGTAATAAAAAACCAAACCCAACGATTCCATGTCTGTCTGCCAGTGGAACAATGTCAGCATACTCGTAAACTGGTCACATTTTTGTCGACCGCCTACGCTATCTTGCGATAACCTTCAAAATAGCTTCTTATCATAACAGATCATTTGTAAGCCATTTGGAGTCTTCTCAGAATGTTCAGAATCACGAAACGTGTCTGAAATTGTCCATCCTCGTTGATTTCGATTTTCCATACTTATTCGATTTCCGATTCCTAAAATGGTTTGGAAACTATAGCGTGGAATCAAAAAAGCTATAAAACTATTTGTCCTCGTGGCCTGTTTAAAATGCGACTCGGGGCTGATCAACGTATGTTTATTCTCCATAAAATTTCACGAACTTTTCATTGATGTCGCTTTTCTCTGTCTATGTCAACTAGTTTCCGAGATCATGAGAGGTGCAAAGAGCTCTGGAACAGCAAAGGGAAATATAATATGGTTGTGCGCGGTCAGTCTGTCCAAAATGTGGTTTCATTTCAACCATGGCGGAACCCCAAAATCCAAAACCCAAAAGCCAGGAGAGATTTGTTATTTACTTACCAGCAATTTTCATCATTCTTGCCAGTTAGTTAATTGCATATTACTGAAGTCTTAATTGCATATTACTGAAGTCTCTTAAACGATGGTCTGCACAAATAATTCTGAGTGCGTAACACATTATTGCGAAGAAAACGAGGTTTTGCCGGTTGAATTAAAGTTGTTCTGAGATTTAACCAGTGCTGTGTTTCAAACACCCGAAAAGCCAACGAGCTGATAAAAACATTGCAGTTTTATTTGATCAAGACACTCCTTTTAAGGATGTGTGTTTGACGATCACAAACTACTGAAAAAAGTTATATTACGTATGTGAAAAACCCCACCGCTTTTACATGCGCATTGAAACAAGGACGTTCACACAGACTAAAAAATGGGCATACTTCAGAAAACTGAACGCTTGAATCATTTCACTGCGTGTAGCGCCATGGCTCCGGATAAAACAGAAGCTCGGATGCTCGTCACCACCTCATCCCGGCTCCTAGGCCCTCGCCGACCCGGACATCAGTCCCTGGCTGCCGGGGTAACGGCACGTGCCGAGACCACCACGCCTCACACCCGTTCAGCTCAACGTCTCCACGACAGGCCCGAGTTCCGCTTTCGATGGGGGAACTTCGCTGCCGACCTGATGGCCGTCAGCTGGTCCTGGGTGGCCCACCCAATTCCTGCCCCTCACCTCCTGCTGAGCTGGCGCCACACCAGATGCCCTGTTGGCTGGTGCCGGCCGAGACGCAGGGCGGATTTCGAGGGATAAGGATGGGGAGGATGTGGAGCAGCCGCGCTCAGTCACCTGACACACGCGCTGCTCTCCAGATAAGAGGAGGGCACGATATGGCTGGGACTGATACGGCCTGTCTATAAAGACCGGCCCACGGCGGGCTGTCGTGACTCTGAGAGGGACGACTCTGCAGACTCAAACAGCCGACTCCGGTGCCAGAGGTGGGTCTTACGCGACACAGTGTGAAGGCAGAAAAGCACGAGAAGGATTGCTTTTGTTGCCATTGGTTCGCAGCATATTCGGTAATACAAGACGGAACATGGATCGTTGCTTGTCTGTCTGGTTCCTGTAATATTCTGGTCTAATTCTTACCGTGGTGCTACATTGGTAAAAAAGCAATACAATTACTTAACTGAATCAGCGCCAAAAAAGTTTTTTCTGGTTCTTCAGAGCTGCATTTTGAGGGCCTTCAATATGCAGGAGTGTTTTTGTCTATGGCGGGGTCATTCCAGTGCATTTAACTATTTTCTGTTTTCGGGCCGTTTTTTGTGAGTGAGCTTTATTTTTGTTTCAGTTACTCAAAGTCCAAACATGTGCGACGACGAGATTGCAGCTCTTGTGATCGACAATGGCTCCGGCATGTGCAAGGCCGGCTTCGCCGGAGACGACGCGCCGCGGGCCGTCTTCCCGTCGATCGTCGGCCGTCCCCGTCACCAGGGCGTCATGGTCGGCATGGGACAGAAGGACTCGTACGTCGGCGACGAGGCCCAGTCCAAGCGTGGTATCCTCACGATCAAGTATCCTATCGAGCACGGAATCGTCAACAACTGGGACGACATGGAGAAGATCTGGCATCACACCTTCTACAACGAGCTTCGAGTGGCGCCCGAGGAGCACCCGGTGCTGCTGACCGAGGCCCCGCTCAACCCCAAGGCCAACCGCGAGAAGATGACTCAGATCATGTTCGAGACGTTCAACGCGCCAGCCATGTACGTCAACATCCAGGCGGTGCTGTCGCTGTACGCCTCCGGCCGCACCACCGGCATCGTGATGGACTCCGGCGACGGCGTCTCCCACACCGTCCCCATCTACGAAGGTAACTATTACTCTGCTAAAGTTATCATCTTGGGGACCATCGTTCCACAGAGCCTTTTAGAGTTCACAGCTGTTATGAACTTTCAGCTGATTTGATTTCAACTGTGAATGAAATACATAACCTAAGCGCTTGAGGCCGGCCATTTGATCTCTGTGTCGTCTAGTAATTATGCGAACTTTGTTTCGAAATCATGTGTACTAACCTTCCATAGTCTGCAATTCGCGATGGTCTGCAGACGTGGAACGAATCGTTGTTTTTCTGTAGTTTTGCGCCAAAGGCTGGATCTCACGACTGCCAATAACCTTGTTCGCGACATTTCAGGTTACGCCCTGCCTCACGCCATTCGGCGTCTGGACCTGGCTGGTCGTGACCTGACCGACTACCTGGTCAAGATCCTGACCGAACGCGGCTACAGCTTCACCACCACCGCTGAGCGTGAAATCGCGCGCGACGTCAAGGAGAAGCTGTGCTACGCGGCGCTGGACTTCGACCAGGAGCTGGCGACGGCCGCCAGCTCGAGCAGCCTGGAGAAGAGCTACGAGATGCCCGACGGCCAGGTGATTACCATCGGCAACGAGCGTTTCCGCTGCCCCGAGGCACTGTTCCAGCCGTCGTTCGTGGGCATGGAGTCCTGCGGCATCCACGAGACGACGTACAACAGCATCATGAGCTGCGACGTGGACATCAGGAAGGACCTGTACGCCAACATCGTGCTGTCAGGAGGTAGCACCATGTTCCCGGGCATCGCCGACAGGATGCAGAAGGAGATCACGGCACTGGCCCCGAACACGATGAAGATCAAGATCATCGCTCCCCCGGAGAGGAAGTACTCCGTCTGGATCGGCGGCTCCATCCTGGCTTCGCTGTCGACCTTCCAGCAGATGTGGATCTCCAAGCAGGAGTACGACGAGTCCGGCCCAGGCATTGTTCACCGCAAATGCTTCTAGGTTTTGCCTCGGCGTCGTGCATCACTTTCTGTGTCAACTGTAATTATTGCATGTGGTTTTAGTGAATTACAATGTTACGCATAGCTCCGCTTTTAAAACGTTGAAATGACAACGTATTGCAAATCTTTCTTCTGCATGTCTTATTGATATCAGTTTTCAGCGAACCATTCTTTTCAACGAATATGAATTCACGAGCTACGCGGAAGTCAACTAAGAACTGATGCATTAATGCGGCAGGTGTGTTAGAGATGTGTTCGTCACGAATAACAGCGTGTCGACATGTCTAGGCTTATTATATCATACACGCAGTACACGCAGATATTGCAAGTCCCACATTCGACACTCTCCGCAACAGCAGGCTGGGCGAGAAACGTTGAGGTGTCTTATTCCATGCGTCATCCGCAGCATGATGTTAAACTTCAGGCTCAAGTCATTTCAGCCAGGGCCTATTTTAAGATGTTAACTGGGGGGGCCAAATCCCCCCCCCCAGTCCTACACCTTGCCCTCCCAGTCTAGAGCCTTTGCCCATGCAAAGAAAAAAAAACTGCCAGAAGTAGAGCAACCACTGCTTTCATCGCTGTGTAGCGTAACCAGGACAGCATTCCATAAAGCGCTGCGTTCAAGTCTCTCGCGAAGCAGCATCTTATCAACAAAGGATATTTTGAATCATTTAGTTATGTGGGAGCACACTTAAAAGCATCACTTTATGACATGTATTGCAGGCATACCTGGTGAACGTTGGCGGGCGTGTTTGGTAATTGGTACACCGGCAACGATGCCGCTATTATCTCATTGTGTCGTGGGCGGCCAAGGCGTTTAATTATATTATAAGCAAGTTAAAGATGACGAGGCAGGCGATCATGTTTGACACGTTAAAACTGAAGAAAACTGAAGGGTGAAAATAGAAATGGAAACAAAGTCCAGCAAAAGTGACATGCACCCTCCTTGCGAAAGTGGTTAAAAGTGTTGGTACCAAGGCCATATTTTGCACGCATGAATTCTTCCCAAGGACGAAACAATTAATGAGGGAGCACTCTGGAAAAGTCGTCATCGTCATTCGCCCATATATATATATATATATATATATATATATATATATATATATATATATATATATATATATATATGTGTGTGTGTGTGTGTGTGTGTGTGTGTGTGTGTGTGTGTGTGTGTGTGTGTGTGTGTGTGTGTGTGAAGTAGTTCAAATTCAATGAGGAGAACTCATTTCTCGTGGGGGGGGGGGCCACAGTGCTCGTCACAGTGCCGGCCGGCCGGCCACACACATGGGCACCGGAACATTTTTTGCGGGAGGGAGGTGCGGCCGGCGGGGTCCGCCGCACCGGAAGACGCCGAACCTGACCCCACTGTGGCCGTACCGCGCGGCGGGGGGCGCCGTCGGCGAGGTACGCAAGGGCCGCCGCGCCGAACAAGGCCCGGCTCCCCGGCCTGACGACCCCCGTCAAGTCGAGCCCGTGTTAAGATGTCGCTGGCCGGAATGGCTGGTTCATTAGGAACAAAGAGGGGGGGGGGGCGGTATAGCCCTTTTGCGCTGGAGATCCTGGATCTAACACGCCTTTTGCCACAGTTGTGGGACGAACATTAAAACGATTTTAGTTTCGAAACACAAATGTGTTGGTGCGGAGGTTAATTTTCTAATTATCGAAACAAAGTGGCTAAGAGCTGAGGAGAAATCAACACTTGACGGTAGGTTAGGCTACACAAATGAAGACTTGGGCTTACCTTAAGGCCTGGTCACAAGTGGCATTGCTTTCACTGGCAACCGCCAGTGGTTCGCTGACGCTTTGGAATCACATTTGGGACAGAGCCGAGAATTCGGATACATTTCGGATCCGAATACTCGGATGGGTACATAGAAAAATTTCTATCGAATGTTCGGGTATTTTGAAATTTGTGCCATTTCGTCCCAACAGGTACGATCGGAGCAATATGTCAAAGCAGACATACTCGCAAATGCATGAACATGTTACAGGACTTTAAAGCTGCGGCCAGTGCAGAGCACCGGGCGCTGCTGAGGCAGGGGAGGCACATGACGCTAGCGGCAGACAGCGTCATTGGCAGTTATATTGCTGCGTAACCAGAGGTGCAAACCGTCAAGCTCGCACGATTCGGTGCTCCAGAATGGTGAGTTCGAGACGGGAAGGTATCCAATATCTACTTTTACTCCTCGCCATCATGTCCATAGACAGTACAAGAATAAGGCTTATGTTCCGCTCGGCTTTCGGTAGTATTCGTAACCACCCGGGGCGGATCCAGGACTTTGCCAGGGGGAGGATGGTCAGTGCGTGGCCCCCTCCCGACCGAGTCTTTCGCTAGTTTTTTTTGGGGGGGACTTTTCAGATGTGGAAAAAACCTTGGACTGCTCGGGTACTGGGGGAAATATCTGATACAATTTTGCGCTTTTTGCCATGTAAAGTAATACAAAATAACAATTTAAGGTCATTTAAGGTGTCGACTCATTTAAGGAAATTTTGCGCCTAGCCGAGACATGGCAAAAAAACGGCGGGATCTTATAAGCGGTTGCGTTCCTCCCTCTATTTCAAATGTCGTGTCTGCATTTGATCTGGGAGTTCTTCTGACTCCTTGTAGTCTCGAGAGGTTTTTTTGCCAGCTTAGATTAGGTTCCCTCTTTATTTACAGCGGAACTTTTGCCATGTGGGAGCCTCCTAATGGTTTCAGGTTCCTTTTGCGGCTCACGTATCCCTCGGGATGTCTCAGGCGCTCCTTTGGAAGTTCCAGGGCCATCTTTTGGAAGTTTCAGGGGCCCATCTGGCAGTCTGAAGAACGCTTAAACCACTTCAGGCTCCCCCTATCGTCTCTGGGACATTTCTGCGGTCTAGGGAACCCCTGAGGCAATAACAAGGGCCTTCTGTCAGTTTTTCTCTGCTGTGACAGAAGCGCCTCTGGCAATCCTCTAGGTCCTTTGGCCGTTTCGGGAGCTGTCTGGATGTCTCAAGGTTTGGTAGTTTCATGAGTCTCTCTGGTCGTCATAGGGGTTCCTGTTGCTGGGGAATGCAAGTTAACAGTCTCAGTGGATCCCCTGTTGTCCTAAGTGTTCCTCTTGTCTTCTCTGGGGAACATTTTTGCGTCTCCGAGGCACTCCGGCAGTTACAAAAAAAAAACCCTTTGACGATTTCAGGGCCTCTGTGCAGTGTCATGGGCCATCTAAACGTTTCCGGAAGTCTCCATGGCTGTATCGGGGGTCTTCCTCTGTTAAATGAGGTATATCAGGCAGTCTTAGGGGCTCACTAGCCGTACCACAAACCTGTGTTGGAGCTCCTAGGGACTTTCCTGGCAGTCTCAGAGGGACAACTTCTCCATGTCAGGAGCCCGCCTAACACTCGAGGGCCCTCTGGCCGTCCAGGTCACTATGCCGTCTAAAAGGCCCTCTTGTCGGTTTTACCACACAGGGGCCTTCCGACATTTTTGTCGGTCTCAGGGCAAATCACAGGGCCATCTGTCGTTTAGGGGCCCTTCTTGACGCCTCAGGAACAACCTGAGGACATGAAGAACTCTCAGGTTTTCAAAAAGACCACTGCAGCCCATTTTGGGCCCCTTTTGAGGTTGAGAGGGTCAACGGTGAATCCCCGTTCAGGGGCCCCTCTGGCTGGCGAGGATCTCCTTGTGCCGTGGTAGGCACCTTCTTAGGTTCTTGCTATCTCAGGGTCCTCTTTTGGGAACTTTTAATGGTTTCATGGAGCCTTTGCCGTGTTGAGGCCAATTTTGCGGTTCCAGGGACCCTTGAAGAGTTGCAGGAACCCTTCTGTCTATCTCAGGGGGCATCTTTCTGTCCCAGGGTCTCATTAACCACCCCCGGAGACCCTCTCACTGGATCAGAAACCGTCAGCTTTTCACGCAAGCCCGTGAAACCCATTCGGTGCCTCCATGACATTTCAGGGGCCCAAGTGCCTTCCTTAAGACTCAGTCCTTATCTTGGCCGTCTCAAGGGCCCTGTGACCCATCTGGCGGTCTCAGGGGCACTCTGACGTTTTGGGACCCTGTTGTGGTTTCATGGACCCTTTGAGAGCTTCAGGGCCTCTTTTTACACGTCTTAGGGGTCATCCAACCCTCCCAGAGGCCTCCAGACTGCATCAAGAACCCGTCACTTTTTCACAGAGAATCCGCGAAGGTCACACGGGACCTCCTCTGAGTTCCTTTTGAGTCTGCTCTTGGGAACCTCTTTCGTGGCCCGTCTCTGGCCTGGGGGGAAGAGGGAGCGATCGCTCCCATCGCCGTCCCCTGGATCACCGCCCCCTGAAACCCCGCCTGGTAACCACTGGTTAACATGCATTTGTAATATCGACGGCAAAGCGCAATTTTTTCGAACGCTCTACGCATACTTTTTTTGTTTCCGTTGAAAGAAAGAAATGACTTAAAAAAACGAAAAAGGGAATGAAACAGGAAGAAATAGAGAAGAAAAAACATGGTAAAAGTCGTCCTCAGAACAATGTGTTTACGAATTTTTTAACTTAACCTTTTTAACTTAACACGTTTTTTAGCTTAACTTGGAATTTTAGCCGCCTGGATAGTCCTGTGAAGGACTTGCAGTGCCACAGTTTATCGCTTCGATTTCGGACTAGTACGCGCCCGTGCCATCCTTACACATGTGAGGTATTTTTAGAAAGAAAAATCAGCGCTTATGGTAAAGCTAATTACAGGCACAATGCCATTAATGTTCCGAGAGATCGGATGTTCTCTTCTATGCGTTTCCACAGACCAAAATAAAAGCGGTATCTGCCCGTCGTTGCCAGGCACGGAACAAAAGTGAGACGACCCTCGAGGCTGCTCGTCGTCCTACGCAATATGATCGATAAATCAGTTCACAGTGGGGAAGGTATACCTCAACTTATTGTCACCCACAGCATTGTTGTTATCCTTATTCCTTTACATCATGTGACGAGATGTTTAAAAGCCGAAACAACGTCCAACAACGCCGAAATTACCATTCGGCTTGGTGCTACATGATTTGGCTTGCATATATTTTCCGATTCTGCACCAAAATGCATAAGAGTATTCCATTGCTCGGTTAACATTTGAATATTCAGCGAACGTTTGGGTGAAAAAATGATCGTCTGAATATTTGCCAGATATTGGAATCCTGCAATCAACAGTCGAACATTCGCAGAATCCGAAAAGCCGGCCGAATATTCGAACCACCCAAATCCGGATTCTCTTCTCTAATTTGGGTGCACATTGCGGTAGTTTTCAAATCTCTCAGATAATGCTTTCGGGAGGGGATGTGGTGCTCATTGCTCTTGGACTTGTTCGTTTGAGTGTGTGCCGACCCTGACCTCAGGCGCAGCCTCTCCCGCCGTCGCAGTGCTTCTCGAATGTTCGGGCTGAGGAGCCGACCCCAGCGCAGGTCGGGTTCCGAGCGGGCATAGGCGGCGGCGTCGGGTCAGTCGGGAATAACGCGTTGCGAAACCGGTACGCTCAAGAGCCTGGCGGACGAAGGGGTGCAGGGACGCGGCCGGACGTGGCGGGTATCTTCCACTTTTGCCACAGATATGTTTTGTTCTCTGGTGCACTCGGGATGTTTTTGAACCGGCTAGTAATACGAATACGCGCCCACGGACAGCATCGTGGGCGCACGTGACGGGTAAACTTGAATCGGGCGCTAGAATAACGGAAGAAATCGGCCGATTAACCATTTCTGCTACGAAGCACTCAAAGGAAAAACAGATACAAGTATAAAGGAACGTCCAAATTTGAAGAGAACCGCAAAACACCAGCTCATCATGCGGGCTGCAAGCCACGTTTTTGATTGTCCAATTCCACAAATATAAGCGTGAGAGCTCCTCGCATTTCGCACCTCCTCCCTCGTTTGATGAAATTAATCAGGGAGCTTGTAGCGAGCATTGTCATAAAAAAACTTGAGGGAGGCCAGTCGAGTTTGCAACATGTCCGTTAGGAGGGGCAGGTACGATGGTTCCTTTTCACTTACATCAGTTCTGGGGAGGAAGGC
The DNA here is from genome assembly GCA_030062745.1 of Capitulum mitella. Lineage (NCBI taxonomy): Eukaryota > Metazoa > Arthropoda > Thecostraca > Pollicipedomorpha > Pollicipedidae > Capitulum > Capitulum mitella. Next base: position 50,321 of record CP099852.1, on the reverse strand, counting down.
AGATCTTGCAAGGTGCTCGCAGATTTGCAGGGGGCAAATTCTTATTACCACGGCCGACGGAACGACCTCGCCCTGGCCGCCACCGCCGTATCTCGAGTGGTCCACCCAAGAAGTGATCCTTAACTTCAGCAGGGGCAGATCCAGAAGCTGTCCAAGGCAGGTGAGGAGGGTTTTCTTCTACAATCTTGGTTGACATGTCTTAATGTACTATATTTTAGCATGTATCCGGGAACACTACGACCCTTGAGGAGGGAGGCCATGGCCCCCTTGTCCATCTCTTGGACGCCTTTCGACATAAGCTGATACGTTATCATACGATAAACGCCATCAGAAACGCCCCACACGCTTACTCTCATCGCAGTTCGGTGCGTTCAGGGCTGAACATCGAGACCGGATCCCGCCGCTTCCGATACTGCGCGTAATGTCTAGCGTTTGCACATTATGCACCACAGCAGAAGGACCTTCCGCAAATTGCATTTCTACTCGATTTAGGCTGTGCTACTTTTCATTTGTAACTTGTTTCACCTTTTTGCCGGAATTTATTCTATTTAAATTTACTTTATTTGCTCTATTTAAATCTAAGGAATTTACTCTACCGGCAATGAAACTTTCTTCCACGAGCAGAAAGTATGACATTCAGCGCCTCCGGCACGGGCCGGCTGGGACTCTCTTACAGGCCGATTTCTTCGCAACAGGGATGACCAAAAGCCTTTTGAAAAGGATAGTACTCCAATCCTAAATCCCCAGTCCCAAAAGGAACGGAATCCATTCCCCGAATCCTGAGTTCCAACAGCGATGGAATCCAATCGCAAATTCCAATAAACCGAAAGGATTGCAATCCAACTGGAATGCAGAGTGCAAAAAATTAAGTGGAAATCGGGTTTTCCCGCACGCTTCGGTCTCGTGTGAGGCTTTCGCCCAAACACAACATCCAATACACAGCGTCATGCTAAAATACACCAGATGTCAGTGGAGCCAAGCGGGCTCCTGTCGCAGCATGTCATTGCTGGCTGATTCAAGAGGTCCTCTGTTGCGGCAATGAAGCTGACATCACACTGTATGGACTCAACGGAGCCAAGAGGTTCCATTACAGTGCCCTTAGGCAAGGCGAGTTGTCTTGTCTTCATTTCGTCGTCTTATTGTTTTTCGTCTTTTTCCAGCCTCCCACTGTCGTCTCTCATTGGACCTCTGTTGCATTGATGATGTTGACATCCACACAGACTGCACCCATACCTCATCTTCTTTCGTTATGTATTGTATGTTGTGTATTCGTATTGCTAACCTACATGTTTTCCATGAACGTAATCCACCAGCAACGGTTTCCGTCATCATCTTCAAAATTGAGCCTCTCCGGCGCATACCTACCTGTTTTGGCCTCTCCTGTACTTTTCCTGCAATCCAGACAACCATAAACTAGCCTAAAATGAGTTTTGCTGGGGCGACAACAAACGTAACGTAAATGTAACGAAATCAATGCCCTCTTTGGGCAATGACCAAATGGTCAACACGATGAAAAAATTGCATGTATAGGGCCTTGTGAGCATGGCTAATTATTTCGAGGGCATGGACGATCCAGACCCCGTATTTACATTAGGCCCATGGCAATAACTGGAAAATAACTATCTGAAATCCTACTTGCGACTCCTCCAATCCGTTCCGGAAATCTCCAAGCCATATATGCAAGCGACGGCTTACATTGCACTAACTGATTAACGAACTGCAGTATTGCAAAAAAGATTGCAGCAAAAGTGCCCTTAAAAACGGATGCCCATGAAAAACCAGGAATCCTTAAAAACGGGTTACGATCCAGGATCGCGAATCCTGCTGTTTAGGTCCTAACGATCTCTGCTTCGCAGCTACGTGACATTGGAGCGTGCAGGTCGCAGCAAAAGACGGCGTAAATCTGAAAGGGGTCGTTCATAAATTATATGACTTTTGGAGGCTGCCCCAGAGGCTGCGGGGTGGAGTTGACCAATGCGTTACGAAGTATTATGATCGGGAGGGTGAATTCTGGCAGAGCGTCGTGTTACGCTGTCACATCAAAAACAAAAGAGGTCAACGATGCAGATGAAAAAGAATTACATCTGGCAGCTTTTCTAGCCATAGCTTTCGAATGAATAAATGCTTAACACCGGATGAATGCTGACACAATATGTCCCAGATATAGAATATAACGCTCGAATCCTCATTCAGAGTGGGCATTGGTAGCACATTTTCCCTCGCAGCCCTTCCCCGTGGCAACAACAGTGTTATAGAGGGGCCGATAAATGCACAGTCCTCAGTGACCGCTTTAACCTTTTCTCATACCCTTAACGCATGGAGCATTCCCATTGGGAGGGTGGTGGCTTATTTACATCCCATAGTCAACCCACTCTCAGCCCACGTCAGCCCACAGTCAGCCCACTCTCAGCCCGCGGCCAGCCAATAAATGCGGCATGTTCGAAAACAAAACAAAACAAAACACAGTGTATTATGCATCTCGACGAACTGAACACGATGGTGTCATTGAATGCTCGATGCATCTAATAGTTTGCCCTCCAGAGCTACTTGGCCGATTACCAAAACTGATTCTAAATACTGGCCAAATAGGACTTATCATGTATTCAAATAAACCGTCTTTGCCAACCTAGTCCAAAAACGCCTTTTTGTTACTGATAATTACGTCACTTTTTGGGTGACAGGCAAACTAGTTTTCAGCCGTCGCTCATCCCACATCCAGCCCATAAAAGCGGCTCCTCCAAAACTCTCAAAACGTAACATTTTACACATTCCGACCTGCTGACCACAGTGGTAGGCTTCAATGCTCGGTATATCCAATGGTTTTTGCTTCCAAAGCTACGTGTCAATCAGCAACATTGATTCGCAAATATGAACCAAATGAGATGTGTCTACTCATGTTCTCATGGAAATGCGATATTCCCCATAGGTTTCAGCGTTGACAGCAACGGTCAGTATTTTGGTCGACCCGAACGATATCTGTTTTTTACCGTTGATGTATGTTCCACCGATCCACGGTGGTAAGAGTTTTTCCGCCAAAATTGAAATCCCTTTAAATGCGGCCAAGTAGCATTTCAAACGACTCCCCGTGTCAAGACAAATTCAAAGTAATCTCTTGTTATTTTTTGTTTTTTCAGCTTTTTGAGTAGCATGCATGTGGATTCTATTTTCCTCCTTAGGCTTTATGTCTCATAGGTTTTAACATTTAGCGCAAGGGTCGGCATTTGGACGGATCCTACGATTTTTCTTAGTTTTTGGTGTAGGGTATCCATAGCAAATACATATGGCCCGGCAGTCAAATTTCCCGGATGCATTGATATTCTCCGCGACTAAAGGTGGTAAGAGTTTTTCACCAGCATTTAGATCCAACTAAATGCGGCCAAGTGGCATCTCAGACGACTCTCTGTATCAAGTTAAGCCCGCAACTGCCTTTCCTTTATCCACATCTTTTCAACTTTTCGAGTAGCGTGCATGTTTTACGTGACCTGTGACGTCGAAAGTCACGTGACCAGGGCTAACGATATTTTCCGAAACTTAAGACCCGGGGCTGCCATTTGGTGGTAGACCGGTTTAGATCCGACGGTTAGATCCTGAGATAACAGGGGGATGAGTGCCCTTTTTGGTACCCCTTCCCCCCAGGCAGTCGCGGGTGCAAAAACACGCCAGTCAGTACCGGATGAATATACGCAGAAACGATGAGTGAAAGATGCAGCGATATTCACATTACTGCATGGTGGGCGCTGGTGCCGAGCGCGAGATAAAATTGACGGAAACTAATTTTAGCGTTCCTTTATTTTGACCTTTATTAAAAAAAACTACGACATTACTTTAAAATGGGCTTAACCTTAGGCCAATGAACCAAAAGTTTCTGAAAAATCTGAAATAACAGACCTGTCAGGTTATCGATACTTTGCTTAATGACTGTCAATGCATGTCTGCATCACCTCCCACTCAAAAAGTCCTGAAAAATCCATAAACTTCTGAAAATAACTACGACATGTCTTGAAAATGGGCTTGGCCCTAGGTTAATGGCCCGGAGGTTTCTGAAAAATCTAAGGTAGCAGATTTGTTACATCTGTCAAGATCTCTATTACTGTGAAGTCTTTATTTCGACGTCACGTCCTCCGAAAAACCTACAGGGCGCTTAACATTTTTGAACTTACTTCCACTTAACCTGATTTAGGTCAAATGTAAAAATAACCAAGAAAAAGGTGCACAAAATTTCGTGGCGCTACGTTTGTTCGTACCCTTCTCACAATCTTGGGGAAACGTAAGGGAGCACTCAGCCACGTCTCACCAGTCGGGGCCGGCTTTAAAGGACTTTTTATAGCAGCATATCCCGTAGCGATACTCTATGGATCCGTTTTTGGTCAACGAGGTTTCATGTATTTCAGTTGTCGTTTTTGCGGCAAGCGTTGTCACGAAATACGATGCGGAAAGCATGCCTGTCTCCTAAAGTAGATTGTCTTGGGCGAAGGAGCTTCCTGGGAAACTACTTAGCGTGCGCTGAGTCAGGATTTGAAGTAGGCTACTCATTGGGACATGTCACATGACACATGACAAGTTGGCATGGGAACGCTGTATAATCAGTATTTCGATGTTAAAATCAGGCCGCAAATTGGGAACAAGTAAGATTAGGAGCATGCATCCTGGTAGCGCAGTCCACCACACTGCAGTGTACTGCCGACAGTCAACAGCGCTCGTCTTCATGGTCCCAGGGGTATTGCATCGTGCTCGCTGGATGGTTCGTGCCATGTACGCCACCAGAATGTGGCTGTTTCGAGATGAGCTGGTTATTTCGCTGATCCAACGCCCTTCGTCATCGCGTGTTCCGAGGCGCACTGACAGGCTCATCTTGGAGCTTGGACTTTTCAGTGTATTTATGACGAAGCATTACGTTCGGGCCTGGTTTAATGCCAGGGACGCGGCAGCGGCACCAAGGGAACGACCTGCAGCTCGTCCAGGAATTGCAGGATCCCGACGCAGCTGCCTTCAAGTCCGTGAGCCGGCATCTTTGGTACCTGAACGAGGCCAACGTCGGTCCGGCACTTCTTGATGCTGCCGTCGATGTGAACGAGAAGCGTCAGGTGGCTGCGAACATTAACTCCGTTGAAGGATTAGAAGAGCGACTTCGCCCGGTCTGGATCCGAACCCTCCAGGACAAGATTTGCTGATTTCTGCTCTTCGCGGACGAGGGATCTCTCCCGCTTCCCTAAGCTCCCGTCCGATTTCCTGGAGGGGAAAAATGCAGCCAAGGGGGAAGACATGGGATCGTTCACCGAGGCACAGGTGCGGGTCCGAGCGCGAAATGTTGTGAACGACGCAGCCGAGCGCGCCGTCGCATTGATTAACTGAGTTTACGAAGGCTGGCGGCATCCGAAATGAAGGGCAAGCTCAGTTCCTGGTCCAGATCGTAGAGGAGGACCACAAGAAGTTTCCAAAGGCTTCGAAGTCTGCCCTCAAGGGGTAGTGAGACATAGTGCAGACTTACTTTGGGATTTTCCTGAAAGGATATAAAGGTTTCGGTTTCTTAGAAATGTTTTGCCTCTTTTTTTGCTGTTGCTGAAAAAAACACATGTTCCAGTTCTTCACCGCTCTTGCGCAACATTCAAATATCGTACGAAAGCGTTGAGATTTTGCCAGTTCAGTTTCTTCAAGAAGTGACACAAAATGATAGGTACCGATTCGTGGTAACTGCTGTTTGAAACTCTGCCCTATATCGCAAAATCGCCCCAATATATATATATATATATATATATATATATATATATATATATATATATATATATATGTGTGTGTGTGTGTGTGTGTGTGTGTGTGTGTGTTGTATGTGGTTTTATTAACGATACAAGTCAAATAAAATAACGGAGATATAAAACGGGAGCAAATAACTAAAAAAATAGGAGAATTAAATGAACTGCAATAGAATATTTCGAACAGGGGCTCGTTTTACATCACTGTTGGACCCGGGCCATTTGTTACTGCCTCAGGCCCAAACCAGTTAGAGACACCTACTGATTCCATGTCATCACCCGCTTTAAGAGGTCAGAAACATTCTTGGAAGGAAACGCTAAACTGGTTACGACCACATGCCCGCTGTAATACCTCACATGACGCATGCCTGCTGTAATATCTTTCAGACAGGACTGGTGGAATGGTTCCTACCCAGGGGCGCGGGGTCTCCTCCACAGGTGGGGAGGGAAGCATTTTGGGTCAGTTTTTTCCAGTCAACAACCAAAGGGTCAATGTTAAATCTAAGAAAAGCTGTGAGGGACGCTGACCCCGCCCCGTTCCCCTCGCCCTTGTTCATACCTCTGGACACTTTTTTGGTATTATTTCATCAAGCTGTTTCGAAATTTTCGATTGTCCTTGACATTGGGGCATAGCCCTCCTCCTTCGCGGGCTACAGGACCATCTTCCAATGTTCCGACCTGCCTTTTTTTATTGCCCTAGGCATCTAAGCTTCCCATCATGACCTGGAAAATGTCGTTCATCAAATCAGATTTGATTCTGATATGAGTGCGTAGTTATGAAATTCAAAAGAGCTCTAAACAGCCTTCTCTTGTGATGTAAAATTTAGCCTCAGTCAAACCATGTCGCAATCGTTGTATATTTACGCAAGGCCCGCAGTTCCAGTGCATCCAAGATGGAATTGTCAGGATGTGCAAAGGCGAAGGCATATCTGCGAAATTTTTGGTGTACACATATTTTCGATGGGATAGTGTGCAAGGTAGAGGCATTGCAGTGTATTTCTTCAATATCCAGTGTGCATTCACAAGTGCTGCGGATCGAGCGGGATGATCGATGGATTTGCAATTGTTGATCACTAGAATGATTGGACGAACACGCCGAGTAAATGAATGTCGAAGTCTCACGTCTTTGTTGCCCGAGATGTATCGGGATATTCATGTTTTCTTTTCACGCTGTTGCTGTCTGACTTTGCATCCTGCCTTGACTGTACATTTTAGAATCAAATAACAACTTCAGAAGACTGGGATATTCGATCTGACTATTCGCATGTATCCATCCGAATATTCGAATGTAAAAATCTGTCCGATTTCTGGTTGACCCGATTGTCCCAGTAAATTATACCAATGTCCGGAGGATAGCCAGATTGTTAAAAGTGAGAGCAGTGAGGTGGCTGATTGACCAGATACGCCTGCAGTCCAGATCCGAACTGCGCCCGCTCACCGGACGCAGTGTCTGGCCTGCGGCGTAGCTGAGGTACTGTTTTTTTATTTAGGGAGCAAGTCTAACTTGTTCATGAACTGAGTTCAGGTCTTTTCGGTAGTTCCTTGCGAGGTTGCAGTTATTGAGTCCAAACTATATGAAATGGAATGGATGACTGTCATGACTCTCATACCAGTTTCTAGTCTGTGCAAGTGTTATTTTGTTCTTAAATGCTGTCGTGCTCCAGTTCCTGCGGATGCCCGAGATGCCCCAGTCAGGGGCGTGTCCAGTTCGTAAATGAAATGAATACTTCGTAAATGAATTCAGACGATAACACAACCGAAGTTTGCCAACGTCATTCGTATTATTCAATTCAACAGACAGATCAAGAAGTGTCAAAACTAGCCAAGTTTCCTGAGCTGCTCGTGTTTTTTCCCTGTTTCCGCCTCTGGCGTGAAACGCGCGCTCTCGTCAGCAGCAGACACCATTCGCCCGGCCTTGGAGCGCCGCAGGGCACGATCACGTAACCTGTTCAGTGACCGTCAGACAGACCTAGACCAGGTAGTTAAATACGCTGGAGGCGGGCAAGGTTCGCCGAAGGAGACGAAAACCTCTGCCAGTTGTCGGGGACTCGTGGGAGGAGGTGGTGAGCAACGAACGCTGCCGAGAGGTGACGGAAGTCATTCGTGCCATAATTCGTCATGTTTTATGGGAAATGCCTGTGGTTTCATATACACGCTGTAGCCCGATTTCAACGACAATCCTCGCGGCTGAGCTGTGTGGACAGGCTGGTTTGTGGTCCACTACGGTGTGGGTGCCTTGTTGGAGCATCCTTGTAAAACCTGGTAGTTCGGTAACGGGGGACCGTGCCAAGGGTCCAAGATGGGGGGGACGGAGATGGTCTTAGGCTTCCGGGCCTCCTTGACAATGGTACACTGATTTTTGGGGTCCTTCTAAGCAGGGGCGTAGTCAGGATTCCACCAAGGAGGGGTCAGAACAAACTTAATCCCCTCAGAACTGAAATTTCCTCGGATATGGGCAGCTATATTTTCGAGTTCCGGACTTTTTATTTATTTTAATTTTTGATGTGTACAAACCGTGGGATTTGGGACTCAGGGTTGTACATCAAAATTGTTCCCCTCAGAAAAATCGTCCTGCGTCATCATCGGCGATCTCATGTTATTTGACTTAGGCGTTTAGTGTTCGCATCTTCAAAATTCTACTTAAGGATTTTTCAGTTCAGTGAATGCTGCAAAATTTATAAGTAACATTGTGTTGCGAGAAATTGTGCATGTTATATATTGTGTCTTATTTATTACTACATAACACATCAGTCATATAAATTACAATCATATGAGTTAGGCACGAACATTTTGAAACTGCGCTGATTTACCGAGCCGTCCATGCTAACCCGAGCGTGTAGCTCAGCCCTGACCCCACCACCCAAATGTTCCCAAATATGGAGTAATTTTTGCTCATTCACCGAACCAGGAGGCACGGGTGAATGGATCGTGGCGTGCAACTCCGCGACACGGCCGCCCCGCGATCAGACCGGGTGACCCTTTTGGCCTCTGGCTAAGCACGTTTGCCTGTTCTGGAACGCAAACCCAGTGTGTGCGACACAGCAGTCTTCGATATCCGGCTCCTTATCCGCCCAGCCACGGTGAGGGCCTTTCGTGATGATAGATTTGTCGTGAAATATGAAGAAAACTTGAACTTCATCGGTTTTCGTTTTATTTCGCATTTTACCTTCTTATTGTTTTTTTTCGTCTCCACTGTGTTATGGTTGTGCCAAGAAGTTCAGTAAATATGAAATATTGCTCGACGACGTTGCTGCTTCACGTTCGTTTAAAGCTCCTTGTTTTGTCACGTGCCCGCGAATGTGTGTTTCATTCCGCTCTTACGCGCGTATGGCGTCACTGAGTCACCATGGTTGCCTGTCTTCTGTTGTGGGTCGAAGGTTACACGATATGGCCTTGCACGTGTCGCCGTGACGGCAGTTTTTCGCGCTCCGCTGTGTTTTTTCTTCTTCCTTCTTGAAGGGCAACCCACCACTAGTGTTAGGATGTTGTCCCACCCAGGATTTTGGCAAAAACAGATAGTGAACTGGCCACGACCATAGAATCCAGGATTATTTATTCTAGGGAGTTGACGACGCTAACGAGTAATATGTCTGATGGTGTCTATTCATGATTGCAAGAATGTGTAACAAACGTCAGGACTGCCTTTTGCGTAATACTCGATGCTGTTGAAATGTGAAACCTCCCCACACGTAAAGTGTGGGAAGGTTCATCATTTGCAAATGCAGCTTAATTTTTACGACACGAAGGGTATTCCTGAGTGCTTTACGTCGCTTCTAGACGTTCCTTTTGAATCCCTTGAAATGCCCTGCATTTCATCACGTTGAGTGCTAGCGCATTCACTGCATTTCACAAATGGAATATTTTCATTATGCATGTGTGGGACTGCGTTTGCCTTGCCTGAGCGGCATCGACGGCGGAAAAGGGGGGGGGGGGGCAGGAGGGGCGGTCGCCCCCCAGCCTGACGGCTGGGGGGCGAAACTATGTTTTTGCCCCCCAGAAATTTCGGTCACTGCAGCAAGCAAAATCGTAGAAAAATAAACCTTACGCTATTAAAGAAAAAAGAAAAAATCATTGTGGGAGCATCGGAGACAGACGATAACAATCTTTGCGAAATTTAGGACTATCCCGAAGTTTTTTTTCAGACATGGTGGTCACTAAATTTGATGGTTCTCGGCGCCTATAGGATATAGACGGGATGCACTGTTTTATCTATCTGTGTCCCTTCTATATCTATGCTCGGCGCCCATTACAAGACGCGACGATTCTGGCGATGATTTCAGCAGTAATCAGCACAAGTCTGCGTGGCAGCCTTGTATACCAAACGTGGCGTCCATAGGGAGAAATATAACCGTTTTTTGTGAACATAAGTATAAGTGCGTAGGAACAGGGGAAGGGCGGAGGGCGGGGCCATGACCCCCAATTTTTTGGAAATTTAACATTAGCCCTATGGGGAAAATTATATCATGTTTCGTGTATGCTTCCCTTATGTGATTTTAGCATCACTCGGCTTCATGTATCTTGAGATTCTTTTTTTATATTCCATGCGTAATAGTGTTGGACATGGAACTGATTGTTAATCCCTTGGTCACTCTGGCAAGATGGTTTCGTCCATTACAGTGGGGTAGCCAAGAGGGGGGCAAAGGAGCCATGTCCTCCCCCTCCCCGCTGGAGGCCAAGCGGGGCCACCTGACGGTCGAGCGGGCCCCCTGGGGCCGAAGGCCCCAGTTCTTTGTGTGAGGCGTGAAGTGCGAGGTGATAGCGTGAGGCATATGCTGGGCGTCGTACACTGTCCGAAACAGACAAGTGAAGCAAAATAAGAATATTTTAAGCATTAAAGAAGACTTACGAACCGAAAGAAAACGTACCCCGAATATACAAGAAGGCTTTGTGTTACGAAGAAAGGCCCGTGGTCTGAACGAACGTTTAGTTGCCCCTGCTAGCTTGTAAGGGAGTTTACTGCTTGTCTGGGGAGGGCCCCCGTCGACCCATAAAGGGCCTCTGCCAGCCTCTGAAGGGACCTCCTTTCGGTCTGGAAGAAGGCTCCTGCCCCTGCCTCCAGAGGTCGACAAACAGATAGGGTGCCCTCTACAGACAGGCAGTGACCCCCCTGGCCAACAGGGGCCCCTAAACCATCATTCAAGAGTCCCTGCTGTCCAATAAAGATGCCCTTGCCGACATGTAAGAGACACCCGCCAGGTCGGCAGGAACGTCTTTACAAGTGAGCATGGGCCCCGTTTACACTTCAGCGAGGCATCTTTACAAACCGACGGTAATTTTAACCTCATGGGGTCCTCATGATTACGACGGCCAGACAAAGGGGGAGCCATTCGGGTGATCTCCCCTCCCCCTTGAGGTCTGAGAAGGGGACCCTGTCAGACTTAAAAGGAGTCCCGAAAGGACCCCGTATGAGCTTGACGGGGTCTTTATAAGAACCTGACGGGCTTTTGGTGCAGTCAGAGAGGCCTCCTGGAGGGCCAGATGACCTCTGACACGCATAGAGGGCCCCTGAAGCTCTCAAAGGGCCTCTGAGACCGCAACAGGGTCCCAATACGGCAGAGTATTCCCGAGACCGCCAGGTGACTCATGGGGCCCCTGAGACGGCTAAGATGAGGACTAAGTCCCTAAGGGGCCCCTGTGAGTGAAGAGCTGAAGGTTTTGGATGTAGTTAGAGGGCTTCCAGGAGGGTTAATGAGACCTTGACATGGTAAAGTGGCCCCTAAGATAGAAAGATGAGTCCTTGAAATCCTCCGAGGGCCTATGGGACCGCAAGAGGCCCCAACACGGCAAAAGGGTCCCTGAAACAGCTAACATTGCCAGAGAGGCACCTGAGAGGGAAAGAACTTCAGAGGGTGCCTAGCGCAGCATAAGGAGACCCTGGCCAGCCAGATGGGCCCCCTGAACGGGGATTTGTCGGTGACCTGCTCAACCTCGAAAGGACCCACAAATGGGCTACACTTGCCTTTTTTAAAACCTTGGGGGCTCTTGATGCTTTCAGGGGCCCCCGGAAAGGTCAGGTGGCTTCTGAGACGTCAAGATGGGCCTGTACACCGCAGATGACCCCTGAAACCGCCAAAGAGGTCGCAGGGACTCTGCGAGACAATGACGATAAGAGGGCCTCTGAGACGGTATTTGGCTCTTATGGGGGCGCTGGACGGCCAGAGCAGGGTCCCCGAGTGTAATAAGCAGACTCCTTGTACGGGCAGGGGCAAGGTCCCCCTGAGACTGCCAGTGAGGCCCCTGAAGCGCAAACAAAACGGCTAGAGTTGTTACGGTTAGAGGGGCCCTAAAAGTCTGTCAGATATGCCTCACATGACAGAGTAAGGCCCCTGATATAGCCATGGCGATCACTGGAGACGTTCACAGGGTTTATGACACTACACAGGAGCCCTGAAATTGCCGAAAGGTCTTTTGTAACTGCCAGAGGGCCCTCGAGATGGCAAAAATCTTTCCCAGAGACGATAAGAAAGGTACCCAGGACCGCTGGGGGTTCACTGAGACTGCTAGAGAGAGACATTTCAGACTGCTAATTAGAAGTCTCTAGCAATAAGAGCCCCTGAGACGACCAGAGGGACCCCTGAAACTACTAGAACTTGAGACGTCCAGACTGCTCCTGAAACGGCCAAAGGACTTAGACGATTACGAGAAGCGCCCTTGTCACTGCAGAGAGAGACTTATATAGCGAGCCCATTTTAGTGTCTGAGGGGCTCCTTAGATGGCAAAAACGTTCCAGGGACGACAGGAGGGAACCCGAGATGGCTTAAGCGTCTCTGAAATTCCCAGATTGGTCCCTGAGATTGTCCGAACTGTCCTGGAACTGCCAAAGAAGGGCCTGAGTGTCACGTTTCACGTGTCACGCCCCGCGGGACACGTGAAACTGTAAAATGAACCTGAGACCATTAGAGGATCCTGGCACGGCACAAAAGAGGGCCCGAGACCACCAAAAGTGCCCCTGTAACTGCAAGAGGGAACCTAAACTAAGCTGACCTAAACTGAACTAAACTAAACTAAACTTACCTAAACTATAAAAAACCCACAAGCTACGGGATGGGGGGTGGACTGACGGGGTGCCAAACCAGATACCGACAAGACATTTGAAATGAAGGGAGGGACGGAACCGCCTTTTTTGCCATATTTCGGCCACTTTGTTCGGAAACAAAACGCAGAATTTTCTGAAATGAGACGACGCGTTGGAATTTTTTCGGCCTATTTTAAATCGTAAAAAAAACAAAATTACATCATTTTTCATATCTGAAGGGCAGCAAAATGGGGACCCCGCCTCAATTTTTTTTTGAAAATTTTTAGTTTTCAAATTCACCTCCACCCCTCCCCCTCCCCCGCCTTGGCGAAATCCTGGATCCGCCATTGGCGAAAGCTCCCATTGGTTACGAGGGCCCCTTGATCCAATTTGTCCCCGCCCCCTGGGCGGAATCTTGGCTACGCCCCTGGTCCATTATGTCAGAGGTTTGGTGCTGGCAATATTACATTATGTGTGTGTGGAGACAGGCAAAGCTGCTTTGGCAAGTGCTTGAGATAATGATTTCGTTCTCGTGTGATAGTCTGTAAGCGCTTTGTTACTGGGCGTCGAGTTGTAATTTAATGTTGTGGGAGGAAACTGTCTTCGAGCCGTTTACAAATGTACTTCATAACAATGCTGAATTCGTGATGTAAACGCAAACAACATAAGAAGCGGAAATTTGCATCATTCGCCATTCTGTAGAGGGATGCCCAGGGGCAAAGTTCTGAAAAATGGCAAGGGGTACAGACCTGAATAGAAAAATCCACGCATTTTAGAGAACTCAAGTATACACTAGCGCCAAAATTTTGGGAAAAATTGTTTATATAACAAAAAACTGGGCCATAGCAAAAGAACGAAATTCAGTTGTTTTTTCGGGATGGGGCAAGAAGGTAACCTAAATGAGGTCGCCTGTTGATCCGATAGATCCGATCCGATTGCCCCCCCCCCCCCAGCCGAAAATGCAATCCGCCGTCCCTGCTGAGCGGCAATATTTTTCTACCCTGCAGCGCCCATGTAGCCGGCGTGTTCGCCCCATATAAGCGGTAGCAATGGACGCCGCGGCGATTTTGCGGGTCACGAACGAGCCTCGGTCTCAGGCTCCAATACGGCCGGCGTCACACGCGCGGTAACGCGCCGATGGCGGCCGCCTGAGCAGTCACCACACGGGCGCTGCTGACGCGTAGGCGCATCGAAGCGTGCACGTCAACAGCTGGAGTGGACGCTTCGATAAAATGCTGCCACTTGTTGGCCACAGTATCACACAGAGGAACGCGATCCACGAGACAGAGCAGCAAAAGAGGATCGGCGGCTCGAACAGCATCAGGGACCTTCAGAGGTGTCCACTCCTCCCCTCTCGTCCTACTCCCCCCCCAGCTACCACAACGCACTTTTTAGAGCGCGTGTGGTTGCTTTCTTACTTTCCTCCTGTACTGTTCTTGTAAGGACGGTGCAGGATGGCCCCCCTTTGCAGGGTGCCCCCCCCCTCCCCGAGGGTATCCCATCGCACTTTTTAGTGCGTTTGTGGTCAGCTCTTTTCCTTTGGTGCTGCCATCGTAAGGGCGGCGCAGGAACCCCCTCTCCTTCTCCCCCAGCTCGTTTCGGCGACTGTGGTGTCCCCTGCCCTTCTTAGGGCTTTTGCAACACATTCCTCGTTTTAGAGCCTTGTGCTCTGTTCCTGGTGAGTAAGCGGCTTCCTTTTTTCTCTTTTCTATCCTGAGTCTTTTTCTTTCCTTAACTTAGAGCAATGGGGATGCCTAACGGTGCATGGCTTCCTCACTTGGGTTTTCGGGGGTGGAGAGGAGGTTCCACGAACCAGGTGCGCTTTCTAGTTCCTCTTCACTCTAACTAAATTTACTCTGTCCCATCTTTTCACCCCTTGCATCCCACACATCGTTGGAGTCACACCACACACCACACAGGAAGGGTAATCTTTCTCACGCATTCCTCAATCGACCTATCCTGGGTGGACGAAAATGTCCTCCCGTGACCCCCGAGCGGGTTCCCGAAAACGGGTGGTGCATCCCTGGTGGCGGGCCTACCCCTGAATCACTGCCACCTTTGGATGACGTATTCGTCTTCCTGTGCCCTCTTGAACGTAGCTTCACAAAGAATCCTTTCGCCCTCAAGAAGGAGCTTGATCACACCCTGGGTCTGGTCCGCACTGCCAAGCTGGTGCGGTCCGGATACATCTTGATGCTGAACAAAAGCAAAACAAAGACAATAGAAATCATTGGGCTAACTCCATTCCTGAGGGTTTCTGTGAAGCCAGAGGTACCATCCTCAATGAATGCTACGACCGTCACTGTATATGTCCCAGACCTCAAAGACATGACGGAGGAGGAATTGCTGGCAGAGGGCAGTCCCAGGGAGTTTGTCAGGTGCCCCGGCCTCCCCCACCGGGGACGGGGCCTGCCCCAAAACATCAGGGTGGCCTTTTGGGGCCTCCAGCTCCCCCAGTACATCTGTGCTCGTTACCTCCGTCTCCCTGTCCGCCCGTGCGCGGCCCCTCTGAAGAGATGCCGTCGCTGTCAGCGACATGGGCACATCGAAAGTCTATCGAGCCAGATCACCTTTCTGTGGCCTGTGGTGTGTGTGTGGTGTGTGTGGCATGTGGTGCAGCCCCCCCCCCCCCAGACACCCGCATCTGCTCAGACGAAGTCTCCTCACTGTACGCCGTCTGCGGCGGCCCGCATCCCGCCTGGGACGTGGACTGCCCAGGATGGGCGTATGTCTGCCGAGCGGAGGCCGAGAGGGTACAGAGGCGTCACCAGGCCCCTGACTAACCCTATCGCGGCCATGAAGAATGGCCCACGTCTAGTGAGGCCCACAGAGGCCAGGGACCTCACGTGTCGGGCCCTTCTCGGGCGGACAGGGTCCGCGAGGTGGGCCCTGCCCCCTCCCCCCGGCGGACCCCTTGCCTCCGCACCCGTCTGGAGCCCCTCCCGGCTGCTCCAGTGGTTCGGTCCGACGCGGCTCAAAGTCCGTTCTCCGGGAGCGCCTGCTCTTCCTTTCCTCCGGTGCCCAGGTCGGGAAGGAGGTCTCTTTCGCCTCACGAGACAGTGCGTCCTTTGTGGTCCCGGCTTCGGGCCTGGCAGGGCGCCCCCCCCCCCCCCCCCACTCTTCGTCCTTCACATCGGAGCAGACTCCGAGTGAGCTGTGGCAGCCTCCATCCCCCCAAACAACGTCAAACATCGTTTCGGTTCCGACCAGTTTTCTCCGCAACCTCGGGTCGGATCGCTTCGAAATAAAGAAACTTGGAATGCAATGGAAAGTGCAATCGCATGGCAAACAGCACGTTTCAATGCGCGCGGTACGTGTCACGCGCAAGCGACTGCAACGTGAAAAGCTGTTTCTGGACGCTTTTCCAGAATTGGGTATAGTGCTGGCGATCCAGAAATCACAGCGACTCGGAAAAAGCATCACGGTGTAGCTCCGTGAACCGTTTTTTGTTCGCACCGGCAGCCCAATGGCTTCCACGCGCGGTTCGGATGGTACGCCGCCGGGAAGCAGACGATGCACTCATTGTCGAACACCACATCGATTCCGCTTCAACATCGCGTGGAAGTTTTTTCACTTTTTGTAATGAAAATGACATCAGCGTGTAGTCCGTTCTTACGTGCCCCATATCAACCCCCAAAATCACCGCCTTTTACCAAAGTGTGTCCGAAATAGGTCATTTGGTAAAGTCCTGCGTATCCTGACGTGGATTTATGGCGAAAAGGAATTTATGCCGGCTGCAGTCACAGTCTCAAGTCCCAGCCAAATAAAATGAATAGCTCACGCGCTCCTCAAACCCTAGTATCTGCATAGTATCTCGGTAGTTTTTTAGAGCCCTAGTATCTGCATAGTATCTCGGCACATTTCGTTGGCAAAGCAGTCTCAGTTTAAGAAGGCTGTCTTGGCTTCCCAGTGACAGTAACTCGAAATGGATGTCGTCTCAAAAAAAAACTGAACAGCGCATGGCATAGGACCCGTGTGCTTTCAGGAAGAATGTGGATATGCCATTGAATGGTAAAGAGCAAACCATTTCCAATGTTTACGTCTTTTGTGTCGGACGTAAAGACAGGCACCAAGATCAGATCGTCAAAGTGTAAAATAAAATGAAGGATGTTCAGAAAGGTGGTCTTTCATGCACAGGAGCGTCCAGCAAAAATCATGTTACCGCCATTTATGACAATCCTCGCCCCAAAGCCCCAAAACCAAACAAAGATCCCAAAGGACAGCTTGCTTTGAAACCGATACTATTGAAAACCCGGCAATTTGATGTTCATCAGCCTTGCTTAACGAAGAAGGCGGCAAGCCCTAGTCTATATACTATTTGAGTAACGTGTGTCTGTTTCTGTCTGTCTGTCGTCAAATCTTTGCTTCGGTCTAGGGCCCAAACGGATCGGCGGATCGGCACGTGCCGTGTACTGTCGAAAAGATCTCGCTCGCCACCAGGAAATCCGCGAATTTTCGTCGCGCTGCGACGCGTCGTTGGCGCGTGCCGCGCGATTCAATGGTGATTTTTTGCCCGTAGGGATAACATGTAGAACTGGAAATGCAAACAGCGTCACCCATTGTTTCGGTTCCGACAAGTTTTCTCAGCGACCACGGATAGGATCGGCTCGAAACACATCAACTTGGAAAGACAACTGAAGGGCTTTACGTTTCCTTCCAGTACGTTTCAATACGCGCCATGCGTGTCACGCGCAAGCGACGGCAGTGTGAAAAAGCTGTTTTCGGGCGTTTTTCAGGATTTGGCGCCAGCACCAGGATCAGGATCTCTGGTGCTGGCGATCCAGAGATCGCAGGGACACGGAGAAAAACATCGCGGTGTAAGCGTCGCAATGTACCGCCTTTCATTCGTACCGGCAGCCCAAAGGCTGAGACCCATGGTCAGGGTACCATGCCACCTGGAAGCAGACGATACGATCATTCTCGAACTCCTGATCAATCCCACTTCAATATCGCATAGAGGCTCTTGACGTTTTGCAATGGAGATTACACGGACGTGTAGCCCGTTCCTTTGCGCTCCATGTCAACGCAAAAAATCATCGTTTTGTACTGCAGCATGTCTGATATGTTGTCTGGTGAAGTCTTGCACGTCGTAACGCCAATTTGTCAACCAAAAGAACAACATGCTGCCTGCATTCGCTGCCTCAATCACAACCCAATAAACTGAATAGCGCATGCGCAACTCAGAACCTAGGATCCCCGTTGTCCAAAAGTCGGCAACTTTGTTGCCAATATAGTCTTGGTTTCAGAAGGCTGTCGTGGGCATTCAAGAACAATGACTCGAAAAAGGTATCCTCTCAAAAGTAATTAAACAGGTCACCGTATAGCGTTCAGTGTGTGTTTTACAACAATGCCCATGGGGAAGGAGCAAGATGGCTGTTTGCCATGTTTTTCACCATTTGTGTCCGGCGTCGAGATAGCACCAAGGTCGGATCATCGAAGGAAATGCAAAATAAGATCCAGTGCATTTAGAAACAGAGTCTGTCACGCGCAGTCGCGTCCTGGAAGGAGCACGTTACCGCCATATCTGACATTCCATGCCGTAAAGCCGGAGACTAACCAAACATCTCAAAGGTCAGACTGCTTTGAAACCGATGTTATCGGTAAAACGCAGTTGAGTTTTCAATTAACCTTGCTTAACGAAGTAAGCGGCAAGCCCTAGTCTGTCTACCATTTGAGTAACGTGTTTCTGTCTGTCTGTCCGTCTGTCGTCAAATCTTTGCTCCGGTCCGGAGCCTAAACGGATCGGCGGGTCGGCGCGTGCCGTGTACCTTTCGAAAGGTCAGACGCGTCGCCGGAAAATCCGCTGATTTTCGTTGTGCTGCGGCCCGTCGTTGGTGCGTGCCACGAGCTTCAGTGGTGATTTCTAGCTCATGGGCACAACACGTGAAACGGGAAACGTAGGCAGCATCGAACACCGTTCCGGTTCCGGCGAGTTTTCTCAGCAAACCCGATCTATATATATATATATATATATATATATATATATATATATATATATATATATATTACATTATACATGTACATATATGTGTATATATATAATATAATATATAATATATATACAATATAATATTAAATAAATATAAATAATAATAAATATATATATATAAATAGCATCGGCTCGAAACGCGTCAATTTGGAATTGCAATTGAACGGGTAATCGCGTGGCATGTTTTAGCGCGCGCAGCACGTTCCACGCGCGCAATCGACAGTAATGTGAAAATGCAGTCTTTGGACGTTTTGCAGAACTGGGTGTGGTGCTGTGGTGCCGGCGAGGCGCCAGTCCGGACATGTGCGGTCCGGATTGGTCGAGATGTCACGTGTCACGTGATGCACAGCGTCAAGGCCGGGTCGCCGGGTCGCGGGGAGGGGATTGCTGAGACTGAGTTCGGGTGGCGCTGGCGGAATGTAGCGCGAGTCATCAGGCTGTACCATATCAACCTCATGTGCCCATAAGAAGACCAAGCTTACATGTGGTATTTCGGGGGAAAACTAAATTTCTTTCATATTCCCAAAATTAAATGCATCCTAACCTCATAATAAATATTCCGACTGCTCGATACTGGCAAATTTACTGCAATACGTGAGGAATCTCACAAACCAGATCCCATACATCAAAAATTCTCTGAATAATGTTTTCTTGTCAGCTGGGTTGCAGGATACAAAACTGGACTAAATGAATTCAGTACACTGTGTGACCCATCTCAATACAGTGTATTTCACCTGGATTAGTTCAGCATGCTGAGTTTTATAGCTCTCAGATGATGCTCCAGCATCACCTTAAATAAATAGCAGCACCTAGCAAAAAATTGCACCACCAAGAAAAAGCGCCAGTTGCTACATACACGGCACCTTGTACCTGGATGTAAAAAATACTTTTTTTACTGGCCACACAACTCTTTTCAGCTGTAAGAGTAAGAAGCACATGTCAACATTGCATTTCAGGCAACATAAAGCCGCTATTACGATGACTTCCACAATGTAATCGCTAAGCGAAAGCCTCACTGTGGACCGGAATTTGAGTTAGTTTTGTATATTTTAGGATGGCTCTAAAAACCTAGGGGCATATTCTAGAATCTTGGGAAAGTTGTGTGAAAGTAAAGGTCTCCTGGGACTGCATATCTGCTAGCATTGGTGCTGCGCAATTGGGCCTACTTTGCTCAAGTTTTGAGAACAGATTCTGATTTCGTTGCCACCAAGGATGTTAATTGTACCTGAACCATTGTTTCAAGACTGGGATTTAGGTAAGTTGTTACCTATCAGTATAGATATTGGCTTTCGCCAGGAAGCTAATGCAGTAATAACCTCACCACATAAACCTTCTGTACAACTTCCCATGCATTTAAAGCAAAAGACGGGAGAGAATCAGCTACAACAGCACAACACTCAGCATCACATCAAATTCAATTTTGCCTCTTTTGTGTCGCTATCAAGAGCCATTAAATTAATGAAGTTTAAACCACTGCCATCCCATAATTACGACTGTTAAATTCCAACGAATCATGTCTTTTTTCCAAAGGCGCCTGACACCAAAAATTTTAATTATCTTGCTAGGAAGTTAGAAACAGCAAGGAGTATACAAACGCACACCCACTAATTTCTCCTTCTCTCTCTCTCTCTCCCTATGTATTTATATATATATATATATATATATATATATATATATTCACATACATATATAGATATGTACATACTACATATATATATTACATCTTATATATATACATTGCAAACGGGGTGTCGATTTCTGTTAAAGATTGCGGGCAGCTGAGACGAGGGCCCGACAAACCAACCTCCCCAATGTGGATTTCCCAACGGATTAAGCACACTTTATTTTGACCAACGGAAATCTGTAAGTCTTTTGTTGCTATTAATCAAACAGAAATAGGATTCATTCCTAAGCATACGAGATATATATATATATATATATATATATATATATATATACAACACTTTAGACTTTATTCTTTACTTCTGACCATCTCTTGTCTATTGCGGCTGCTCTTTCAGTTATTACTACTAATTTCCGTTTAAAACGGGCAGAAAATATTGAGGGTGGGGGCGGCAAACTAGCATTTGATGGGCCCAAATGAACAATGGGTGGGCCAAGGTCCTCTCAAAATAATACAGACCGATACATCTGTAGTGCAGCCAATTTTGAGAAGTACTAGAAGGCAGAATCACACAAATATTTACACTGCAGTGCTTCATTTACGTGCAAAATAACTGCCAGATTTTCCTCGGGTGACGCCAGTGTTTCCATGAGCTATCTTGATCCGCGTTTTTTTCTAAATCGCCAAATATATAGGTGCGTATATAGCAAATATATAGGCGTTATTCTTGGAGACTGTCCGGGATCGGGGACCAGCCATCCCACGACGATGTCCGGTCTATGCCCAATTTTTAGGGGAATGTTAGGAAAATGGAAAGAATACGGGCGAATTTCCTACAAACGCTTGGTTTGGACCCGGACAAGCCCAGACCGGGCTTATGGCTTTACCTGCCCGGCCCTGGTTTTGGCACAACTATGGTAGATTGTAGACTACTTGACTCAGGTAAGTGACAATGTTCCATTCCTTATTATATGCGTGGTTGGGAAGCAGTGGTGTCAAAACCAGGCCCGGCAAGCACAACCAAAAGCCCGGTTTTGGTTCGATCGGCCTCAAACCGGACAGCTCGTGGGAATTTTGCCCATAGCGCTTGATCTTTCCACTGGCACCCCTCAAAAAGCTGGGCCTGAACCGGACCCTGCCGTGGTTTGGCTGGTCCCCGGTCCGCACGGATCCCAGAAATTCTCTAAGACTAACACCTCTGTGGTAGGCTCTCACAGTTCAGTGGTTGGTTGGTTGGTTATTGGGGCTTAGGGGCGCACCGACTACAGGGTCATTCTGTGCCCAACAGTTCAGTGGTCTCACACCGACTGAGTGTCTGGCGAAGACCAGGTAGCATGTACGGCAGAAATTTAGCCCTATTGATAAGGGCTCATTTCGTCGCATATAGTACGAAACAGCTGGGTTGCGCCCTGGATCAAAGGTGCTTTGTCGGTGACGGCAAGGTCCTGGGTGGAGCAGAGCCAGAACTGACCACTGGCGAACTTATTGCAGCCGAACGAAGTATATGGGGACCGTGAGATATGTTATACGCCTAATTTTTGAAAAAAGTCGATCTTGGTGTTGAACATGAGGCCAATGTGCGTGCTTTCATCCGCCAAATATAAGGAGGAACGTGAGGATACACTTAACTAGTAAAAAATCATTCACGGAATGTTGGTGTCCGGTGCCACGACGGCTCTGCAAAATATACTTTCGGTCGTTTTTGTCGTGTTGTTGAACGCATGAAGCAGCAGACTGTCGAAAACCACTACAGCTGTAAATAGCGACGATGAAAAGGAGACCCTCGTAGCCCACATCGATGTTGTGCGTTGTAACCATTCCCATGTATGGGATGTATCGCGTAAGCGGCCTTACCATTACATGAGTGTTCCTTGATTTTCAAAAAACGAGCACTAAGAATCACGTTGTAAGGATTATGTAGGTACATGGATGGCATTCGTAACGACATTAGTATCACATGGCAAATTGTCGTAGACATTACGATGGCAAAGCTGTCCTTCATAGATCACTTGACAAACGACTAACGATTGGATGGTCGAAATGCAAGACACTCGTAATAGAACGACCCAAAAGATGGAGTTCGAACGTGGAAAAGAGTATGCAGTTCTGCGGTAAACTCGTATGGTTTACCGCAGAATTGCATGTGCTCCAGTGGTTGCTCTAATGCTATGGCTTTGTGTGATTTCGAGCTTTTCTGCCAGAGATGGAGAAATGCAGTTGAAAATGAAACTGTTGTATTCGAGAATGGGTCCAATAATGGTCTTGGGGAGACTGAGCAGTCTGCCAGATGTCCGCAGCTGTTTCGTCAGATTGTCGGCTGACGCGGTTTTCGGGCAGACCGTCACGTACGACCACCCGAACAGGCGGTCCACATAGACGAGGAAGGCTCGGCCGGCCACGTGAAAGTAATCGGCCGTCACAGACTCAAACAGGCGACTCGGCCGGTCGTCCTCCTGCCACAGCGGCTCGTTGCGGTGACTGGATGCCAGCTGCCTGCAGCTCGGGCATAATGAGATAGTGCTGAAGATGTCGCCGTCAATGCCTGGCCAGAACACGCACCGGCGTTTGGCCTGGTTTCGGCGTTTGGTCCTCTCCATACCCTGATGCGAATCGTGCAAGCGGTTGAATATCCGCGGCGGGGGCTGGTCGGTTTGATCAGTCGCGGTCCATATACGGCCGGATTGTCGTCCACGGCGAACATGCTGCGAATCCCCCAGTAGGGCTGCACAGAGGGCGCTACTTCGAGCCGATGCTCGGGTAATCCAGCAGTGACAGCGTCTCGCAGGGCTTGGTAGTCTGGGTCTCGGGCGGCAGCCGCCCGGACCGCGTCCAGCGTCCGGTCTTGGAGAGGCGCGATCTGCGCGCCGTCTTCACATGTAGCACTCAGAGCAGCGACCACGGTCGCGTGCAGCGCGTCCGACGCCTCGGCGACCCGTCCTCAGGCCCGGGTCACTGATGGCAGCACGAGACAGGGCGTCCGGGACGCAGTGTGCCGCTCCTTTCTGCCAGGTGGCGGTGGAGGTGTAATGCGAGAGCTTCTCGCGCAGGCGCTGCAGCCGCTGGTTCTCAATCTCCGAGAGCTGCTTGAAGTTGAGCATGGACACCAGCGGGCGGTGGTACACGATGAGGTCGAAGTGCGGGAAGCCGGCATGGTACGTGTGGCATTTCCGGCACGCCCACAGGCACGCCAGGCACTCCCAGGCACTCCCCAGGCACTCCAGCTCTATTGTCGCATAGCGCGACTCCGTGTCGGTGAGGAAGCGGGAACCGCACTGTACCATCTTCCAGGCGTCCCCGTGTTGCTGCGGCAGTACGAACCCCGTGCGCGGGTTCGTGTGGCGTCCGTTTGGAGCGCTGTAGGCGCGTGTGGGTCGAAGAACGCCAGTATAGGTGGCGCTACCAGAGCCTCCTTCACGCTTGTGGAAGTTCTGGAACGATTCCTCACGCTGCGCATTCCAGCTCCAGACGGTGCGCTGCTCCAGCAGGTCACGCAGAGGCCGAGCAGCGTTAACGACGTCCGGCGAGAATCCACTGAGTTGGTTCGTCAGGTCTATGAACGACCTGAGATCAATCATATTCTCTGGCCGCGGGAACTCGGAGACCGCCTGCAGCTTGCTGTTGTCGACCGTGCAGCCATGCTCGGTGATAGCCACGGAGGTCCAGCGCATGCCGCGCGGACTTGAACTTCTTCTGGTTGGTGGTGATGCTACGCTCGTCACGGCGTTGGAGGATGGCGATGACGTGCGCGACATGCGCCCTGTAGATGGCATCATACGCCAACAGGTCATCTACGATCTCGATAGTCTGCGGAATGTCGCCGAGGGCTTTATCAGCGCACCGATTGTACTCGTCCCCTGACGAGACGAGGCCTATGGGGACCCTCCTGGAACGCATCCGTCCCCAGGGCGTAATAAGGTACGTCAGGTCCCGACAGTGCTCCACGATGGGGCACTGGAAGGAGCCCATCGTGGCGTCCAGCGCGGTCAATCACCGCGTGCCCCCCTCGATACCGGCCACGGAGTCGTGGATCGGCTTGGGGGGTATGCGGGCCGCTTCACGTGCTTGTTAAGCCGAGTTAGATCCACACAGAGCCTGACAACACCGTCCTTCTTGGCCACGGGCACCACGGGGTGACACCGCTCAGTTGGTGAGTCCACCGGCTCGATGATATCCCTGGCCAACAGGTCGTCCAGCTGGCTTTTGATGTCAACTTTCCAGAAGTACGGGATGTTCCTGGCGGCGGTAAGAGCTGTTGGGATTGCGTCGTCCGTCAGCTCAATTACCATGGGGCCGCCTGCCATCTCGCGAAGCGTTTCGTTGCCGTCAAATACCCGTCGAAAATGCGTCCTTAGGGCCGCTGAGAGCTCTTTGATGACAGCATCTGGCGGGTCGTACTCGTATTATGTTGTATCGTTTCCCAAGCAGGGATGGTACCGGACGTCGGCTCCTAATCCGGCGGCTCCGCGGCACTCGTGCCGCGCGGAGCGTCTGCCGACGGCTGAGTGGCTGCTGGTCAGGCAGTTGAGGCGGGAGATGTCGCTGGGCATGTATTCGGTATAGATGGCGCCAGGCGACGGGCGTTCGGCCCGCTCGGTTGCGAGCGAGCCGGCGGCGGCCTGTCCGGTCCTCGCACGGGCGGTCCACGGACGCGGCGGACTTGCATCTCGCGATGCTGGCCGGGATCTGGGCAGGGAAGTCGGCTGGCAGGATTCGTAGACGCCCCGTGTCACCCGAGCTGAGCTAGAAGCCGGTCACCTCCTGCAGCACGTAGACGGTTGTGACGGCTTTGCAGTCCCCCAGCGTCACGGTGGCGTGAAACTGACCAACACAGGTCAGTGGCGTGCGTCCGGCAGATGAAAAGTTGATTTCGTCGCCGACTGGCGTCATCTTGTTTGGTGTATTGCCCAGGGACGCCGCCATGTCAGCACCCATCGCGGTGGCTTCTGCGCCGGTGTCGGGCGTGCACGACCCGGATGATGAGCCGGCTGGGTGAGCGAGAGTTATCTTCACTCGTGGCGCGGGCCGCGTCATCATCCGGTCCACATGTACATCGGCGATAATCCGCCGAACGTCGGACCGTGCTCATCCGCGCGTTCCGACGCCGTCTCAGACGTCTCAGACGTCTCAGTCGCCGTCTCAGACGTCTCAGACGTCTCAGTCGCCGTCTCAGACGTCTCAGACGTCTCAGTCGCCGTCTCAGACGTCTCAGTCGTCTCAGTCGCCGTCTCAGACGTCTCAGACGTCTCAGTCGCCGTCTCAGACGTCTCAGTCGTCTCAGTCGCCGTCTCAGACGTCTCAGACGTCTCAGTCGCCGTCTCAGACGTCTCAGACGTCTCAGACGTCTCAGTCGCCGTCTCAGACGTCTCAGACGTCTCAGTCGCCGTCTCAGACGTCTCAGTCGTCTCAGTCGCCGTCTCAGACGTCTCAGACGTCTCAGTCGCCGTCTCAGACGTCTCAGTCGTCTCAGTCGCCGTCTCAGACGTCTCAGTCGTCTCAGTCGCCGTCTCAGACGTCTCAGACGTCTCAGACGTCTCAGTCGCCGTCTCAGACGTCTCAGACGTCTCAGTCGCCGTCTCAGACGTCTCAGACGTCTCAGTCGCCGTCTCAGACGTCTCAGACGTCTCAGTCGCCGTCTCAGACGTCTCAGTCGTCTCAGTCGCCGTCTCAGACGTCTCAGTCGTCTCAGTCGCCGTCTCAGACGTCTCAGACGTCTCAGACGTCTCAGTCGCCGTCTCAGACGTCTCAGACGTCTCAGTCGCCGTCTCAGACGTCTCAGACGTCTCAGTCGCCGTCTCAGACGTCTCAGACGTCTCAGTCGCCGTCTCAGACGTCTCAGACGTCTCAGTCGCCGTCTCAGACGTCTCAGTCGTCTCAGTCGCCGTCTCAGACGTCTCAGACGTCTCAGTCGCCGCCTCAGACGTCTCAGTCGTCTCAGTCGCCGTCTCAGACGTCTCAGACGTCTCAGTCGCCGTCTCAGACGTCTCAGTCGTCTCAGTCGCCGTCTCAGACGTCTCAGACGTCTCAGTCGCCGTCTCAGACGTCGCGCTCCGCCGACGCACTGTTCCACTAAAAAACCGCTTATAATTGGAAAAAGTCATCTTTGCATTTTTACATGTTTTAACAAAGCCCTATATGCAAAATTGCGTGACACGTTTAATGGCGGCTTTTATTTTGGCATCCCGCATCACGTTGGTAGCGAATTTGGCTGTCAAAGTTCAGATATTGCGTGCCGCGTTAAAATGACCTCCGAGTTGCGTTCCAGCTACGTTGAACTGGGACAGCTATAACGTTTGTATTCGAAATAATAATGTAAATATGAGCATGTCATAAGACTGTCCAGTTCACTAGCCCTTGACAGACATGCAAAATAAAACAAAAATATATTGATAACTTCAGCTGTGCTAAATGCTTAAATGGCGGCTAAAAATTAACATTTGTAAATAAACTCCTAACATAAATGAAGAGCTACAAAAAATGTTCCTCAGTGTACCCCGGATATTTTTGCACAGATCGATCCAGTGATGTCTCCCAATCATGGGCATCAGGAAATTATCTACTTAAAGTTGCTTTTGAATGACTCACATTCATTTCAAGCCGGTACATACTTGGAATTTCGTCATTTTTCTACAAGACAAGGCTATTCTTTTATTGGAGCAGATAACGCTACTCTCATCTTACTTAAATTTGACCTACAGTGAATTCGCGTTTTTTATCAGCTTGTTTAGAAGTTAACCAAGAACAAATTGAACGTTTTATATGCATAAATTCATTCGATTTCGAGGATATAAGTGCAAAAACTTCGCAGTATCTTCAGCCTCAGTTAACTTTCAGCAAACATTGATAACAAAAACATTTGCACTGGTTAATACCGTAATATATTATCTGTTCTTCACTTCGCTTATGTCGGAAAGCGTGGTTCTGTACAAGGCGGCCGCCACGGATAACGCACAGGAGAGGCGCCAGTTAAAGCATGGTAGTGCGATTACGCACGTCGCCGCGACGTCTTCTCGTATTTCGCCCAGCTGTAACTGGATGCACGGACAAGGTTTGAGGGTTTGATTCTGGACTGCAGCCAGGACTCCGGTAACACGGCGATGTAGCCTGAGGTCTGTTGGTCCAGTGCGTAGCCTGAGGTCTGGCGAGCACACCGTCATGCTGCGGAGAGAACTTTCCGATTTCATCGAAGAGAGTGAGTGTTGGACAGATAACAGTTCAGAAACTACTGCAATTCCTGGTGTCAAATAGTGAATCAGACCTCAAAGGTGACGACCGGATTAAGTGCAAGAGAGACTTGACGATTTTTCTGTCAAAATTGCGACAAAAATAGAAAATCGTTGGACGCCAGCGAAAGCGATTTCTCAGTGACAACAAAGTGTGGTTGAACTGCAAGCTGGCTGCATGGATACCGGTAAGTCGCCCTCATGACAGTGAGCCGTCCACTTCAGCCGGTCCTGGACGTCGTCCCGTAGAATTCTCTTCCCTGAAGTCTGCAAGTTCCAAGAGACGAGTCACAAGTAGTCTGACCAAGCACTCAGCCGACAAACTTCTGCATGCTGCCCGCAGAAAGGCCCGGGCTGAAGGGCAAAAGGATTTGTCATGTCCTCAAGAAAACAACGGAGACACCGACACGTCCAGCCAAAGTGCGCCGCCTTTTTCAGTGGCCAGCCATGCGTCCGAAGATGTGTACAAATGAAGAGGCTCTGGCCGTCTTTATCGATGCGCGGCATACTAAGGCAACATGGCAGTTCACAGGTCTGTCTGCGAAAGAGCAGGGGGCAGACATCTACCCCACATACAACGTCATCAGAGCAACCAAAGAAGACTGTTTCCCTGCTGACGTGATGGTGGAGCCCAATCGAGCCGAGGTGCCGCTGCAGTCGTTGCTGAATCACACGGCTGAACGCGTTATCACCCTTCAGGAAGACGTGATCCGTCAGGCCGCAGGTAAAAATCAAGAGGTCAGCTTGGCCTTGACATGCAAATGGGGATTCGATGGAGCAACCGGACAAAGCATATACAAACAGGCTGGCACATCGGATCCGAGTCAAGATGAACAAGTCCTCTTAACGTCTCTGGTTCCACTCCAGATGACATGCGGAGATTACATCGTGTGGCATAATAAGACGCCATCTTCGACCCGTTTCTGTCGCCCCATGAAACTTGAATACTGCCGGGAAACAGCTGAGGTTAGCAGGGCAGAGTCTGAATACTGGCAGCGACAAGTTTTAGCACTACATGAGCATGTCATCTACCTTCGGGGTCTAAAAGTCAGTGTGGCCTTTCGAATGCAACTAACCATGATAGACGGGAAAGTTGTGAACGCGCTCACTCGGACAGCTTCTCAGCAGCGCTGTGCACTGTGCGGTGCTACTCCGAAAATTATGAATGATCTCCAGCAGGTTCGCCAGCTACCTGTCACTGAGGGGCACTTACAGTTTGGATTAAGTACTTTGCACGCCTGGATTAGAATGTTTGAATGTGCAGTCCACATCGGATACAGGATTAAGCTGAAAAAGTGGCGGATCCGCAAAGAAGAGAGAACAAAACTGGAAGAAAGGAAGGCAGAAGTGAAGCGTATGTTCTGGGACAAAATGCACTTGCCCGTTGATCAGCCCCGTAGCGGAGGAAGTGGTACGTCTAATGACGGGAACACAGCGAGGCGGGCGTTCCGGAACGAGGGCACGTTCGCGGAGGTCACTGGTGTTGACAGACGCCTCATCCATCGTCTTCACATCATCCTTGAAGTCATTTCGTCGGGATACGACATACACATCGAGAAGTTCCGTACGTATTGTGAAGAAACCGCTGGCTTGTATGTGGAACAGTATGCCTGCATCTGTGCACAAAGTGCTCCTGCACGGAGCATCAGTGGTGGAGTCGCTCCTTCTGCCTATTGGCATGTTGAACGAAGAGGCACAAGAATCACGCAACAAAGATGTTAGGGCATATCGTCTAACCACACAAGAAAGGACACTAGACTCCACACCTTGGCAGACCAATTTGGCTATCTGCTGGTAACCAGCGACCCCCTGATAAGTTCATCGGGAAGTAGCCGTTACAGAAGAAGGTTCCCGAGTCGAACAAGCCTCCATGAGGACGCCCGTGATCTTCTGAAAGGAAACATCGTCGGATCTAGAACCGCCAGTTCCGCTGACTCAGATGGCGAGCCGTCCAGCAGTGACGAAAAGTGACAGAGTACAAAAAGTGCACTGAAAACTCACGCATTCAGCCGTCATTTTCTTTGATAACTGTGTGTGACAGCCATATGTTTGAACGGCATAAAAATAAATGTATCACGGTATTTTCTAAACTGAAGTGTATCTGA
This sequence comes from Capitulum mitella, assembly GCA_030062745.1. NCBI lineage: Eukaryota > Metazoa > Arthropoda > Thecostraca > Pollicipedomorpha > Pollicipedidae > Capitulum > Capitulum mitella. Next base: position 20,618 of record CP099852.1, on the reverse strand, counting down.
AGGGAACCCGCACTGCCGAGCAACGATTATGCGGTAATCATCGTATGAATAGCTGGAAGCCTTGCACTTGCACTGTATTCGACGAACCGTATCAGTAGCCATCATCTAGCTTGTTCCTACCGTACCGATGATCACGAATAATTAGTAATTAGTACAGTATTCAATAGTCTTGATTCCATGCTCAGAAAGAACAAGAAGAAAAGAATAGGTGCGCTTAAACTTCTCCAAAAATTTACTCACTGCAAGCTTTAACAACGGTTGTTGAATTATGCCCATGTATTATACGAATGGGAAATAAAAAGTCAGCAAAAATATCACCTTATTTGGTTCCTTTTTGAACGTACGTTATTTTGCATGCCAAAATCAAACCCAGCACAAGGAAAAACGTTAGAAACCAGGAGTTTACGCTGCTCACTGCTATTTTTTGAATTATAGGCGGTTTTGAAGGTGAACTGGCCCACTGTGCGACGGCGTGATCTGCGTGAAACCGATCTGGCCTTGTCCGGCGGTCGGCGGCCAGACCGATCACGTGATCTGGCGCCGTGCCAGCCGCGGACGGACGCATCGGCGCCGCGGGCGCCGCGGGCGGGCGATGGATCGGAGCGGACCGCCGCGAAGTGACCGGACGAGGTCAGGCGCGGCGCCGGTACAGCGCTGGATGGGTCTCGAAATAGGCGTCGCTGCGGCAACGGCGAGTCCGGGCGAACCGCTCACGGCCAAGGCCAGGTCGCTCCTCCCCTGCATCTGTGGATAAGTTCTACCGACACTGCCCGTTACATGTCAGGCGTCCCCCGTACAGATCAGGTGACTCTCGGGGGCTCGGCGCCCTTGGCGAACGAGGCGCCCGATACAGACTGTGTGTAAGTGTATGGGTATGGATGTGTACGTATTCGTATGTGGCTCTACTTAGACTACATTAAACGCAGCCCTTGAGGTCCAGGCCGTTGCTCAGGTTCATGTAGTCGGCTATAAGAAAACACTTCGGGCGTAGGTTGTTTACACGTTATTCAAAAGAAACATTAGACCAGTGTCGAGTTGTACTTGTCACAAGCTTTCCGACGATTTGCTTACTTTTGTCGTGAGACCATCCCTTAGCGTGTTAGAGGAGAAGAGTATGTTAACAGCCCTTCAGTCGGGCATGCAGGTCTCCGAATGCAATTTGGGCGCGGGTTAATGATTCTGACGTAGAATTTCACTGCAAGCTAAAAATGGTATTCTCTGTGGTATAAATGCCATCACCAAATGTGATGGCATGTGATGCTTGTGGTGCCGTAGTCGATAACACCGTCTTTGTACTACGTTATCGTATACTTGTGGTATTATATAATACTGTATTTGGAATCGCGGCACTTTTCATTTCTCAAACATACTTTGTACTGTGGTAAAGGACAAGTATGTCTATTTAGGTTGTGATTTTATAGTAAAGCTATTACGTGATTTGCGGTTTAGTTATTATTGGTGTATTTGGTGCTGCGGTGACGAGTTCCGAGCTGATTCCACCGGTGCCTGCTGAATAAAACTCGCCAGTACCGGGACATTGCTTGATCTCTTGGCAATTCTCGTTTAAAGTGACTAGACCTGTGGACTATAAATCCCTCTTGGAACGCACAGCTCGCGCCAACGACGGGCCGCAGCGCGACAAAATTAAATGCATGCGCGGGCGTAGCACGAGACCTTTCGAACGGTTTGTGGCACGTGCTGGCCCACCAACCCGGGTGGGCCATCTACCAGAGCAGAGGTCCCGACATTTTACTGAAATAGTGCGACTGCGGGCAGAGTTTTATTCTGTTTCGCAGGAGAGCCGCGTGAAGACATGAAGGACTTTCTTAGACAAGCTATTATAGACGAATTACAACGAAATGCGATGACCTTTTGGATCTGATATGGAGCCAAAAGAACGTGCTTCACGTCGGTCTAATTTTCATTGCAATAAGTCAGCGGCCTATATGCGACACTGAAGTGGAATCGATAAGAGTTCGAGAATGAGTGCGTCGTCTGCTTCCAGGCGGCTTGGTTTCCGAACCGTGGGCCGGAGGCGTTTCGCTCGGGATACAAACGAAAGGCGGTACACCGAGCTAAAACGTGGTGTTGGTTCCAGGTGTTTACGCTAAGTTGACTTATTTCGAACCGATCCGACCGATGCTCGCCGAGAACATTCGCCGGAACCGCGACGCTGTTTGGCGCTGTTGGTGATTCTCGTTGTACGTGTTATCCTTATGGGCAAAAACACCTTGATCGACCATTACGCGTTAGAACATGCAGCTGTACCCAACAAGTTATTATAGACAAACCGCAACGAAATATGACGATTTCTTGGTCTAAGATGGTACTCAAACGAACGTGATACGCATTAGTGTGATTTTCAGCACAAAAATTCAACGATCTTTAAACGTTTCTGAAGCGGAATCGCTAAGAAAATGGGTTTAAGAATGAGTTCATCGTATTCTCCCAGGCGGCGTGGCGCCCGAACCATTGGTCTGGGACGCTTGGTGGCCGGTACGCCCGAAAAACGGTTCACTGAACTAGGCAGTGGTGCTTTTTCTGAGTCGCTGCGACCTCTGGATTGCCAGCAACACACCAAATCACAAAAACGCTGAGAGAGCTTCTTTTGTATTGTCATCGCTGAAGCGTGGCACGTACCGCGAGCAGGAATTGTGGTGCGCATCACGCGACTGGCCGTTCAGTTCTCGCTCTGAACTGACGCGTTTCGAGCCGATCTGACCGATGGTTGCCGAGAAAACGCGCTGGAACCCATGTTTGACGCTGCTGAGAGCGCGAGACCTTTCGAACGGTGCGCGGCACGTGCCGATCCGCTCACCCGCTTGGGCACGCGGCCGGAATGAAGATCTCCCGACAGCCAGGAAGGCAGGAAGACAAATAGATACTATATTCAAGTAGCATGTAGATAATGATAATGGTGCAGGCCTGAGCTTTCGTACTTAGCACAACACCACAAGATCACTCGCATTTTAGATAGTATGTCAATAATGATAATGGACAGACCTGAGCTTTCGCACAAGTTTTCTTTGCGTCCTTTCTGTAACACGCATTCTCACTGGTGCGAATGCGTCTTACAGAAAGAGCACTCTCGGAGGGCCCCGAAAGGCACTGCGGCAGAAAGGGCATCGCGAAGCGGCCCCGCCGAACATTTTATTGATGAATGCCATGCCGCCTTCTGCACGCATACACGGGAGGAGTATTGAGCACCGGACGTCTGGTCCCCATGGCTGCAGGCAGATGCGGCAGACCTGGGAAATTAAACTTCAGTTTCATGACTTTAAAAAAGGTTTGTTTATTGCGCCGCAGGGCACTGCACTCAAAAAGGCCAACAGCCTCAACAAAACAGCTGACGTGAAACACATGGCTGTCGATTTGGTCGTGTTCCGACCATGTAACAATGAAATATATATTTGGACATCAGAACAAATCAGAGTCGCAAGAACTAACGTGATGGGCTGCGATACTGCGAGTAAAGGCCGTATTGGGTATATGTTAGCCTGAGGAAAACAATATGTTGTGTTTACAAACTTTAAACATTGTTCCACATAAAATACCGAAAGGACTACATAGGCATCCATCTGTTGCGCGATATACGTGCAAAGCCAGTCGAACGCATTGATCTGAAAATCAAAACACCAACGTGGTATACGTCTAGTTTAATATTTAAAGCTTCAAAAACGTAGACATCGCATCAAGCAGTCAAGTCAAATGTCCGGAAAGTTTTATGAAACTGCTATATCTCACATCACCTTTTCAGTTTGACAAGACTGTCTGATAGGGGGACTGCGCTATTCCCGCGATAGTGCGCTATTGCCACCTAAGCTGGTCTTCCTTCTTAACCAATCACTTCATTTTCTGTCTCTCAAGTTGAAAAGGACAATATTTCCTATGAACAGTCTGTGTCAGAGGTCCATACTGCACAGCTCATAAAACCACCCAGCGACCAGCAGAACATGGGCACGTGATCGTTGCATCAGTGATATTGCTTCGCTATCACCAAAGCCCGTAGAAACAGTGGTCGTGTGCCACTTACTTGGCTTTGGGCCTCCATGGTCTCAAACGATAGTCCAGCCAGTGCCTCTCGGTCTTCTTCCATGTGGTCAACCGACGTGGCGCCTTGCCCTGCCGAAGGGCGGTTGTCCGGCTCGGCTGCAGCTTCTGCCTGAGCAAAATATTGAAACATATTGTTTAACACACACACACGCACATGCACACGCACACGCACGCACACATGCATACATGTACACGTGCGGGCACCATTTCACCGTTATCGCACCTCCAATGGCGCTGATGCAGGGAAAGCTCAGGTTCATGGGCACCAAGCTAAATAAACCGCCAATAACACCCAGCAAAACGAAGGAGACTTCAGCGCCCTCCCCCTCCCTTGTTTTCTGAGAAGGAAAAGAAAGAATTGACAAACAGGGTTTCTTACCGAAAGGTGATCCGAAATACCCGATAAACACTTAAATGCCGCATGAAAACATCTGGATCCGCCCGATCGGGCACAAACAGCAACAACGCTCTGTTTCCCCGACCACGTCAAAAAGAGCGGCTGGCCGGCCACCGCGGCCAGGCAGTCGGTTCGGTCACGTGAGCGACCGAGCCGGGCAGGGGCGCCGCCAGAGCCAGAGCCGTGACGCCCGGGTGGCCAGCGGCGGCAGCAGTGGTGACGATTCGAAATGACGGACTTTTGTCCTAAACAGGCTTTTGCCGCATACAAGTTTTTGCCTTATACGAACTTTTGTCCTATACGAACTTCTGCGAGATGGTACCTACGCTTGGATTCATAACAAAATGCTCTCTTCATTTGTATGTGCACCGTCAAAAAATCACGATTTGAGTAGATACATTCCCTTTAGTGGAGGACCTCTCTCTAGGACCCGGCTTGCACAATGTTACTTGGAAGGTGGTGGGGAAAAGCAACTGGTGGGTGACAATGGAGTAAATGAGTTCTGATTATTGTTTACAAAGCTGATTTTAGGTGGTTAACGTCATGGGACTGACAGCATAAGTATATTTCAATTTAAATATCATTTAAGTTGTGGTGACCAAATCGCACTGTGGGTGCCCATTTCCACTTTGTGGATGCCGGGACACCCACAGAGAAGTAGGAAACCACATCCCTAGGTATGACCACAATCACAGAGCTCTAAAGTTGTTCTAAAATGCCACAGAAACATCACAACATTGGAAGGTAATGTTAAGTCAAAAGGCACCACTTAACCCTATTCCCGGCAGGGGGGGCTTAATCCGCCCCCCTCGGATTTTTTGCTTGCCAATTCCAGGCGTTTTAACGCAGCTTCGCAGAACTTGGTGACTTTTCCTAGATATTCTTTCTACGTTCCGTGACAAAATTTCAAAATTTATTTTGCTCAGGGGCGGAGTCAGGCAGCGTTTTTGGGAGGCACCTCAGGCCATTTTTGGCCATGTTGAGGGTAAAACGAAAATGTCAGTAAAACATCGTTTTTTAAGATAGAGCTTAAAACCTTATATGGATATATAGCTAAATAGTTGGGCAATGTGTAGATATAATTTTGTTCATCTGAGGTCACTGTACAAGGTCAGGTCAAGGTCAAAAGTCAAAAATTTGGTTTTATCGCAATAATTTCGACGTTGTTTCTTCAAATGCCAAACCCGAAATACATATCACGCAGAAAGGTGCCCTTTACTTGTTTATCAAGTTTCAGCTTGATATCAGCTCAGGTCACGGAGCTATGGCCTAAAATGTCAGTGCGCGTACCCTATATCGTAATAGCCATAAAATTAAATTTTTGAAATAGAGTGAATTCAAATTATTCAAAACGCTTACAGATAATATTAAATGCACACGAGATCATTCCAAGTGACTCCAAGGTCACTGGAGGCCATTTGAGGCCAAAGGTCACAAGTTGATCTGGAGAACGTGTAACCATGACAGTTCCCCCTTTTTAATGCCCCTGGCACTGCCTCTCCTAACATTATGTATTTCTTTAGCATAACATGACTAGTAGAGGGCAAAAAAGTGTTTTCCCTTTCTTGTTCATTCAGTTGTTGGAAAACTAATCCTAATATTTTTGAAACCCTGTGAACGCCCATGAATTTTCTCAAAGTTTCAGATGTTTGTACCAATGGTAAAAGCCCTATCCACATTCTCTCGATTCATGCCAGTTTCATCGAAATCGGCTCATAAACAACGGAGTTACAAGAAGTCCAAAAATACCCCTGATTTTTACGTTTTTGCCCCCTGTGTCCACACTTTTCAAAATTTTGAAAATTTCTGTTTATCAAAATGTAGTTCACGTCAATGCAAATCGATTGCCCCTTTGTTGCGATGAAATCGGATGTGTAGTTCTTGAGGTCTCAGGGGGGGGGCCGAATTGCCCCCCCCCCGCCGGGAATCGACCATACCGTCTAGCCCTCCGGGAATAGGGTTAAATCATGCATTCGCTGTGCTGCGAATCCCAATTTTAGGCCATTACCAATACCAGGTCTCAGTCACAAACCAGTAATGGTGAAAATATCTTGGTAATTAGGGTATTACCCGCATCAGCGTGAGGGTCAAGTCACTGCAAAATCCGATCCCTTGCACGTGGACATACGGTCCTTTTTGAATATCCCAAACTTCTTCGTCAATTACTGCCGTGAAAGTCAATGTCCAACGAGTTGTGATAACGAAATTAGCCTTAATAACTCTCACTGTCTGTGGCAACAGCTTTTTGTACAATACACAGGCAAATATCATTTTAAGTACGTAGAAACCACGGCACAAGCCAACCCGACGCCCTACAGCATAAGCAACCGTTGCCAGTGGCCGCTGGATTGTTTACATTCGACTCTCAAGGACTCACTCCCAGTGACGTCACTGCGGGGTCGTTGCTAGCAAAATGGGCTTACCTATGCCCGAAAACGCTGGTGACACCCCTGCACTGCTGTATATTCGCAATGGTGGAATGGCGTGTGGCGTGTTGCAGTCTGCTTTGTAGTCTCTTTGTGAGAAACAGACTGCTTAAAGTGGGATCGAAGCGTATTTACAGGAAATAAAAAAAAACAAATCTGAGTTTGACAGCCTTATCAGAATTTTTTAAAACGGTTGAAAATGCTGAAAATAACGTTAGTGATTACTAATTTCGACGCCGAGAACGTCGACCGTCGGCAGCCGACTCCCTGCTACTGCCTCGTGCATCGGCGATTGGGTATAAACTACGTGATAATGGTTTTGATAACCGGTGAATGCATCATAAATCCATTCAGGTACGTTGCCAGGATTCTCCTCGGGGGGGGGGGGCGGGGAAGATGTCAAATTTTGTCATATACCATTGGCATTTGACGAAGATTATAGGAAAAAGCAGGAATTTTGCATAACTGAACTCAGTTTTAACCCACAGGAATACATGTAATGTTTGTTTTTCCAAGTTTTATATGATCACTTTCGTATTCGTCCGAAATCGCTTTATATCCAGTGTAGACCGCGAAGCTCAGGGGGCTATGGCCCCCATGGCCCCCTCACTTTGCTACGTCCCTGAATCCATTTGGGACCGTGCCTTAGTCTCATAGGTTGCAGTATCACGGTACTTCAATTTGATCAACACGACCGCTGACCGATCGATTGGCACTAAGCAGCCACCGCTACCCGCCTTCTATCGCTTATTGGCTATGCAGCTACGCTGTTATAGATCAGATATGTAGAGAAGGTAGCATGCATCAGTTTGAGACCTCCACCCTCTCTATCGGACTAACAGTTTGCGATATTTAGCACCATCTACCTGTCTGTTTTACGGCGGCCGGCCGGCCGCCAAGTCCACAAACGCGTCATGGCGGTCGCTGCAGTCCGATTGCTGTTGCCACACGTCTTCAGACAGGAGCGTTGTGTCTGCTTTACATGGCCTCGCGCGTGCCCGTCGTGGGCCGGGCGAGTGAAGCCGCGTCACCTGCAGCTCTACCCGCTGGCCAAGGTCGAGGGACTGGCACCGTCGCGACGGAAGGCGCCGCAGATCAGACGCTCTGCGGCCGGACTCGGAGAGCGACGCAACTGCGGCGTCCGTCGTGTCGTAGCCTGCAGCAGACAGCCAGCCAGCGGTCCGGCGCATCCTCGTCAGGGCATCGAGCATCCTCAGCGTCCTCAAGAGGCTGAACTCCGCACGACCTCATCGTGGAGCTAGGATCTTCAACATGCTGTTTGCCGTACTGCTGTTCGTGGTAGCGCTCGCTACTTATGCATTATTCGCTCGGAGCAAGGCGAAAGGTCATCCTCCGGGTAAGAGTGTGCGTGTGCGTGTGTGTGTGTGTGTGTGTGTGAATATGGAGAGAGGGCGTCGCATATCCATAGCATTAGGTTCAGGCGTCATTTACAGTGGCGCAGTCAGGATTTTCTTAAGGAGGGGACCTGGAGCCCAGTGTGAACTGAAATGGTACGAAAACCGCCTGCTGGGAAGACTATGTGCAATGGTTTTCGCAAAAAATGCGGGTTTAAGGACGGGACCTGGGTCCCCCGCTCCCCCGCTCCCTCCTGGCTGCCCCACTGGTCATTTATCAACCATAGCTGAGTGTCGTTTATCATTACACGTCACGTTTCAACTTCTCGTAAGTGTACCCTTTTGCCTGAACCAGATTACTTATGGTCCCCGTGATGGGAATCATTGTCACTATGAGCTTTCAACGTGATGTGAGTTTCATTGGTACACCTTTTGTTCTTCCGTCGAGATGTAACAACATCCATCCACCAACCACTGTTTGATAGTTGTTTCGACTCGAATACTTGGCATGCATTTCCCCTGGGCTCAGGTTACCAATAAGTGAAGCAAGTAGAGTTACACTGAGAAAAAGTGAGACCGGTAGCCGGTATCAAAGAGCGGTAGGGGTTCTCATTTTCCCTTCTCATATCAGACCACACGTTTTCAGTACCCTGGGAGAACTCATTTGAGATCGGTTTCACTCGAGACTTGTACCTCGTCTCATGTGAAACTACCTGGCTTCACCTGGTCTCTCGAGAAACCTGTTAGAAGTGGTTTCATACGAGACCAGGTACCAGTCTAAAGTGAAAACGTTCTGAAATGACTCTCACCAGGCTAATGAAAGCTAAAGTGTGGTGTGATTTGATTAGGAAAATGGAAATCCCCACCGGTCTCTGAGAATAGCCATGGTTCTCACTTTTTCCTCAATGAGAATGGCCACCGGTCTCAATGTCCAACGCCATTCTCAAAATATCCCACCTTTGAGTTTCGGTGTCCAACTTTAAAGCCGTGGTTTCACACACTCTTAAACGTATTTGTGCGAAATGAGGCTACACCCAAACCACGCCGAGCTGGCGACTGCCGTCCAATGATGACATCGTTGCTGCCCTACGAATAGCTATAAGTAACCATAGGAGTGTTCCGCCAGGAACACTCAAACGTCAGGAGCGTAGAAATAAGGAATCGCCACCCAGCGTTTTAGCGTTAGTAGCAGAACTGACAAACCATCCAGCCCCAGTCTATAGGTTTAAGTAGCGCATCGCCTTCCGTCCAGCCTGCCTGCACGGTTCACTCTGGGCTTTTTTCACGTTGAGACAATGCGAACAGAACTGTCAGATCACTGCACAATGCTTGCAACAGACCTGTCGAACCACCTACATTTCCTGTTACCCCTGTAGTCAGCCACGACAAAACTTCAAGATGAGAAACATATCTCTATGAAAAAAAACATCTTCATGTCAAACACCTTCCCATCTACCTTCATGGCTGTCTGAAGATCCCACAGCACGCCTGGCTCAGCTTGGCACAACCTCCTCAAGCCTGACTCAAGCTCAGGGGCGCAGCCAGGATTTTCTTAAGAGGGGGGAGGGGGCGGAGCTCATTGTGAACTGAAATCATGCCAAAGCCGGCTGCTGGGAAGACAATGTACAATGGTTTTCACAAAAATGCGGGCCTAAGGTGGGGAGGACGCGGACCCCCGGCCCCTCCCCCTTTTGCTGCGTTGGTGCTCAAGCCGACCACCTCACTCAACCACCTCACTACGACCACCAATGGAAGTCAGTTGCTGGTTCAAAGCCGCCTATTCAAGTTCGCTAGCTCAGTACTGCATGCGCCCCAAAACACGTTGCGACTTGATCCGTTGAGACCAGTAACGTGTCTCACGATAAACCGAATGCGCAAACGTGAGATCAACAGCCCTTCTTGCCGTGTACCGCCTTCATGAATGATGATTATAGAACATTTGCTGGTTTACAATGAGCCCTGCATTTCCATACGGAAATTGGTTTAGCAAGAGCCTCAGCAGAGAACTCAAACTAGAATGTTATACCTAAAACTGGCTTGAAAGAAGAATTGAAATAAGTAGATAAAACAGCAAAGTAGAATACAACAAAAATACGTAAATAAGTAAATAAATAAATGAATAAATAAATAAATAAGAATGAAAATAATTGCAAAACGTCTTGGAGTCGTTTTCTCAGTGTGACATAAACCAGTGGCAACCTGTGGTCTCACAAACACCAGAGGCACAGCGCAAGTGTTAGGCATGCCATACTGTCTAATAAACGGCTGTCTTTCTTATATAAGTTGTGTAACTATTAACCATCGCCCGTATAGGGATGGGGGATTGATGCAACCCTCCGAGGTTTTCGAGGGCAACATCCGAGCGGTTTGTGTGATCCATCCAAAATTTGTGTACCTTTGGGTCATCCTTTCTGCATGTTATCATGAAAAATTTTCTTCTGCTTTGCCATGGTAAAGAGCTATGGCGCCATAACGGGAATCATGACAGCCGTTTTCGCGCGCCGACGCGGCCGGTTTACAACGGTCTCAGTTTCGTCTCACTGTAAGACGGTTAAAGTGCACAAATACAATAAAATAGATATCAGTCGACTCTAAATTCCATGTCTATAAGACAATGCATAGATTTAATAGGCCTATGCTCATTACTAGGATTGTGTAGGGTGTAAACTGAGGCCATGATCTACTGCGGGAAACACGTTACGTTTGATAGTTGGGAATGCAATAGCAAATAGGTCCTGCAAAACAACCTATATATTCGGATTGCTTGAGGCGTGAGCAGTCGATCAATTCAAATTCCGTGCAATTTATCTCTTATTTCATCAAAAGAGTGCGCGATGCAGCGAACGCCTGACTTGCACCGACGGGCGGAGCGGCTTCGACCGCGGCGTGATGAGTCTGCAATACCACGGCATGCCTAAAATTAGATTTGGTGTTGGATATGAGCTCAAAGAACGCTTTTAACCCTATTCCCGGAGGGCTAGACGGTATGGTCGATTCCCGGCAGGGGGAGCGGATTCGGCCCCCCCCCCGAGATCTCGAGAACTACTTGTCCGATTTCATCGCAACAAACGGCAATCGATTTGCCGTGACGTGAACTACATTTTTACAGAAAGAAATTTTCAAAATTTCGAAATTTGTGGATGCAGGAGGGCAAAAATGTCAAAATGGGGGGTACTTTTGGACTTCTTATAACTCCGTTGTTTATAGACCGATTTCAATGAAACTGGCATGAATCCAAGGATTATGGATAGGGGTCTTACCATAGGTCCACAAATCTGAAATTTTGAGAAAATTCATGGGCGTTCACAGGGTTTCAAAAATAGGAGGATTAGTTTTCTTACAACTGAATTAACAAAAAAGGTAAAAACACTTTTGGCTTCTGCTAGTCATGCTATGCTAAAGAAGTAAAAATCGCACCACAATGTTTGTATAATGTTGGCACAGGCGGTGCCAGGGACATGAAAAAGGGGGAACTGTTAAGGTCACACGTTCTTTAGATCAACTTGTGACCTTTGACCTTAAATGACCTCCAGTGACCTTGGGGTCACCTGGAATGATCTCGTGTGCATTTAATATTATCTGTAAACGTTTTCAATCATTTGAATTCACTCTATTTGAAACATTTCATAAATGGCTATTGCGATATAGGGTACGCGCACTGACATTTTAGGTCATAGCTCCGTGACCCGACCTGATATCAAGCTGAAACCTGGTACACAAGTAGAGGGCACCATTCTACGTCATATATATTCCGGGTTTGGGATTTGAGAAAACGGCGCCAAAATTATTGCAAAAAAAACAAATTTTTGACTTTTGACCTTGACCTGACCTCTTAAAGTGACCACAGATGAACAAAATTTTGTGTGCACATCGCCCAACTATTTAGCTATACATCCATATAAAGTTTTAAGTTCTATCTTAAAAACTCTGTTTTTGGCAGACATTTTTCTTTGCCCTCAACATGGCCAAAAATGGCCTGAGGTGCCTCCCAAAAACGTTGCCTGGCTCCGCTCCTGAGCAATGTAGAATTTTGAAATTTTATCACAGCGCGTAAAAAGAATAGCTAGGAAAAGTGATTAAGTTTCGTGAAGCTGCGTTAAGAAGCCTGGAATTGGCAAGCAAAAAACCCGAGAAGGGGCGGATTCAGCCCCCCCTGCCAGGAATAGGGTTAAAGCGCCTAAGTTACGATTTTTTAGCTAATCTGAGGACCTAAGGCAAACTTTATATGGTACTTGACAATAGTGCTGAGATACATCTTACTTCAGCATCTGCTATTACCTACAAAAATGCTTCTGCAGCTCCAGGAAAGCATTTAGGCAGACGACCCTGCATGACAAGGATAGACCTAACATGACATGGCTAAAATACAATGGGTAAAATACAACCATGTAGCATACAAATAGACTCATAATTGATTGCCGAACACTACGATGTACGTTTTGTTTCATCATTTCTTTCTTTCTTTGTTTCATCACCTGTTTCATCATTTTCATCATTTCATTTTTTGGCGTTCATTTGCGCGTTATCTCGAAAAAGTACCACTTTTTGCCAATTTTGACTTTTAACCCGATCTGGAAGGTGACAGGTTGCCTTGAGACCTTAAAAAGAGATACCAGTCGCGAGATCTCGTCACGCGCAACGCGCCATTTTTTTCGCGATGCTCTAGGACACACGGCGTGGAAGTGGCCGGGGGCGTTCGTACCGACACCCATACGCTTGCGTTTTGCAGAAAGCTCTATACGGGCGAGGGTTAGACCGTATGAATGATATCCGACCCTGCTCAGATAGACGTAAATCAAAAAAATGAAATGTTGACGCACCACTCTCGGTGTGTAGTCCCTATCTGTAGACAAAGGCAGGACAACCTGAGCATCTACTCGAATCCGCGCGATGAAAACAATCACATCACGCTCGCGTCCAGCGCTCCAGGCAGAAAGTTCTCTCCCCTTTTCAAGGGCAGAGAAATGATCGTGACTAATGGTGGCATACAATCATGTTACTGAATCACATGTGCACAGTTCCAGTACGCCTAACATTTTGAATAAATGCGAAATGTTAGTATATGGTGTGTTAATCAATGCTTGTTCAAGGGAACGTCGGAACATCCAGAAAAGTGGATGGGGCGGGGGGCAGAGGCGTTTTCCCCATAGGCCTAATGTGAAATTCCCAAAAAGTGGGGGCCACGCACCACGCCATCCCTGTTCCTGCCTATGGTTGCCTTGCAAACAATGCTTTTAGCGCAACCATGGGCTTTCCCTCTTTCTTTCTCCGCCACTGCTGCTATCTCGCGTAATCGAACATCCTTCGTCGGTGAGCCCGACAGTGGCGCCGCAACGGCGGCGGCTCGAGGCAGTACTACGTCTCGTCTCTCGGGATGTCTGTCAGTTGCGTTGGCTGCGGCCGAAGTGCAGTTTCGCGGACGATCACCAGGGGCGCTGTTTTGCACGTGATTCTAGAATTGGCTGACGCGACTGAGCTAGCTGCCTCTGCCGCGGCCTTGCGCCGTATCCTTGCGGGGGATGCGGAGGTGGGGATGCGGTGCGGCGTGCGACATCTTTGTGAGCTTGTTCCCTGCTATGTTAATGAAAGCGGAGCAAAAAGAGCAGTTTATTCTTGTTTAATGATGCACTGAGTTCTATAAACGGTATTGTTAGACAAAGATTATGTATGATTTTAATTCCACATCTTCTGATATTCCTGGTGAGGGACTGCCTCCGTCGCCTCTTATGACGAGCCGCCTCTGCTATCAACATACCACGTTTTGAACGAAGCGTGGTATGTTGATGGTTGGTGTGGTCTTTTTTCAAACGTGGGTGCTACTTCTTACATGAACTGTAGTTGTCTTGCTCATGAATGTCTTTCGTGTACCAGAGCAACGGAGGTGGCTATTCCAATGCTCCATAAGGTTACCCCATGAAATTTTTAAACATTTGGGGCGATCAGTCAGGGTAGGGAAATAGCTAGAAAGCAATCGGTGTGACATTGGGCCTTTTAAGTTTGCAGCAGAGATTGTGGGAAGCAAAAGTATGATTACTCTCCCTGACCCGAAGCTAGCTGTAGAAGTTCACAGGAGTTGGTCTTATTGTCAGGGATAATGTACGAGCAAAAAATTGCTGCGATTTTTCTGTTGCTCAGTTCGTGACTAGCATAAACTGACGCTGTCACACATTGTCAAATGGAGTTTAGCGAAGTGATCAAACGAATCGACATTGTTGTTTCAGGTCCCAAAGGACTGCCTTTCATCGGCCAGGCACTCTCCATGAAGTGGAAACACCCGGAGCGGTCCTTTATGAAGTGGTACAAGGAGTTCGGTCCCATCTACAAGGTCACAGTGGGTTCGGAGACGGTCGTGGTTCTTTCTGACCCGGAACTAATCAGAGAAGCCTACAGCAAACCTGAAGCGTCCGCTAGAATGAAGAACGCGGCCTTCGAGCTGTTTTACGCTGACAAGGGAATCATGTTTACCAGCGGGGATCTGTGGCATGAGACACGTCGGTTTACGCTGTTCCATCTCAGGAACTTCGGCATGGGGAAGTCGAAGCTGGAAGAAGTTATGCACGATCAAATCACCCAATACTTGGAGGGCGTTATAACTTCCCATGAAGGTACCAAAATGATGCTTGACAAGAGCCTGAACGTGGCCGTGTTCAACATCATTTGGGGCATGGTCGCGGGAGAAAGCCTTAGCCTGAATGACCCCAGGGCCCTGGAAGTCATGCACAGTATGGAAAAGCTTTTCAGCCTAGGAGCGGTTTTTGCCATCGTCGGCGCGATTCCTGCTGTGCGAAAGCTTCCGTACCGCCTCACGGGACTGGACGAATTTCTGAAGCTCTTCCATGTACCGATCGACACGCTGCTCAGGCCGGCGATCGAGGGACACCGAAAAACGGTGGACCTGGACGGCGAGCCACACGACTACATTGACTGCCTGCTGCAGGAGCAGCGCCGGCGGCCGCAGCTCTTCACTGACCGGCACCTGCTGCGCTGCATCATCGACCTGTTCTTCGCCGGCTTTGACACCACGGCCACCACGCTGCGTTGGGCCTTCTGCTTCCTGTGCTCGCGTCAGGACGTGCAGGAGCGGCTCTATGACGAGATCCGGCACGTGGTCGGCGCCGACCGGCTGCCGACGCTGGCCGACCGTCCGCGGCTGCCGTACGTGGAGGCCGTGCTGATGGAGACCCAGCGGTTGGCGAACATCACGCCCATCGGGGTGGGACACATCGCCGAGGAAGACCTCCAGCTGGGCGGCTACACGGTACCCCGAGGTGCACTTATCGTGTCGCTGCTGATGGCCGTACACCAGAACGAGCAGCACTTCCCCAAGCCCGGCGAGTTCCGGCCGGAACGGTTCCTTGACGCCGACGGCAAGGTCCGGCCGAGCCGGGCGCTCATGCCGTTCTCCGTCGGCAAACGGTCCTGTCTTGGCGAGTCGATGGCGCGGGCCGAGCTCTTCCTGTTTGTTACCAGAGTGGTGCAGAGGTATCGGCTGCGCTTCCCCGACGGCTTCACCCACGACTTCGCCATCAACGAAGAGAAGTCGTTGATCTGTGAGCCGAAACCCTACTGTTTGATCCCAGAAAGACGGTCAGATTAGCATAGTCTTGAGCCGTGGGATAACTGGTTGCCGTTTCAATTAGTTGGGCTGATATTTTGGTAGCAGCTGTTCTGACTTAAAGACAACGTTTCCGACGTAAATGCAACTGATTATTTCCCCCAAGCAGTTAGTGCGTTCATCACTAACTGCTTGGGGAAACTAACATCACACTGGACTTTTCCATTGTTAGTTGATTAGGGGGATTTATTTGTCTTTTTATGTGAATAACCACGAATTCTAGTGCACAGGGGCGTAGGAACCGGGGGCGGGGGAGCTGCCCCCCCCCCCGCCGCAACCTTGGGCGACATTTAGCATTAACTCTGTGATGATGCATGGAAAGGCATAGGGTAAATATCACGTTTGCCCGCCATCTCCACAGAGTCTGCGATGCTTCGGCTGTTGCGTGTTACAGAATAAAAACGAGAAGACGAAAAATCACCCAGATCTCATGACATCTCTACAATAGATTCGGACAACATTGAAGAACTAGATTCGGTACGGTGCATTCTAGATACGGGCTCGCGATAGCTTCGCGAGCCCGTATCTAGAAATAAAGGCTGGCTTGGTGACGTGGACTGCATGAGCAGCAGGGTGAACCCTCGAAGTGTTTACAGCGTAACACGCAAATGCGATGCGTGTGCGGAAAATCGTTGTAGCAGTTTCACTGTTCGATAACTGATGTTTCCGGCCGCTGATCGACGTCTCCCGGCGCCAGCATCAAGCGATTTCTCGGCGTTCCGGACCGGTTGGTCCGGAAGACAGCGAAACTGTGGTCTTATTCGGCGATCTGTCTGCCTTGAAAGACGAGCGCGCCGACGACCGCGTTGGTATCCGTCCGCCGTCAGACGGACGACGTCCCTCTTCTCTGCCGTATGGACTGTAGTAAACTTACATGTCATCGAACATGTCCTCATCCAAGACTTGCACCTGCACGGCACCGCCATTTCCCGGTCGAGGTCTCTCAACTCTGAGCGCTGAGGCAGTCGAAACTGCGCTTGGGCTCCCCCTGTCATCCCTGGGGAATTTTTGCCGTCTAAGGAACTCAACGAGCAGTAAGATCTCTCTATAAGTCTCTCTCTGCCGCGACAGAGGCGCGTCTGGAAATGCTCTGGGTCCTTTGGCCGTTTCAGGAGCTGTCTGGACGTCTCGAGATTTAGCAGTTTCAGGGGCCTTTCTGGTCGTCTCAAGGGCCCCTATAGTTAGAGACTGCTAATTAACAGTTACAAAGACCTCTCTCTGGTAGTTTCAGTGGAATCTCTGTTGTCCTAGGTGCCCTGCTTGTCGTTTCCGGGGAATATTTTTGCCGTCTTATGGGCCCTCTGGCAGTAACAAAAGACCTTCTGGCGATTTCAGAGCCCCTGTGCAGTGCCATGGGCCCTCTGAACGTCTCCGGTGGTCTCCATGGTTGCATCAGTGGTCTTCCTCTGTTACATGGGTAATACCTGGCAGTCTCCTATTTTCCTATTTTGCACACTGGCACAGGTAAAAACAGCCCCATCAGTTGAGGTGCGCATTGCATGATGTTAGAGGCAGACATAAAATACATAGGCAGTTCAAGAAGCCTTTCTTCAAATGTTGTAGCAGAGCCGTGTAAATGGGAGCCAGGTGCCCCAATGTTGAGAATTACTCATTCTGTGGTGGATTTCCTCAAATGGGGTAGCTTCCTGCTCCATTTAAAATTTAGCCTCCCCAGCACATCTCATTAACTTATTTGTCAATGTTTGCAGATTGAAGAAAAGTAAACAATAAAAAAATCGACACTTTACAAAAATTCAACTAATTTAAGGTAATGTGCACAAATTTGATAGTGATCGCCAGTCGTTCAGCAGCTGATACGGGCTTCCGGTAGTTGGTATGTTGGCGTTGAAGTCTCTGACCAACTTCTCGCAGGATCTCGTCAGCATGAAATGCCAACGGATCCCTATCCTTCTCAACCTCCACGGAAACCTCAAACTCTCTTCGAGTCGAGCGTTGGACCAGCAAAGCCGGTGGACACCACGTTGAAGCCGGTCTTCCTTTACGTTCCTCAAAATCTAGAAGCAAGAACATAAGCATGTCCTCTTCATTTCACACCCCTTTCCAAACCCACCAGCGACTTGGTCAGGTAGATATCTGCTAGGTGCGTACATAATTTCTACTATTAAAATCACGTGCCTACGTTGCTTTCCAGCGGGCGCAAACAACTCACAGCAGAATGTCCCCGCCGCGCCACAAATGCACATTAGACGCCCGTGCGACGTCCCTGGAGAACGCCGAAGGGAGTGAACAGGCTGTCATGTTTCCGCACGCGAGCCTGGGCCCGTCCGCGGCGCGTCTGTCAGAGTGAAACGTAAGCGGTGAGGAACGGACCTATGGCATCCCTTATCCATTCATGTAGTTTTCTGTCCTATGGTTGTTTCTGTACGTATAATACTGACAGTACATCCCTCAAAGATTCGTGAATTTAACCTGGCACCGCCTGCCGTGTTTTTTTTGTACCCGCGACCATCTCGGGGTGTCCAAAAGGGCACCCCCTGCTGTCTGAGGATCTAACAGACGGCACTGAATCGGTATATCACCAATCGATAGCCATGAGGCTTGCAATTCAGAAAATACTTTGTTAGCCCTGGTCACGTGACTGATGACGTCACAGGTCACGTAAAACGCATGGCACGACGTCGGAAAAAGTATCATCGGTATGTACATCACATCATTGGCAATAGTAGTCTTAGAGCCTTCCACAGGGTGTTAAGCGAAAGGCCACAAACTTCTTCATCAGAAGGATGCCAAAATATTAAGAAATGTCGGGTCAAGGTCAACCTAGGTCAGATGAAATATTGTTATTACTTTACATGCAAAAGATCGATACTTGCTCGCAACTTTTTTGGTCCACATGTCAAAAAGGACGGAAATGAAACCTTCTGGTGATCAGTTTCGCATTTCTTGCTTTTCATCCGGTGAAGGGCAGTCTAGGTCGAGTCGGATAAAGTTGCATTACTCTTCCTGACAAAGAGGAATAATTGTTATTTGGGACTCTTTAACTGCATCAAGTGCAGAAATGAAATGATGTCTCGCGATAATTAAATCTACCCTGACTGCTCTTTACCGGGTCAAGGTCAAAAGAGGTGAGGATAGATAGCTACTTTTCTTTTTGCGACTAGGAGCAATAATTGCTCTCTCTTGTTACTGAACGATCTTCTACATACAATGTTGCATTTCATTCCTTTTTGACATCTACCTATGACGTGACCTGAAAGGACCTCACGTTATCTTTGGCGAACCGCGCTAACAGGCGGACATAAATTTGCTGGTCTGGCTTGAACAATGGGGAAGGTCAGCGTCAAACACGTCTTTTACTCACAATGCAAATCATACATGCGACCTAGCATGACCTTTAATGTTGACGTGTGACGATTTTATATCTCTTTGGGGACCGTGTCCTATGTAAATATAAATAATTCATGCACTGTATTCGCGAATATTATCAAAAAACAAAGCATGTTCGCGCCATCTTCCGAAGAGACAAAAACATGCATGTAAGTGCTCACTTATGACGTCATATCTCCATGATCTGACCTATCTTGGGAATGGTTTTGATGTCAGAATATGTAAAACTGACTAATGAACGGGTACTGAAAATTTGGTTGTGCTGACTAATGGTGTAGAAATTATTCATTAAAAACCGAGGGGCTGCCCTCTTTGACACACCCAGGTGATACCGAGATAATATTGAACCACATTCGCAATGTCTTCGAGTTTCCAAGATGATTCATAAATATGCACCCAATCCATTAAAAAGTGACAAGAGTTCCCTTTTCTAATGTTCAGATTTGTTTTAATCGCAATGGGTTCCATTGCACATAACGGTCATGGAAAACCTGCAGCGATAAACTTAAACCTCTTGACAAGCTTAACAAAAGAGAAGCTTGGAGCAGAACACCCAAAGTTCGGAGGCCAAAAATGTGACGCTGCAGACGCATTGCAAGCTCCGAGGCAGTCCAGCCGTCGGGAACAGCCCACGTCCGAGAGCAAGGGTCGCATATCGGTTCTTCACGTCAGACTTTTGACTAGACGACGTGTGAGATGCCACGAATGTTGAGGTCCCGGCTTCTGTCCCAATGACGTCAAATGGTGACCAATACCCAGCATGGCTTCGCCACTGTCGAAAAATTCTGGACGGCCCAGAGGGTGTTTACGATCCAATGTGCCGTACCGTTAGTTGGGATTAGGAGGGTACATCACTTTTGTTAAATGAGTGCGAATGTATGATGTTGAAAATTTAGCATTGCTCCGATCAATGCCCATCGAATCATTTCCATCGCTTGCAAACCGCAGCGAGTCAGAATCAGAATCGAATAACATGCTGGTTATCATTTTATCGCCATTGGATCAGAACTGAATCGATTCACCTTTGTCAAAGCTGCTTTGAATAAGGATGAAAATCGATTGCCAGCCCCGTGAATCAAGCGGAGAATCGATGCAACTGAAGTAAATCAAACACAAGCCTGCCTCAGACTTGTGTTTAGTCTCAGAACGACTAAAGTTCATCTTTCGCTCCCCATAAACAGCATGGCGGCTACAGTGACATCGTGCGAACGTCCAGAACCCAGGAGCGATCAAGTGATCCTCCTATTTTTAAAACCCTGTGAACGCCCACGAATTTTCTCAAAATTTCAGACTTGCGGACCCATGGTAAAAGCCCTATCCATAATCTCTCGATTCATGCCAGTTTCATCGAAATCGGTCAATAAACAACGGAGTTATAAGAAGTCCAACAGTACCCCCCATTTTTAAATTTTGGCCCCCTGTAT